>NC_061167.1:10975417-11037917 GCF_022113875.1 Hydra vulgaris | reverse complement strand
AAAAACTAATCTTTGAATAAAAAAACGCTACCACAAAAATTGATACAAGAAACACATTACACAAATTATAAGAAAGCCTATTAGGTAAGTTCTAGTCTAGAATTAGCTCCACAAGAAACTAAAAATAACATAAGATAAAATGTAAAACAACTGAATTAAATGTCATAAAAAATAAACTCTGTATTTTTATTGATATTTAATTAAACTATTAAACAGTTTAATAATGGGTATTTAAAATACCATTGTTGTATTAATTATTTTTAAATTAAATATTATGTATAATAAAATTTTTACTATATAATGTTAAATATACAAAAACATAACAAAAACTTTTAAAAAATTTTTGAAAGTCAAATAAAGTTTTCGTAACTTTTATTTATCATGAAAATGTTTAAAAACTATATGTAAAATTCGACTAGAGAATATAAAAAAACAATGTAATAAACATTAGTATTACAGGTCAAACCAGATTAAAAATAACTTTTTTTTTCGATAACGGTTTTATAACCATTTTAAAATGTGCAAGTTTTTTTTGTTTATAATTGTGTTTACGTTGGAATGTGACGTTGCTTTGATGACAAAATTAAAAACGTAAATAAAGCAACGTTTAACGTTCAAAGTCGTCCTAACGTTAATCAGACTAACGTTGGCTTAATCTTAAACAACCAACGTTGTTCCAACGTCGTTTTAATGTTAATATTTAAAACATTAGATGATAACGTTTTTCCGAAGTTGTTCCAACGTTTGGTGGCAAAGTTAGAATAAAACCGTTATGTCGACGTTGGAACATCGTTGGAATTTAGTACAACAACAACAAACTATTTATTTTCCATTTTAAAATCATTTTTACAATAAAAAGGTATATAATAATAACAATAATAATTATAAAATAATGAGCAATAGTAATAATTTATAACAAAAAAAAAAAAATTAAAACAAAAAAAAAAAAAAAATTATAAACAACAATAATTACTATAATAATAATAAGCAAAATGATACCGTAAACCGGGGTAACTTTGTACCAATTTTGATGAAGAAGATAACTTTAAGAAAAAAAGGAACATTTTCCCAAAACTATTTTGATGCTCAAAGTTGTGCATTACTAATGTCATTTAATTAGTAAAATGGTGTATTTATTGTATTCACCAAATCCAAGATTTTATGGAAATAATGAGGTGGTCAATCAGGGGCGGACCCAGGAAATTATTCGGGTACATCTGATTTTTTGGAAAAATCTTTAACCTCCTCCCTAGGGCCGTCCCAAAGAATGAGGGTGGGTGGGGGGTGTCGTGGTGTCCCTCACCCCCTCCCCTTAAAGATATCTTACAAGCATTTGAGTTAGCACATTGAGCAAGTTTTGAACTATAGTTGGCATATTAGAAATATTGAGAACTTTTTTTTTTTTTTGGTGTCTCTAGTCGTTAGTTGAAAAGCAAAAAAATACAAAATGAAGACCATCTTCAGTTAATCTATCAAGATTAACCGAGGTCTATTATTAAAAGAGGTCTATTAAGTTAATCTAATAAGAGCCTTTCTTCAATTAAAAATATGCAAGGTTATCAGCGGGGCACTATACTTTTAGATTATAAAATTATATATGTACAGATTATTTACAGATCTGTTATTAAAAACTATATTTTTACATTACCATTAATAAAATAAATTACACAATGCAAAATTTTATATTTCTATTTTAACAAATATATTATAAAATAGCACAAATTATAATAAAATGTTGTATATTAAATATGCAATTTTAAATTATAAAAAGAGGTATTTAGAGATGCATTCTTAATGCCACATTTTGTTAAAAAAAAATAAAGTTTTAAAACATTCATTTTAATAAATCTTGCTGATTAAAACATAAAAACTGAAAAAAATCAATTAAAAAACAAAAGCATTTGCCAATTATAACAAATACAACTTTTATATATAAAAATGATAACACTAAATCGGTGTTATTATTGTTTGGCACTATTCCAGGATGCTTAACATATATATTTTAGGCGCAAAAATGAATAATATATCCACTCACATTCACATGAAGTTAATGGAAAAGTAGCATGTAAACTTTTAATGTTTTTACAACCAGGAAAATTTATCACTTTTAACAGCTCAGTAACATTAATATTGAAACTACCTTTTTAAATTTAACTAAAATGCTTCACATAAATGAAGCTTACAAAATTAAAGCATGGGAATTCAGTAGATCTGTTCATAAAATTCACTAAAAGATATAATTGAACTTCTGAAATCATTTTTGTAGGAACTAGTACTATGTTCTTGAAAACTATCCAAAAAAAAAGTAAACCTTTTCCACCCAACATATTCAATATGGAACGGTACTTTCAATATGCTCCTTTAAAATTTGTTGCCTGATATGTACAAGTTTAAAAAGTGATACCTCATTAAAGTGTGCCAAAAACGATACTTGTCATATTGCAAAACATGACATAGTGATAAAAAGATACTTGACATATTGCACTTTGTATGAGGCACAAATAACTAAATTAAGTATATGACTGTTGCAATGAGCATATGCAGCTTTTTCATTTAGATTTAAAATACAAGAGGACAAACCTTTAGTGTGACCATCAATCCTCACCCAAACTCCATTGTTCAGTTATATAAAACTTTAGCTGTTCCAACACTAACGTATGGTCTTGAGCTGTGTGAACATAAAAAATGTTAATGCAAAAGCTTGATATAGTTGGAAGAAATGCACTAAAGTCACTCCTCGATGTTTCAAAACATAGCAAAAATTATATTCATACCTTATTTTTTATTGAAGATATATCAATTATTATACAACAAAACAAGCTAAACTTATTTATTCATTTGATGAACAATAAAATGACATATGATATTATTAGGTCGCAGCTGAAAAACAAAACAGCCCCACAACATTTTTTAGATAGTATCAAAGGGTTGTGCAATATTCATGAACTAAATCTGGAGACAATAATGAAAAGTAAAAAAAAAATAAAAATTGTCGGCCTCAAAAATTTAATTGCTGAAACGGATCTTCAATTTCTAAAATGTGCAGTTGAGTACTGGAACTTAAAAGAGCAGAGAACTATCTTCAAGGACATTCTTGAAAAACATATTCCAAGATGATCACGTTGAAACAAAAAAAAAAAAAAAAAAATTCCAAGATTTTTTATATTTATCTTGTATGAAACTCTTAATTTACCTTACTTGTATAGTGGGTGTTTAATAAATCTAAAATAAATTGCTCTACCACCACCATATCACAATTCATGATATATAAAAAGGAATTAAAATAATTTTTATCAAAAAATAAAATATTCCGTACTAGTAACACCATTTGTGCAATCTAAGAAACTGATAAATTCTTTTATTGAACTTTGAACCAACAAACCATATAATTAAAAGTAGTTGTTCTCTACTTTAATTGTCAGAAGCTTCATCAGAAAAATCTTTAAAATTTTTAAACTATTTTGTTATTAACTTCTCTGAAACACTTTTTTTACCAGATATTATGGTGTTTTAGATATGTAAGAAGCGTTTTTTGTTGAAAAGCTGATCTTGAAGAATTTTATCACCAACATAAACACGAACATGTTAAAACACGATTTATTAAGAAAACTACATTTTAAATATCACAATAAACTTTAAACATTTTAGGGTGAAAGTAGGAAGGTACGTCCGACAGTGTTTTTTCATAAATAAAATCGATTACTTAAAATTCAAATATTAAAAACTAAACTAAATAAAAAGTTCAATCACAGAAAAAAATAATGTTAGGTACGTCTATTGTTTTATTTTGATATGTAGTAACTATTAAAATATATTTCACCTCCTGATTATCGCTAAACAATAGATTTTAACTAAGATTATACTTAGGGTGTACTGCTTTGGGTACGTCCAAAAATTGTTATAACAAAAGAAATTAATATTTTTCTTTTATAACAAAAAAATAAAAATTTAAAAACGTTTTTTATTGTTTAACAAAATAATATTGGGTACGTCCATTAAATATTCTAATAACTGTTTGTATAAACATAGTCATAGTATGTAACTAGTCTGGAAACACGGGCCGTTTTCTATAGATTTCGTAAAATAACTTGAACTTTAAGGGGTGACCGGACTGAGAGTGCATCAAATGTTTTTAAAATTACTTTTTGTAGCGCAGACTATGAAAATTTGAATAAATTCGATGCTGTTTTAGCTGCTATTGAGTTGCTATTTGTTAAAGGCAGATCTCAATTTTAGTTCAAACATTAGACTACCTATTTTAATTTATCCTAACCAAAGTGAAGAAAGAATATTTATGTGTTTGTTTTGCAAGAAACGATGTATATCACACGGTGACTCGTCACCTCAACGCCAAGTAGAAGATTACTGATAAACATTTAGTAAAGAATAAAAGAAAGCAAAGATTATTCTTCATCCTATTAGATTTTATAATTATTTAATCAAGATTGCAGTAAAGCTTGCTTCAGATAAATGGCACAACTGCTACAAGCTGACATTAAAAGTTTAAGATAAAGTATAAATATTTTAAGAAGAAGTCATTACAGCTTAGTTCCTAGTAAAAATGTAACTGATTCATTTGATTGAAATGCTGAAATTTTTTACCGCTGATTAAAACATGAAAGAACATGAAGTAGCATTCAAAACATGAATGCTTTCAAAACATGAAAGAAATTGTTTTTTTCGGAAAATATTTTGTAGAATCAATTCTACAAAAAATTTTCTGAAAAAAAATTTTTTTTTCATGTTTTGAAGCAGCATATCTTGTCTTTGTTTATCTGACTGGTACCTCTTTTATCAATGATATTATAACATTTTAGTATGTATCCCACTACATTACTTAACAAAACATTCTATTGTGACTTAGTGGGAATATTTTTGGTAACTCTAATTTTACAATTGGTTTTGATTCTAACATGTCTAAGTTGTATAGTGAGCAGTGTTCATTGTATTTACTTGTAGCTAAGTATGCATGATCATCTAACATTTTACAAACAAGTTTGTAGATTGTACATTGCAAAATAAAACCTGAAAGCTTTCAAAATTCAAAAAAGTCAAACTGAATTGATATATAAAGAACATCAATTCAAAAACACCCTCTATTTTAGAACAAGTACATTAAAGAGAAAGTGAGATGACTTGAACCTACTAAAACGGCTATTTTCATAGCCACATATTTTTAAAAATATTATTGGTATATAATTAGCTCCTAGAGTACTACAATAAATTCTTCATATATATTTAATAATTTATGGTGTAGTAACTTTATAATAAAAGATTGAATAATAAAAATATATAATTGTCTTTTTAATTTTAAAATAATAATGACAACACTACTATTTCACATATATAAAAAACATTTATGACTTAATACTATATTACTTTAACTTGTAGTACCCGTGTAGCTAAATACATTATATTTCCAGCTACTAAAAATACTGTTTATTTTGTTATTATTGAAAGTCATTAAATGATGGGTTACACTTGCAATCACTAAGTGATTGTTAATGTTGGAAATAATTTTCAAATAAGCTATTCCATAATGTAATAAAATTTTTAATACAGCAAAAACTTATTACTTAGGCAGCAAGGTTAACACTTTTTAATAAATATTTTGTCAACTTTATATGCTCAAAAGTAAGTTTAGGTAAAATACAAAGGCCACATTCTCTGTCTTCATAGAATATATAAGCAATATGGTTCTACTGTATAAACTTACCATCCTTACATATATCTTTTTTTGCATATGTTTTAAGTTCGATAAGTCATATTTAAATAAGATAGTAACAAGTTGTCTTATTTTAATGTGGTGGATTAGGCATTAACGAATCATTTAAAATGCCTTTTCAATAACTTGCAATTTGCATAAACATCGCAAGTTACAAGCAACAACTTTTAAGAAATTTAGTTAGCAAATTTTGATTGCTTTCTAAAGCAAAATAAATATTTGTGATGCAGTGGCACCAGTTGTAAAAGTCAAGTACATTATCTAGATTAGTAAAGTATATCATCATACACTGCAGCTGACTTTGAAAGTAGATAATTAACATGAAATATTTTATTTTAGTTGAAGATAACCTTGGATTTTGAGATATTATATTTCTGCATTCAACAAAATAGATATTAAATTATAGCTTAAAATCAAGATTTGAAATAAAACTTTTTTATATACATTGTGATTTTTAAATAGAAATTTGTAATCTTCTTTTAATACACTGTACTTTTTTTATATTTAAATTAATTTTGATTTATATATGATAGTGATGTAATATTTTGAGCAGGCTTTTGCATCATCTTCATTACATCAAGTATATTTTTCTTATTTGCTATTATATAAATTGCAATACAGCATAATAAAAACAAAAATTTATATAAGAGCTATTTTTAAAGTATTCTAGTTTTTTACTTATTAATAAAAATAGAAAAACATTTTTGCACAACATTTATTGTTAGTATAGCGCTTGTAAAAAAGGTGATATGCACATAGTAAGGTAAAATCTTCTACCTTCCAAGGTAAAAAATTATATCTTTAAAGGTAAAAAAAAAATTTCCTTGTAAGATAGAAAATTAAACAGCAAATCATTATTTTTAATATAATTTAGGTAATAATTAAGATATAATTTTTTCTCTAAGGTAGATAAATATGCTGTGTTAAGAGTATAAAACCTATCTTTAAAGATACCAACGTTATCTAATTTAGCTTTGAAACCATTCAAAATGATAAAATTGTACCTGATTTTTTCTTGTTATCAGAAAAGATACCAACATAGTGTAAAGAGTGATATATAAATTATCAACTAATCCAGTTAAGTAAACTATATATAGAATATAGAGTTTATTAAGCTCTATTAGCTAACATTATAAATAAATATACTCTGAATATAATACAAAGCATTTATACCCATATACATCCATCAAATTATACAGTCGATGAAATGTTTGCATCGATAACATATTTTCATATAGTATATAACTTAAATGTTTATATGATATAAGCTATATGGTTGAATAAGCATATTTATACCACTACAAACTCTGTCACATAACTACATTTATCAACAGTTGATGTCTTTATTTTATGCTATATTCATCATTTTTATTCGGAATACGAAATTTATATGCAATCCAAAATATTAACTTGAAACTGAAAAGCCAAAAAAATCACAATTTGTTCATGCTATTTCAATATTTATCCCAGAATATATTTAATTTGTCTATAGCGAAATACAGTGTTTACAATTTGATGCACTCTAAAGTAGGCTGAGCACTATTATAGAGAGGTACTTAAGTGTTTTAAGAAAACAGCCCGCGTTTCCAGACTTAGTTAAATACTATGACTATGGTATAAAGGTATTAATACTTAAATTTAATTCACTTAACGGTTAAACTAAAAAAAATTATTTTTATACGCAATATTGAAATAATATAAAACTTTTTTTTTTTAGATTTATTTTTATTTTTGGGTACGTCTACAGACGTACTAGACGTACCCTAGATCCGCCCCTGTTAATGTTATCCGGCAATGGGGTAACTTTGACATAGTAAACTGTTTTTTAGCACCGGATGTAAATGAAGTGTTATTAACAACATTTAATGTAATTTAAACTTACAGTTCGCAATTATTTCAAAATAGGGTACTTAAAATATATCAAGAAATTAAAAAAGGGATAATAAAAACAAATATAAACAGTATTAAAGAAACATATTATCTAAAATAATTTGATTTTCTTTTATTATTTTTTAGCCAAATGATTAAAAAAATTTACTGATTTTTTTTTATTAAAGAGAGTACTAAAGAATAAACAAACAATTTGTAACATAAACTCTGTTTTATTTAAAAAAAAAATTTAGACATCTCTTTAGTAGTCTATCATAAATTCAATAGAGACTGATTCACCTTCAGATGCTGTTTCTGTTTCACTTTCGTATTCTACAGAAATAGATTGTCCTGGTTCAATTTTAAGTCTTTTTTTGGATATATATTTTTTGTTTATTTTTACTTTGTGTAACATCTTTCTTATCACCACCTTCAATTTTTTTCTCATTTAATATGTCTAAAAGGCTCTGGTCTAAAGCTTTACGAGGACTCAAGACGTTTTCACTTGGTAATTTGATACACTTAGCATTAGGATTAAACGGCACCAAACCACAAGCTTTAAAACCACTTATTAAATTTTTTCTCGAGCATGTATTAATGGATGTCATTAAATCATTCAGCAACTTAGAGAAATCTTCTTTTGGTAACATTGCAAATTTTTTACCACGTGAAGTAAGTTTCCAATTCAGAAGTATAGTTCTCCGTGCTTTTTTTAATGGTTTAAAGAATGCAACATCAAGAGGTTGAAGCAAGTGGGTTGAATTAGGCATATGAATCTAATGTTATGTTTTTCACAAGAATGAATAACTTTATGACTTCAATGGGAAGAGAGGTTGTCACCTATTAATACTTTTTTCCCAGAATCTCTTCAAGCTCAAATCTAATATTGTCAAAATAAACTTTTAATTGTTCTTTGTTTATAGCTGCACGTTTTCTTTTAATATTTGATGCACTTCTATGGGTTAACTGTGAACGTTTCATAAAACTTGAAACCCAATCATCACCAGGAAGATTTGCAACAAACTTCAGATCAAAATTTAAGCAAGATAGATTGCATTTACAAATAAAACAAAAATAGTAAAACGTTACTTAACTGTTTAAAAGTTAGAGATGTTTAATTAAAATTTTTAAAAATGGCCAAAGTTACCCCGCTGGCCAAAGTTACTCCGGTTTACGGTATGTTATTTCTTATTATAATAAGTTTATGATTACTATGGATTAGTTAACCTCGCGTCGCGACCAAAATCCATTCAAATTACAACAACGGCTCGACGTCTTTTTCTTACTGGGAAAAAAATAAAAAATCTATTGTTTCGTATTCAACAAAATATCATTCCTCAAATCAAAAAAATACACTGCAAGAAGTTCCTTTTATACTTCAGTATAGAGGATTCTAGTTTATATGCAGATAAATAAATAAAATTAGAGTTTAATTGTGTTTAAGTGCTTAATAGAGAAAACATTAACAACCGCCCATTGGGCACGGACGTAAAATAGACGTCTTTTAAACGTTAGAGTATTTTAAACAGTTAGAATATGACACAATTCTTTCACCATTCTTCAACATTCATGCGACAATCAAATTTTAAATCATAATGAGAGAAAAATAATTAAATTTAACTAACACAAATATAACACTTTGTGCATAATACTGTCAAAGTTTTAATCGAATTCATATTATATTTCTAAGTTGTTAAAGTCTTTTGATATTATTTTTATAACAGAGCACTGGCTTTTAAATATCGAGTATTTTCTGTTAAACAACATTGCATTACTAACACACAAAGTTTAATTTCATGCAGCAAAAAAAAATAAATACACACGGTAGACCATATGGAGGAAATGCTTTTATTATACGAAAAAAAATGTCGTCTTTTTGCATAATACATAAACGTGAAAACATTCTTGCTATTAAAAGCACACTTAACAATCATAACTTAATTTTTATTGGTGTTTACCTTTCATCTTGTCGTAATAATAAAGAATCATACGCAAACAATTCTTCTCAATTACAAACAATTACTTAAATCATGAACAAATATGAAGATAAAGGAGAATTTATTCTTTCTGGAGACTTTCAGTCATTTCCAAATAAAATATATGATTCAGAACTTCGTAAAAACAAAATAAGGAGCAATCTCTCAAAACATCTCACTAATTTTATTGAATCGAATCAGCTTATTTTTGTCGATTTAATGAATGGTGCAGGGCCTACTTATACCTATTCACATAAAACTCTTTCTAATTCTTCTTACATTGACCATATTGCATCTTATAAACAGACAGAACTATATTTTACAAATTGTCAGGTCATGCCACCTTTACCGTTTAATCTTGAAGTAATCACTTTCCGCTATCTACGAGTATTACCTTTAAAGGTACCGGCTTATCACACGAAATAAATAATACAATACAAAAATATAATTCAATACCAAAACATGCATAGAAGAATGAAAGGTTTATTGATTTTTTTAATCTCAATATTTCTAAAGCATTTACCAGTTACGCATTTAAGAAAGAAAAAATAGAAGCAGAAATTAAAAGAACATACTTCTATATCAAAATGTTTTTTTATTCACCGCTTACAATGTTACTAAAGGATGGAATTGGACTTTGTAATGCGCTAAGAGTTGTAATTCTAAAGTTTTCATCTGATTCTAGTTGTTCAATTCGTTTCATAAGTTTTGTGACTTGGTTGTTAAACAATGTTTTGGACAATAAGAATTTTATAAGTATTCAAACCTTTTAAGATCCGGTTGACACCAGATCTTAAAAAAATTAAAGATAATCTCGCCTTTCACTTTAGACAATGGCAAAAATCCGGTTATAATAAGTCAGCAGAATGTATTGTCTACAAAAGATATATTCCCAAAAAAACTGCCGTAAAGCTGTAAAAGCGGCACATAACAAAAAAATCCATGAAAAAACTAAAAATATAGAACACCTACAAAATACAAATCCTCAAAGGTTTTAAGACAATATTCGAAAATTCAAAAAAAATACTAACAATCGACTCTTTGCAGTTAATAAATTGCAAAACAAAAACAAAATCGTTGAAGAATTTAGCAATCATTTCCAAAAACTACTTAATACTCCGCCATATACAAGTAACGAGTTCTATCCTTTCCAAATTCTACATTTAAGTAAAGAACCTAATTTAAAAGTTATCTCAACAGCTGGTATTGAAAAATGTACTTTAAAGCTTAAAAATAATAAATTTTACGATTGCTATAAAATAAGTGCTGAACATCTTAAAAAATTTTACAGCAACAACCTACAAACATACAAACATAATTACTCACCACTATGTGTGTTCAGTCTAGACATTAACAAAGCTTTTGACAGTTATAATTGGGAATTTGAGAAATTCTATTACCAGAAAAAAATTCCATTATCTATAATTCATACAATCTCATCACTATATCAAACAGGTGCTTCTAATATATCATATCTTGGATGTACATCAAAAAAATTTAGGATGTCTCAGGGAGTGCGTACTATTGCCTTTTCTCTACAATATCTACACTGAAAATCTTCTAGAGAAAACTTTTTCAGAACCAATAGTTAAAACTTCAATAAATGGGGTATACACAGGTGTCATTGCGTATGGTGATGATATAGTTTTACAAAGTTCCACTATATCTGGTCTTCAGAGTCTAACTAATATTGTTCAAAAGTATGAAATATTGAACTTTATTTAATTAAATACAGAAAAAACTGAATTTTTAATATCTGGAATAAGCTCGATTACAAATAACGTTATTTATATTAACGGTGCTTCTATCAAGTCTCAAAGCAATCTAAGATATCTTGATTCCTTTGTGATAATAAGAGAAAAAGTATGATAACAACACTCCAAAAAACAAATACAACTGAACGTAACTCAATTTTTATCTGCTACAAGAGCTCTTATAAAAAACGGACTTTGCTTTTGCCAGCCTGCTGCCATAATTCATTTGTTTAATTTCTTAGAAATTTCAACGTTGTTATACGGGTTAGAACCGTGTGGAAGCAACGATAAGTTTCTAAATAGCATTGATATAGTTGGACAATCTGTCTTAAAATCTTTCTTTAATATTTCAAAGCAAAGTAGAAATTACCTTTCTACTTTCTTATTTTAAAGTAGACGCTATGTCAGTTATTCTGTTTCAAAACAAATAAAATCTATTTATCAGGCTTCTAAACAAACTCCAATATTACTCGATTATACAGACTCAGATGCTGTTAATGAACAACCAAAGATCATTTGTGGGTATGGTTTTGACAATAAGCAAGAAAGTTGGTATAAACATGCTCCATTGTATGATTGAGGGTAAAAATATATATAGAATTGCACGCCCTCAGGAAGTTTTGAAGGCCAATACTTGCGGCGATTTTAAAACAATCGTTCCGACATTACTATTTAAAGGAACAAAGATTAATATTTAGAACTATCAAGAAAATACTTAAATTTGTTGTTGTTTTTTTCATACCTTTACCTATACTCTATGTAATTATTGGGTGTTTAAAAGAATTATTATTAATATACATTGTATATAGCTTTAGATCCCAATGCAAATCTTTTAGGATTGATAAATAGCATAACATAATCCGTCTTTGTGTTGGCAGTTTAGAACCCCATATTTTTTTATCATCATCTCAAGGAATGTTGTCCAAGATTAAATAGGATAGTCCGAGGCTAATCCGAACGCGCGGCTAATCCGAACAGTTTATTTTTTTAACTTATTTAATGTTTTATTCAAAAATGAAGTATCAAGTTCTGATCAAACTTGTTCTATATAAAGTATACTCATGGAATGACAATATATGATATTTATTCATTCAAAAACACAACGGTTTCAGAAAACATTTCCGTTTTCCTATAATGGCTGAGTTTTGAAATTTTTTTTAACGCTTTAACTTTCAAAAAAGAACCCATTTATTTATTATGTATTTTTTTTACAAAGATAGCTTTTAATATCAAAATTTTACGCAGAATTTGTCGGAGTATTCCATTTTTTGGTACTTTAAAATATTCCACCAAAAATTTGACATTGAAATAATTGGTCTAATTCAAACATTTGCAGAGCTAATTCGAACATTGTTGTTGTTGGTCGGTATCCCTACACTTAATCATTTATTTAGTAGGTATTGTGGTTTATCCTCCTCCAGCTAATTGCCATACGGAGGCCACATTACCAAGGACCGCAAAAACAGGTTCGGCTCCCCAAGGAGCGTCATGACCCGCTCTACGGACCAAGAGTAAAGTGAGTTTAGGAAGAACGAAGATATGTTAGAGTGAAAGACAGAAGAAGTCGTGTTAGAAAGATAGCAACAGAAAGCGGACAGGATTGCACACGATGTTAGATGGTGCAATTTAATTAAATACTTATTTAAAAATAAGTATTTAATTTTTTTTTTAGTCATTTATTTAGCAAGTAATAAGCAGAGTTACGCATAATAAATTTGAATATATTAATTAAACCTGAATAACGTCATTAAATATTGATTGCGGTTTCAGCTTGAATAACTTTTTTTTTGTTTTGTTTTTGAGAAGAAGACAAGTAAACCAAATAATATACTTGAATTAAATTTTTACAGATAAACATTGTTTTACTTGGTTTCTTTAATTTACTTTTTAACTTTTATTCTATCACTTTTATACTTTTATTGACAATGATTTATTGTGTTTAAATATGCATTTTACATGATTTTTTTTCTGAGTTTCTTTTTTTTTTTTTTTTTTTTTTTATATATATTTCGCTGTTCATATAATAATCAAATAATAAAATTACAAAGAAAATTTTACGTTAACAAAGTGTATATATATAAACAGACAGGGGCTCAAAGAAGATCTGGATGACTGGTGTCACCACAATCTTTTCATAGAGCCCCTTTAACAATAATATTTAAAGCCAAATATCTTTAAAAAGTTTACAATAAGATATATTACGTAAAAAACATAAATTAAAAACTCCGTTACAAATATAAACGATAAAAAATTTCAGCCAAACGAACATTAAAAATAAACACGCAGAAGCATGTCAAATATATATAGTTAGTATATATAAGATAAATAAGTAAATAAATATATATACATGTGTTTCAGAGATTTAGGAGATGCAATTTTATTTGTCGTTTAAAAGAGAAAGTGCTTTTCAGGTTTTTTAAACTGTTATTTTCTAATTGATTCCAAAATGACGGGCCTTGGATTATAATTGAAAATTTTGACAGTTGTGATTTGACTCTACTCAAGTGATAGTTATGATTAGTATTTGACCGGAGATTGTATTTTTGAGAAACAGCCGATGTAAAAATATTACTTTTGGAAGCAGGTTATTCTTATATTTATACATAAAAATTAATATTTGAAGGGAATTAAGTTTTGATATTTAGTACACTAATGTATTTCATTATAGGCAAGGATTTTCTAATCTGTTTAAATAATTAATTGCCCTACATGCATGGTTTTGTATACTCTGTAATCTTATTAATTTAGTTTTGTGTGTGTTTGCCAAAACAATATTAGCGTAGGAGAGATAACAATGAACAAGACTCAAATAAAGCATTTTAAGCGATTTATAATCAAGAAAGGCTCTAGATTTATATATCGCACTAGTAGCAGAGGATATTTTTGTTTCAACGAGACTAATATGGTTTTTCCATGACAGGTTCTCATCGAATAAAACTCCCAAAAACTTTGTATGATTTACTCGATTTATTTCATTTTTATTAATTTCCAGTTTTGGAAGCCTTAACGGAAAATTAATCGATTGTCTTATTTTATAGAAGAGAGTAAAACTTGTCTTTTCACAATTTAATGATAATTTATTAGCTTTAAACCATTGGTTAAAACTTTCCAATTCAGTGTTCATTGTATCGAATAATATTTTTACATCGGAGTGGTTAAAGAATAAATTTGTATCGTCCGCATACATAATTGACGATATTTTATGAGAAGCTTTATTCATATCATTAATATATATCAAAAATAATAAAGGCCCTAAGATTGACCCCTGAGGGACTCCGCATACAATATCAAGAGCTTGTGACTCCTCCAGGACAACATACTGTTTTCTATTAAAAAGATAATTTTTCATCCACTTATACATTAAGCCTTTAATACCGTAATGTTTTAACTTTGAAAGTAATATTACGTGATCCACAGTGTCGAATGCCTTAGAGAGATCGATGAAGACTCCTAATACAAGTTAACCTTTATCAAAAGACATAGATATTTTATTAGCTAGTTCAATAATAGCATGTTCAGTAAAGCAGTATTTCTAAAATCCAAATTGATTTTTGTATAAAAGCGTATTTATTGTCATGTAATTATAAATTCTATTATAAATAATTCTTTCAAAGATAATTCTATAAAAAATTCTATAAAAAATATTTCTATAATTCTATAAATATAATATAATTTCTATAATTCTATAAAAAATATTTCTATAATATTTCATAATTCTATAAAAAATTCTGTAGTTTTCATAATGGTCGTCATCATAAGGAAAAAATCTGCCTTATATACTTCAGAAGATATTGAGCGAGCCATACAAAAATTCAAGCAGGCGCTTTAATATGCGCGGCTGCACATATTGAAGCACCTGCTTGAATTTTTAATTCAAGCAGGTGCTTCAATGTATAACATTCCTGTCACTAACCTCTATGACCACGTATCTGGAAAGTCAAAACTTAGTAAAGGGCATCCAACAGCCTTATCTTTGAGTGAAGAGGAATACATTGTATCCTCATTAGAATATGCATCCAATTTTGGTTGGCCACTAAATCGAAAAGACATGAAAGAAATTGTCACCCAATTTTCGAACAGTTGTGTAGGTAGAGTATTTCCTAGGATAGTAACGGGCCAGGTGACAACTTTTTACTAGAATTTGAAAAAAGATGGGTTTCTCAAATATCTAAAAAAACTCCAGTTTTAAAAATTTCAAGAGCTTTTTTTTTAAATATTTAAGGTTTTTATTCCTTACAAAATTAGTCAACATGGAAAAGATGTGTATATAGCTCTATTTATGGATGGTCATGGTAGCCAACTTACATATATTTTTGCATCCAACAATGTTAGCGGCTTTATCTTAAAATTAACAAAAATTTTCTAATTTACTTTCATTTAAGCTTTCATTGATAACTTTCTGTAATTTAGATTGCACTCATTTGCCTTCCCCTAAATAGCAGTCACGTTTTACAACCTTTAGACGTCGGTTTCTTTAAACCAATGAAGCAAATTTGGAGAGACATTTTGCGCAGTTTCTTCCGAGAATCTCGCCATACGTTGGACGACAAAGCTATTTTTCTAACTTTACTGAGACTAACTAGGCTGAAAGTAAACAGAAAAAATTTAAACTCTAGTTTTATAGCCTCAGGTCTATATCCGTTAGATCCATCAAAAGTGCTGGTGACGGCGGAGAATACAAAAGATAATGACTCTCCTCATCGTGATCTTCGAGCTGCTATTTAAAAGCGTTGTCGCCAACGCTTGAAACATTAACTTGACACATAGCATGTAAAAAATAAAAAAAAAAAAAAAGGTTATTGCTAAAGCTAAAGAGAGAAAAAAATACAAAGTTTAAAACAATATTTTTGTTCGGATTAGCCCCGCTCTAACCTACTACAAAATATATGTATATATATTTTTTTGTTCTTTATTACAATATTTAATACAATATTTAAAAATATACCAATAAGAAAAATTACATGCAAAGAAACCGTTAAAAATAAAGAATAAAGATAAAGAACGCGGATACTCAAAGAGTATCCGCGTTCTTTATCTTTATTCAATATACAATATACTTTTGCTGACAATAAAGTGGCATTAATTTAATTTTGCTGACAATAAAGTGGCTTTAATTTATATTTATGGATACTACTCTATGCAATATTAGCATAATTAATATGACAGTGTATAAAAGAGTAATATAGTTGTGTTAATGAATGTTTGTTTAAAACGCTACTTGCTTTATATAAAACTCCAATACTTTTTGCAATTTTGTTGCATAAATGTCCGAAGTGATTCTTCCATGATAAATTTTCATCTACAATGATACCTAGAAAATTTGTGAAAAATTACTCTTTTTATTTGAGTATTATCAATATGAAGAGAGGCATATTACTCGGAAGTAAATGTTTTTTAAATCGTGGATGATATAAAGTCCATTTAGTTTTATCAATGTTGAGTGAAAGTTTATTTGACTTAAACCAGTCAGATATTCTTGTTAGTTCAATGTTTATATCATAAAAAAGTTTATTGATGTTATTATTAGATAGGAACAGATTTGTATCATCAGCAAACATTATAGTTGTTAATTTTGAGACTTCAAGGAGATCGTTAACATAAATTAGAAATAATAAAGGCCCTAGTATAGATCCCTGTGGAACTCCACAAGTTATACTTAGATAATTTTGTGAAGAAGATCCGTCGACATAGACATATTGATTGCGATATTTTAAATAGCTTCTTATTAGTTTTAAAACATTACCGGTGATACCATAATGTTCAAGTTGTTTATTTATTGTGTCAAAAACCTTAGATAAATCTATAAAGTAAACTCTGACTTTTCGAATGAATCAGTTATACTACGAATAAGATGAATTATTGCATGTTCAGTAGAGTTATTTCTTTTAAGACCCGTATTGATTTATGTAAAGTATATTATTACCAGCAAGATGATTAGATATTTGGTTGAACATAATTCTTTCTAAAATATTTGAAAAAACAGAGAGGATAGATATTAGTCGATATTTACTGACATTTGATGGGTCACCTCCTTTAAATATAGGTGTTATTTTGGCTATTTTCAATTGATCCGGTAAAATTCCTTGATTTATAAAACATTTAAAAAGAATATGTTTTATAATATCGTATGAATCTATGACTATATTACAATTTATATCGTCAGGACCAATCGCTTTATTAGTTTTAAACATTTTAAAAGCACTTTCAAATTCTGAAGAAAATACTTCTAATTTATTTAAACTAGAGACTAATGGAAACACATAATCGTTTATTGGATTAATCATATTTGGAATACTTTTAGCTAAATTTGGGCCAACAGACACGAAATATTTATTTAATTCTCTTTCTATTTGTTTGGGTTCATATAAAAATACGTCTTCAACTTTTATAGTGTTAGGCACAGAGCATAATTTTAATTTACTATTTCCAGTAATTTGACTTATATTTTGCCTTTTGAATTATGTTTATATTTTTCTAGTAAATCATAGTAATATCTTTTTTTAAATTTTTTTCCTTGACTTTCAAACATTTTAGCATAATTTTTATAAATAATTTTATTTTCTGGTGATGGTTTTTTTAAGTACTTTATAAACAGTTTTTACTTTATTTTTGAGGGTTTCCTAAAATCTTCATTGACCCATGGTGACTTTAAACTTTTATTGGTTATAATAAATTCATGTTTTGTAAAATTTACATCATATATTTCATAGAAAGTTTGAAAGAATGTACCGTATACTTCATTAGCTTCAAATGAACTTTTTATATGATTCCAATTTATTAAAGATAATTGATCCTTAAACAATGCTAGATTTGCATCGGTGAAAAAGCGTTTGATAAAGACTTTTTTATGTTGTTGTATTAATTTGTTGTCAATATTAATAGAGAAAAAAAATAGGGAAGTGGTCGGAAACATCATCTTTTGTTATACCTTTTTTAAGAGTTTTATTAAAGATATCGGTTGTTATAATGTTGTCAATTAAGATAGCTAAAGTTGAGGTTACTCTAGTAGGTTTGTTAATTGGTGGAATCGCTACATGTCCGATTTAAACTCACGTCACCAATTAGATAATTTAGTTTCTTAAATATATATATATATATATATATATATATATATATATATATATATATATATATATATATATATATATATATATATATATATATATATATATATATATATATATATATATATATGTATATATATAAATATATAAATATATACATATATATATATATTTATATATATACATATATATATATATATATATATATATATATATATATATATATATATATATATATATATATATATATATATATATGTATATATATAAATATATAAATATATACATATATATATATTTATATATATACATATATATATATATATATATATATATATATATATATATATATATATATATATATATATATATATATATATATATATATATAAACACATTTGTTAAACGCAAAAATAAATATTAAAGTAATTATTTTAATCTAATTATTCTAAACAATTTAACTTTAGGTTAACTTGAAATAATAAATTAATTTCTTTTTCATAATTACACAATTTCCAAACCTAAATTCGACATGATAAATATTACGTCATGTAATGATGCAATTAACCCTTCGTCGGGCGCGCTTGATTAAATTGATAAAATTACTTTTAACTCGTACGAGTTTTTAAGTTATGACTTAGTGTTCTGCTTTTTAGTAGCTTCATTTTTTCTTAAATTTTTTAGTTGTAATTCATCAAACAAGATTAAATTAATTTGTTTTGAACTGCTTCTTATCATTTTGTATAAAATTGATATATTGCGCTTTTGTACATTGCGTTTTGTACGTTACATTTCGTAACTTTGAGAATAATAATATTTTTTTGTTCTGCTAAATATTTTTTAATTTTAAAACATAATTCGTTTTATAAATTTGTATAAGTTCGATTGATGTATAAATTTATTATATTTTCAAATTTCAATATTATTTCCAGATACCATTAAAATGAAGAGAAGATTTGATAGTGGTGCAAGTAAAAGGCGGCGGAAAAAAAAATTGTCCGAATAAACATGTACCAACTCAAAGAAAATATATTCGTTTTTAAAAAAAATCACCAAACACAGTTCAAATTGAACAAGCAAACCAAACTCAAAGTGTGAGTGACAATGGTAACATTGAAAATATAGTTGTTCCAATTGCAGAAGACCCAATTTTGGAACAACAACCAGCAGGAAATTTAAATATTATAAACCAGGAACGGGTTGAAACCGAATTCTCATTACAGGAAAATGCAGGTGAAAATAAAATTGGAGATATGGAAACAGAAATAACTGATCCGATTCATCAAGGTAATCCGTTCAATTTTATTCACATTGGGATTATCAACAAAAACAATTCTTGTCAAGTGAACTCTTTTCTTAAGATTACTTGCTTTGAAATTCCAAATAATATCGTTAAAGACTCTAATCATCATGCATTTCCTTATCGTTTCTTAAAAAAAATTCTTGCAAATGGAGAAACATGCAAAAGAGAATGGTTGTGCTGGAGTGTTGAAAAACAATCTTTGTATTGTGCACCATGTATTCTTTTTAACAAAAATGCTACAAATGCGTCATTTTTCTCTAGTTCTGACGGATGGGTAGAGGTTGGAGAAGATTGAAAGATCGTATTCCGTCGCACGAAAGTTCAATTAACCATAAAGAAAACTATGTTGTATGGAAATCTGCTAGTCGAGCAGCATTATGTGAAACTTCAGTGGATAATTTACTTTTATCAGAACTCAAGACTGAAACTGAAAATTGGAAAAAATTATTCCAACGTATTCTAGATGTTATTATTTTTCTTTCTGAACGTGGATTAGCACTTTTTGGTTCTAACCAACGAATAGGTGATTGAGCAAATGGAAACTTTTTAGGTATTATTGAGCTTCTTAGCAAATATGACCCACTTTTAGCTGAGCATGTTGACCATGTTTGAGAATCACAACAGTATAAGCAGCAAATGCAAGCTCATTATCTTTCAATGCGAATTCAGAATGAATTTATTGATATTTGTGGTTCACACGTTCAAACAGCAATCCTCCACGAAATTGTGAAAGCAAAATATTTTTCAATAATAGTTGATGCTACTCTAGATTGCTCGTACAAGGAGCAAACTACTCTGGTTATTCGTTATGTTAAAATTTTAGATAATTCAAACTTTTCAGTTAAAGAAAGATTTACTTTATTTGAAAATTTTTCAAAAAAAAACTGGAAGAGAAAGTGCTGCTCGAACACTAGAAATATTGAAAACTTTGAAGCTGGATTTCGAAGTCCTCAAAGGTGGGAAATTTTAAAACAACATCTTCCTGTTTCGTTGCATGGAATATCCAAAACAAGATGGTTAGCACGGATGGATGGTGTTAAACCAGTTGCACAGCATTTGAACTCAGTAAAAAGTGCTTTAAATGAACTTGGGGTGCTACATTTAACAGCTCAGGCTAAAATGGAACTCAATGCTATTTAAAAGTATATTTCCAAATTTGATTGCATTTTGATGTCGTCTATCTGGATGAAGCTACTCACAATGATTCATCAGACAAATCTAATCATCGAGGCACACCATGCCAGTCTTGATATTGAAAAGAATAACATTGAAAATGACATTCAAAGGTTGCGTGAACAATTTGATAAGATTTTAAATGAGTCAAAATTTGTTGCAAGAATTATTGGTGTTTCATATGAGTTTATAACTAGTCGTCTTTTTCCAAGTCAAGATGATGCTAAGTTGTATTATAAAATCATTGTATATTATGTTATCATTGACTCAATTAAATCTGGCCTCACGCGATGATTTCAGTATTTACAAGAAACTTGTAAACTTTTTGGATTTCCCTGGCAGTTTAAAAATTTGAATGACGAAGATCTTGTATTGGCTGCTCAACATTTTCAGCACAAATATGACAAAGAAATATCACAAGAACTTAAGAATGAGGTTTATTTTTTAAAAGAATCTATGGTGTTAATTTTAAACTAGACTGCACACCAAAAAAGTTGCTGGAAGAAATACTTGGACTTGGTCTTTCAGGTGTCTTTTCAAACATTAAAATTGCATTACGAATTTTCATCAGCTTGCCTGCATCGACGGCTTCGGGCGTTTAATGTTTTAAAGCAGATAAAAAATTATCATCGTTCAACTATGGGGCAGGAACGGTTGAATGGACTTGCTATGTTGAATATAAATTGCGATATTGCACGAAAACTAGATCTTTCAAATATAATTGCAACATTTTCAGAACAGAAAGCAAGAAAAGCGTTTGTAAAAATTAATTAAAACTAATTCATTCTGTTTTACTTTTAGTGAGTTTCTTTAGATTTCATTTTCAAATGTAGCATATTTAACTATTCATTTATAGTGACAAATAATTACATATCGAAAAAAACCAAATAATAAAAACCAATTCATAAATATTTATGCATGAATCATTCATTTGTGAAGTCTGAATTGTAACATTCACAATAAAGTAACAGTGTAACATTCCACTCATACGTCGTACCTTCTTAATTCCCAGGCCTCCCCAAAAATGCGTTTTTAGTAGACAAGCGCGTCTCTTGGCTAGTTGGCTTGATAAAACGTACAAAAGGCGCCACATCTGTGTGTGACGGTCTGTCTAATTTATTGCATTTAGTCTTAAAGTTAGACATTTATCGGGTCCTGATCCATCTGAAGACTTAAATGGCTTTGCATTATCTTGCGTCGCCTTTTGCGCAAATTTTTTTTTTTGGGCCAGTTTTTAACTGGCCGGGGCCTCTCCAAACCTCTGAAAGGCCCTGTATATATATATATATATATATATATATATATATATATATATATATATATATATATATATATACACACGCAGACACACACACACAGACACATATGTATATATATATATATATATATATATATATATATATATATATATATATATATATATATATATATATACATATATATATATATATATATATATATATATATATATATATATATATATATATATATATATATATATATATATATATATATATATATATATACACACACAGACACACACACACAGATATATATATATATATATATATATATATATATATATATATATATATATATATATATATAATATATTTATTTAAAATATCAGTGTGTATTTCTGAATAAAGTTGTTACAATTCATAGTCATATATAAATAGCAATTAAGTAATCCAATTAAATATCTAATATTAATAGCATTAATACATAATAATAGATAAAAATTATCACAATAATAATAACAATAATAATAACAATAATAATGACAGAATTTATTCTTATTATATTATACCAATTTGAATATATATTTTTTTGCTAATCACTTGTTTTTACTTAAACTTTTTTTTGTTGAACAAAGTTGAGGCAAAGTGATTTTTTTAAATTTTAAGTTGCTATTTGAATATTTATTGAACGTTTGGACATTAAGATAACCTTTTACCTTAATTTTTTATTTATTTTTTTATTTTTTATTTTTTTATTATATTTATTTCACCTTCTACAATAAATATAATTTTCAAAAACATTTAAAATCTAGCATAGTGAGATCCATAAATAAGAACAACCGTTTAGATTCTTTTTTAATCGATCAATAGTGTTTTTTTTTTATTTGTAATATCTGAAAATAAATTCTATAAAATACGGCCCACGATACTTAATTAAGTATGAGCTCAATTTTAGACTTTATCTTGGAACAGCAAAGTTGTTTACTGAGAATCTTGTGCTATATTTATGGCAGATTTCACTAAAATAGGATTCAAATATTTTTGGCGACATTCCTAGTTTAGTTCTATGCATAAAAACTAAAACTTCATGTAAATTGATTTTATAAATATTCAAAGCTCCAAGCTCCAACACAGTAAAGGCTCACTGGGTTCTGCACTATTTGCTTCAAATATAATTCGAAATGTATATTTTTGTTTACTGTAAAGCTTTTTTAATTTCGTATGATTGGTTCTTGCCCTAGGTACTATGCGATATTACAGTATGTTAGGTAACTATGGATAAAAGCAAAGTATAAACCTTTTAGTAAAATAAATCATTCATATATTTCTATAAAACTTTTTTTCAAGGCTGTTTATATGAAAATTCCATCTTAAGTTTTCGTCTAATTCAATTCCTAAAAAGTTATGTAAAGTATAGTAAAGCTAAAGATGTTCTTTTTGGATGGAGAATGGTCTGTTAAAATGTCAAAACGCAGATTAAATGACTTTAAATAATTTAGAATGACGTATCAAGATCGAGATTGATAATGCTCAAAATGTTTGTTCGTGAGAAATAAAGTAAACGGTTTCAGAGTGGAGAGGCACAATCATCAATTTCTAAAAAAAAGTTCTGTCCCAGTGGGCGCAGGTACGTTTTGAAAAATTTTTGTGAACGTTTTCTGGTCGCTTGAAGGACGTATGTATAAGTAAAACGTTCAAAAAACGTTTTAATAGGTTTTTTTCTATCATTTAATTTCGTATTTTACGGGACCTTTAAAAAACAATTAGAAAACGTTTTTTTCCAAGCGCAATGCGCATGTGCAACTTTACTTAAATATGGCGCATTTTCATGTTTATCTACGTATTCATACGACGGACAAGAAACATTTTAAAAGTAAATTATACATTCATTATTTCTATGATAACTCTTACTAAGATATATGGTCTTTTATAAATACTATATATATATATATATATATATATATATATATATATATATATATATATATATATATATATATATATATATATATATATATATATATATATATATATATATATATATATATATATATATATATATATATATATATATATATATATATATATATATATATATATATATATATATATATATATATATATATATATATATATATATATATATATATATATATATATATATATATATATATATATATATATATATATGTATATATATATGGTATTTATATATATATATATATATATATATACATGTAAAATATATATATATAGGCACGCGCACTTAAGTTTTTAAATTGATCATATAGTAGAATGTTATATATCATCAGAAAGGCCTTTAATACAGTATTTTAAAGGTTAAAAAATTATTACAAACAAACAATTCTAAAAAAAGTTATAACATTTTTAGTACCAAATTTTAGATATATGGAATTGTTGAAGAAACTGTGGTCGAAATAATTACTTTTTTCTCTTAAATTGTTAAAATTTTGTCAATTTTTATCCAATTACCTATATCTTGGTATCACAATATAGGTGCACTAATGGCCTACAAGTTCATATTGGTGCTTGGATGTAGGGTGTATCTCGTGAGCCGGAGGGGTAATAAAAGACCATCTAACGCTTAAGAAAATACAAGTTTTTGCAGAAATAAGCCCTTTTTTAATGTAATTGTTACATTTTATTAATAAAATATTGCCATAACTTGATTCCAGAACACTGCCAAACAAATTAAGGTGATCTTAGAGTTGGTCGTAGATGTGGTTGTGATGTTATAACACCCTAGCACAATAATCATACATGCTAATAAATAATTTAACCTTTATTATAGTAATTAAATATTTTGTTAAAAAGTAAAAACATTTTTTTTTATTATACAGCATACATTAGTGATGTACTCACTAACTTTAGGGAAGGGCGTATGTCGCACTGCCCCCCCCCCCCCCCCCGACGCATAATAAAAAATAAAAATAATAAAATCTTTATTACAATAATTAAATGGATTGTTAACAAGTAAAAATAATATTTTATTACTATTTAACATATATTATTGATGTACACATTGACTTTAAATGAAGGAAGTATAATGCATCCCCTCCCCCCCCCTCCACCTGACAAAAAATAATGTCATCTTTATTTCAATAATCAAATATATTGTTAAAAAGGAAAAATTATCTTTTATAACTATACAACATACATTAGTATTGAAAATATTGTTGTATTACACAAAGCATTATTTTTTTACTATAGAACATACATTAGTGATGTACAATTTGAGGAGAGGGATGGTTTTCCCCCTTCCCCTTAACCAACGTTAAAATGAAAACACATAAAAAAAATCTTATTTTCAACATTTTCACATGCAATTATCAAAAAAGGAAAGCACAATACAGAACTGTTAATATCTAGGTACAATTCTGGAGGGAGGATAAATCTAGCAGTGAATGTTGAAAAGTTCATTGAATGTACTGCTATTCCAGCAACAAGGTTCAATGTTGGTGTACGACTCCATCTGGCAATTTTAAATAAAGTATTTAAAGCTGGAGGTATAGAAATTAATGATATACCATTTTTTTTGAAGCACACTTCATAAAAAAATGTTCAAACATGTAGAACTTGAAGGAGACTTTGAGTTGATTTTAATAACTAATCATCTTAAAGGCCGACGGCTTATTATTCCTTTTGATACCAAACTGTTGGAACAAATTACCACTTGGCTTAACATTATTTAAAAAATCGAGCAACTTGCAGTCTCAGAGAATTCCCTAGATGACGATACCATGGAAGACCATTTTTTAGGTGTTGTTCAACGTCCCTCTTCAATGGGAGTTGACCATGCGGAACAACTGCACAGTATTTTAGAATTTTACGGATGTAAAGAGCAGATCATTGGTATATGCTGTGATACAACTGCAAGCAATACAGACAGAGTCAATGGAGCAGTCCAATTTCTTACAGATATTTTGAAAATACCAATTTTGTGGATAATGTGTAGGAGACACATATATGAAGTACATGTATCTCACTATATGGCTGCTCTTACTAGTGAGAAAACTAAAGTTCCAAGAAACTCTTTATGTCAAACTAAAGAACAAGTGGCCTGAAATCTGTGAGGAAGTTTAATGAAGTGAAAAATTTATGTAAATTGGACTGGCAAAGAGATTATCTGAAGAATGGTTCTGTTCTTCGCACTGTTGCAGAGGAAGCTAAGAAATTTTTGACTAATGCAACTACTGATATGGTGTTTTCAAGGAATGATTATGGTATATTTTGTAAGCTTGCCTCCATCTTCCTTGGAGCAGAAGTATAAGATTTTAAGTTCCATCAACCTGGCGCCTACCATAAGGCAAGGTTTTTAGCAGATGCAATCTACATTCTGACTCTTTATATGACCAAAGATATCCGTAATATTATGACAGAAAAAGAAGTGCTGCAGTCGAAGGATGCAAGTTTGTTCATTGCATTTTGCTATTTTCCATGATTTTTGAAAAGTTTTTTAGGATTTCTGGCTCCCTACAATAATTTGAAAGCTATCCAGACAGCCTATGAATTGAAAAAAATCAATAAGAATATTGGAAACGCCATTCGTGGTACTTAACTCCGCAGCTCTGTGTTTTGTCCTTTTGGGATAAAGAAGTTCCTTCTGAAACAAAGCTAAGAATGCTGTTAGCTTTGATTGAGTTTGAAGAGCCAAATGAATTTAAGCGTTGTAAACCATCAAATGTACAAATTGGAGAGACCACAGAGCTACCTAAGTTGATTTCCGAGCAAAGCTACCTTCTCATCAAACATTTTAAAATATCAAGAGCAGGTATAAAAGAATGGGTCAATAATAGTCTTAATACTATAGATGTTTTCAACCATTCTCAGTTGCTAGATTTTATTGCATGGATCAAAAACATCTCTGTTGTAAATGATGGTGCAAAAAGAAACATGAAGCTCATTAAAGATTTTATTTCAGTTACTAGAGATAAAGATCACCTTCAAATGTACTTTTTGTAGTTAAAAAGTCTTGAAAAAACTTGACTAAGAGTATGACTAAAAAGGAGCTTGGGAACTGTTCAAAAAGTTGTATTTTTTGAGAAATGTTTCACTGCAATAAAATCTTAAATTTGCTAATAAATATTAGTTTTCATGTTGTTTTTTTTTGTTTGTATTTTCATATTTATAAATATAATCTATCAAGTTAATAGTAGAAAACAATTGGATTTGATTTATACGCATTTAATTGTTTTGTTTTGTTTTTATTTTTCTAAAATGTAAAAAAATTGTGTTTTTTTTTAATGTTAAGCCAGCTTAACATTAAAACAGTAAAAATCAGATTTTACATCTTTAGGTCACATAGAATGGGAATCAGTAGAGAGCTTTTTTTTTTTTTAATGGGACACCCTAATACACACACTCATCACTTTATTCTTATTTTTATAACATTTTCAGTTAAAATGCACCAGAACAAAGTTATTAGAAATTGGATGCTAAATTTACTCAAAAAATATCTTGGTAAATAAATGTCCAGTTGAGAGAGTTGATAGAACTGCAACAGTTTTAGAAAAATATCCATGTTTCTCTTATGTGACCGTGGTAAGATTTTTTTTTTCCTTGTTGTTTGTTATTTTATATTTTTATTGGAAAAAATCTAACAGTATTTCAAATTCACAAATTGTTTCTAAAGTGAGTAGTTATTTTTTCAAAACTGCAATGTCCTAATGCAGTGTCGGATCAAGGGGAAGGGGGCTATAGCCCCGGGCCCCGCAAATTTAGGGGCTCTCAAATATTTTTGAGAATGTTTTTTTTTTTTTTTTTTTTTTTTTTTTTTTTTTTGTTTTAGTCATTTTTAGGCTCTGGCCCATAACAAAGCCTACAAAAACAAAAATAGCCCCGGTCCCCAAGAAGTCTTAATCCGCCAATGTCCTAAAGGGTTATCATATAAATTTTCTCTGTTTTTTAAAATTGTATGTTTTTTTTTTATTATTGTTTAATTCAGATTGTTGACGAGATATGTGTATTAAAATCTTCTGTCACAGTTGACTCAGTGAGAGTAAACTTGACTGAAGAAATTGACACACTTTTACATAATGAAATACTCAAGTTGGTAAATCCTCGCTTACTGCCACTCAAAGCAAATACAGGTGATATATATATATATATATATATATATATATATATATATATATATATTATATATATATATATATATATATATATATATATTTATATATATGTATCAGAGTTAGTGTCGGGATTTGGCAATGTCGACCTAACTGCCAACCTAAAAGTGTTTGAGGTCGGCAAAAAATTGATGACCTCGTTTCTATGTTTTATGGGAAGACCTTTGTATTAAATTTTTCTTGCCGACATCTAAAAGATTTAGGTCTGCAATATATACATATATACATATATGTTAATATTTATTAAAGTAAGGATTTCTAACATTTTAAGGTATAAAAAAAATGTAATGTTAAATTTTAGGAAACCTTATATTGAACATTGATTTGAGTTTGTTAAGTTTATTTTGAGATAAAATAAATCCTTGTCATAACAGACGATGGAGACGAGGCAATTGTTATGCGTGGCAAAAAGAATATTTTACGAAGTTTTTCATTTTCTGACGCCCATTTCATGACGGCATACACAATTTACATTATATTTTACACTTACAATATATTTTATTTAAAGATAAAAGCTCAACAGAAACTTGTTTGATTCAGATGAGTAGCCTATGGGAGGAGTATTGCCGCTGAAAGCATTGGCAATAACTGGACATTTCAAAGAACAATAAGTTTTATTTCAATGATGAAAGTTGTTTAAATGTATAAAATTTTTTAAATATTCTTATTTTATATCGTCCTAATTTCAAAATGTTTCATTTTTTCCTTAAAAAAAAAATACTCTTGTAATATTGTTTTACAGTTCAAAGAAAATATTATTGAATAAAGAAAATAAAAATTCTTGAAACAAGAAAAAATATTCTTGTTTTGAGTATAAAAGTTTTTAAAACAATAAAAAAAAATATAAAGTTAAGAAAAACAATTCTTAAGACAAGAAAAAAAATTCTTATTTTAAGAATAAAAATTCTTGAAACAAAAAAAAAATATTCTTACGTGGCGAACAAGTCTTTTTTTTCTTGTTTTAAGACATTTTTTGCTTAAAACAAGAATCTTGGATTTGTTTTTATTTGTTTCTTATAATTTTATGAATAAAAGTTTTAATCTGCATAATATTTATATTTGTGATTTCTTTGTTTTATATTTCTTTGTTTTATATATCTTTGTTTTATATTTCTTTGTTTTATATTTCTTTGTTTTATATTTCTTTGTTTTATGTTTCTTTGTTTTATATTTCTTTGTTTTATATTTCTTTGTTTTATATTTTTCCATATAGGGTAAAATTGAAATATATTCTGTATTAGGCATACTATATTTTTTAACTATTTGAAATTTAAGTAACATTTAAAATGCAGGTAGCAATTTTGATCAAAAATAGCAAGTTTATTGCCCAAAACTGGATAGCAACTCTTTTTGCACCACAATATTTTTTAACTTCCAGAAATCTTTATATAACTGATTATTGCAAATAAAATTACATTTTGTATGTTTAGAAATTTGTATTTTTTAATCTAGTTGTTTACATATATTTCTTTATTGCTCTGTAGGACAATGATTTTTCGATTTAATTTACACAATATGTATATGCCTTAAAAAAAAGGTAAAAAATAAATTCCGGCATTCTGGCCTAATTCCGGTCGCAACCGAGATCACAAATTCCGACCGGAAAGAAATTCGGTACATTCCTAGTTTTATTATCGTAGCATTTTGGTATCCTTTAAAAATTTTAACAAAAAATAAAAATAATAAAGACCCACAAGCGAAAAATACACATCTTTAAAAATTAAAGAATCGCGCAATTTAACGATAATTCAGTTAAATGCTCCAATTGTTGCCTCCACAAATCAATTGGCTGGCGGAGAACAAACAACAAAACCTCAAGTTGTTAAATATTATTTTTATCTTTCACCCCAGCGAGCATTTGTTGTAAAAAGTTACGTTTTAAATGTATTTTAAATGTCTTTTAGACTTGTCCCAAACATTCTTGCGTAAAGGACGTTTAGAAAACAATTTCAAATGTTTAAGAAACTTTTTATTTTATTTTTAAGAAAACCAGCCATTACTTTTTAAAGATTATCCCCTCTCCTCATTTAATTCGTAGAATTTCTTCTGATTGCATATAAAAGTTTTTAAAATATTGGATTTAAAATATTTTTATGAATAAAGCTTTTTAAATCATCTTTATAAAAGGTACATGTTATAATTGCTAGTACATTCATAGTGTGTAAAATAATAATAGAGTGTAAGATAATAAATGTTAGTACATTCATAGTGTGTAAGATAATAATAGAGTGTAAGATATTAAATGCTAGTACATTCATAGTGTGTAAGATAATAATAGTGTGTAAGATAATAAATGTTAGTACATTCATAGTGTGTAAGATAATAATATTGTGTAAGATAATAACAATTTATTTAAAAATGGCATTAGTTAACAATTTTGATTTGAATGGTATTATAAAACACACACATACACACATAAATCGCTCATTTGGCAGAATTGGTAGAAAAATACGTTATACATTTAAACTATTTTAAAGTATTGCATAACTTTTTAAATTATTGTTTCATAAAGTTAAAAGTACCCTAGCATAGTTGTGTCGAGTTAAATTCAAGTCTTAAAAGCACTTATTTAAACATAGCGGTGGAATTTATGACCTCAAAATCATAAGTTTATTATTTTTATTGTTAAATATGTTTTTAAATAGTTCAAATTTAGTATAAATGTTTTTTTGTTTTTTTTTGCCTTTCATTAATCAATAAAGTCTTTAAATCAAGAAAAAATTGTAAAATACTGTAAATATTCAATCAAGTCTTTTTATAAAAAACTTTACAGTTTTCAGTAACTTATAGGCTAATTTAATAGATATTGAAAAATGCCATATCTTACGGATAGGGTACAAAATATTTTTGGCCTTAATCAAGTTGCTACTTATAGTTATAATAAAAAAACACAACAAAATACCAAAATAAGTATTTTTCAAAGGGGGTTTTCTAAAAATTTTATCATTTGCAGGGCAGACGACACGGGTTTTAATGTGAGGGGGGGCACATAAGTCATTTTCTAAAAAAAGTTATCTTAATCTAGAATTTTTTCTAAAGAAAAAAAAAAAAAAAAAATTTAGAAAAAAAGTGGGGGGCATATGGGCCCTAGTCCACTCCTCCCCCCCCCCCCCGGTGTTGTCGACCCTGATTTGTTTTTTCAATTTTTTACCATAAAATTGTCGATAACAACAGATATTTATTTAAACAATAACTTATCTTTTTCTTAAAATTTCCAAAATACTTTCCGAGTTGAAAGTTGCCGAGAAATTTTCATCCATCCTCAACAGAGCTACGGCATAAGTGTAAGAACAGCGTAAGAATTTAGTTAAACCCTAATTTATTCAATTTTTGGCCCAAAAGAATGATTATCGCAAAAAACCGTAATATTTGAACAATTCCAATATTACGCCTATAAAAAACATCGGCTGAATGTTGGCTTAACGGAATAAATTTGCCAATGTTAAAACTTACATGGGGCAAATGTTAGCTGACTACATGGGCAATTTTTGTTATTTATTCATTAAATAAACAAATCCTAGCTAGTTCAAATAAATTATAAATGTTTTTTTTCTTCTTTAAAACAAAGCTATTTATTGTCCAAAACTATCCCATAAGAGGAGTTTAAGACAACATTGGGACAGTTTAGGAAATATAATAAAAAGACAAGATATGTTTATTAAAGCTTCATTTTTTTATTGAACTGTTATTATAAACATTAGCAGAGTTAAAAGAATTATTATCAATAACAGAATTATTCTTATAAAGATCTTAAAAAATTAAATTTATTTCTTTTATATTCAAAAAAACTATTAATTAAAAATCTAAGCCTAAAAAAGGAATAATATTAACCTTGTAACCGACTAATATACTTTGCAGATAGCCGCATAAAATAATAATTTATCAATGTCATTTCCATGTTAAGCTGTGACATAGTAGTTAGAGCATTTCGCTAATCAGATGGGACCAGGAGCATGTTCAATTAAACTCAGTTTTTTTAATTAAATTACCAAGGTTTAATAAGAAACGAAATAGAAAAGTAGAAATCATTATTTTTGTAACGCCTTTTAATTTATTTTTGAAAGTTAATATTTCAAAGTATAAAACTCAGATATATTATTTTAAAATATCTAGTTAAAATGCTTTATTCGAAGCTATAGGTTCACAGTATTTTATCTGATTTCGCCTTTAAATCTTTTTAACTTTTTCAAGTTTGACTTTTTTAAGCTTAACTATAAAATTTTCAAGTTTTGTTTACGCATTTGCTCAAGGTTTTTTTTCTTTTCAAAAGTATTAATTGACACGTCTTGTGCCGGTTGGGTAACTAGTGAAGCTAGATCCTCATAGCAAAGCAATTTTCCACCGAGTACTCCATTTTTTTCTATGTGGTACAATATTAACAAATATAGGTAATAATATATATATATATATATATATATATATATATATATATATATATATATATATATATATATATATATATATATATATATATATATATATATATATATATATATATATATATATATATATATATATATATATATTATATATATATATATATATATATATATATATGTATGTACTGTATAATATTTTGGTATTGTGGCTTATACTCCTCCAGCTAATTACCATCTAGAGACCACATACCAAAGTCTGCAAATACGAGTTCAGCTCACTAAAGAGCATCATAACCTGTTTCGCAGACCAAGAGTAAGTGAATTTAAGTAGAACGAAGGATAATAGAGTGAAAGTCAGAAGCAGTTTAATTAGAAAGATAGGGTATAGTAGGCGTATAAATTTTGCACTGATGTTAGTATGCGCAATTTAGGTTCATATCAAGTTATCTTGGTATATACTCATGTTACATAACACGTAACATAACATTGTATAATATTTTTTATAGATATTGTGATTTAGCCTCCTCCAGCTAATTACCATACAGAGGCCACATTGCCAAGGCCCGCATAGACGAGTTCAGCTCATTAGAGAGCATCATAACCCGCTTCACAGACCAAGAGTAAGTGATTTTAATAAAAGCGAAGAAATTAGAGTGAGTCAGAAGAAGTCTAGTTAGAAAAAAATTGCACTAGATATTAGAATGCGCAATTTTATGAACAATATGAGCAGCCGTGGCGCAGTGGTAGCGCACTTACCTCAGAAACGTAAGATCCGTGGTTCAAACCCCACCTCTAGGCAAGTTTTACGACATCGGTTGGGAAGGAGGTGTGAACTTTCTATTAAATGCTCTTCCGCGGTGCTCTGTGATAAAACCGCAAGGACTTCTTGGGGCACCTAAAAAATTAAAAAAAAAAAAATGTTAATTTCAATATGCTAATTTTAACAATAATGAAGTTTTTAGATGCGCCTAATATCAGAAAATTTTAAAAAATGTTTAGAAATTTTTAGTTTTATAGTTATGATTGGTATTTAAAACTTGATGTTCATACGAAAACAACACGTGCAGCTTAAAATATTTTAAACATTTGAAACTAATTGTGGGTACAAATTAAATTAAATTTTATCTTAAAATCTGTTCAACCGTTTGATTTAAAAAATTAACTGCCATATATATAAAAAATTTTTGTTTCTTAAACGCGATCTGTGTAGTTTAAAGTAACCAAAGAAGTAATAAAAAAAGTCTAAATAGTTTTGATTGAAATTTTGCCTGAATAAAGTAAAGCGAAGGGGTAAGAAATTACTTACTAGCAAACTTTTTTTTACGTTTGTTTTTTAGATATTTACAGTATAATTTATTGCAATAAATTATACTGTAAATATCTTAATTAAGATATTTTATATATATCTTTTATTTAAACAAGCATGCTTGTTTGAAACATTTTCTAAATAAAATTAAAAAATTAAAACTTTGTTGTTAATGCGTTAGTAACAGAAACTTTATAATTTAATAAAATAAACTTTTGTAAAATTATTTTTTCTTATAATTAAACCTGATGTTACCTGAAAGTCTTTCTGTACTTGTAGCAAAGATATTAAAACATAAACTTTTTATTCATCACACGTTCCATATCCTTCTAATATTTGAACTAAAAAATCATATTAGGCAGTATCATTTTCAATAGCTGAAATGTCAAGCAGTTTCATTTATCAATATTAACTGAGATTGCAAAAGTGTATTTTTGAATTTCTAATTTTTGGTATATTCTATAGTTTTTCCCTCAAAATGTACTGTTTTTTTTATTGGCAACAGTTTCAGTATTTTGCTTAAATTTTTCAGCATTTTAACGGATAGGTTTCTTTTAAACTTCCCTATTATTTATTCAAGGCAAAAGAAAATCAGAAACTTTGCTCAAAGTTATAATTTTGAACGACTTTTATTTCAGTGATTAAAAAATTGCTGCTAATAGTACGTACTTTAGGAGTAATTTTTTGAAAGACACAGTGAATGTATATAGTAAACGTAATATTCACAAAAAACTTATAACATTTATATAAAATCAAATTTGTTTTTTAAAGTCGTCTGGTATCAATACCAAAAATACCAACAATTTTGTCATTTTTTATGTGGTTTATTTTGTCTCTGTGTATGCTTAACTTGCACAAACCTGACTGATGGTCATTTGACATCTTTTTTTACAACGTAATGTGTTAAACGATCGGTTCACTGTTGTGCATATTGCTGCCGGTAAAGTTAACACTAGTAAGGCATACCTGAGATATTTTATAAAAGATAATAAGTTGATGAAATCTTAGCTACTGTTGTATTCTCGAGCGTTCTAAAATTAAACCAACTTTGGGCTTTAGTTATCTTTGGTGCATACGTTGTTACACTGTAACGGAAAAAGGTGTTCATGTTAAAGAAAATTGGTGTAAGCGTGTGAAACTATATGAACTCCTATTAGGTGTTGCCATAAAAAAGGAAAAAGGTGTTGATGCAAAAAAAGGTGTGCATGATACATTAAAACCTTATAGATGTTGCAGTTAAAAGGTGTTCATGCAAACAAAGGTGTTTATGTTACATTTATACTTTAATGTTTGAATAACGCGTTTGTGACGCAAATATTTAAATATTCAACGGTAAACATAATCCTCTTAACCTTTCTGTTTACTCATGATTGACATGTTTTTAATATGATTCTAAAAAACCTAGAGTTTTTTGAAAAGGTTATCGAAGAGCACACATGTATTTTAATAAACAATTTTTAATACAAATTTTATATCAGATTACATATTAATATACAAGTAAATATTATGCTCTAACAAATATCGTAAGCTAAAAACACAACAACTATTTGAAATAAAATTGTGATTTTTTTATTGTTTTTTATTTTGTAACTTTAAAAATGTATACGATTTCTAATAACTTATTAGTGCTTACGACTCTATCAGTTTTTTTACAGTTAAACGTATTTCCGTGCTTACTAACGAACTTGAAATTAATTTAAACAAATAGGTATCCACTTTGCACGCATGATAAACGATTCTCTTAAAATAAGCAAACATTTTTAAATATAATTATTTAATCGAAAAAAAAAAAAAACTTTATTAAGTAAAGTGATTTTTCATTTAATTGAAATTATGCTGACCTCCGATATCTCAATAAAAACAGCTCTTTCTCTCTCAATCTTTCGTGGCTTTCCGTTTATATTTTTTGGTTATATTATTTCCGTTCCTTAAATATGAAAACTAGGAATTGATATAAAAATAAATAATAAAAAACCTTGTACCAATTTTGATAAAGCAAAATTCAATACATACATACATAAATATATATATATATATATATATATATATATATATATATATATATATATATATATATATATATATATATATATATATATATATATATATATATATACGTATATATATATATATATATATATATATATATATATATATATATATATATATATATATATATATATATATATATATATATATATATACGTATATATATATATATATATATATATATATATACACACACATATATATATACATATAACATATATATATACGTGTATATATATATATATATATATATATATATATATATATATATATATATATATATATATAACATACATATATATATATATATATATATATATATATATATATATATAAATATATATATATATATATATATATATATATATATATATATATACTATATATATATATATATATATATATATATATATATATAACTATATATATATATATATATATATATATATATATATATATATATATATATATATATATATATATATATATATATACATATATATACATAAATATATATATATATATATATATATATATATATATATATATATATATATATATATATATATATATATATATATATATATACCCTTTTTTGATAATATAGTGCTTTTTGATTGATAAAATAGTCCATTTTAGGGACACTTAATATTATAATTGTTACAGATTAAATATTTAGAAAATATTTAGCAAAGCAATAAAGCTTGTGTGATAGAAATAATTAACTCTTATCAGAAAAAAAAATTACAAAATCTAATATAAGACAAATTTGTTGATAAGGTAAAAATCATTTTTATTTTGTTAATATTTAGGCAATAATTTACGTTTTTGTTGGTGGCTAATATTTTTTATTATTTTCAGCTCGCAACATTGTTTTCAGGCGATAAATAAATCTAAATTTTATTTGGAAAAGAAGTAGAATGCAACATTCAAAAAGTGACTTTTAGATCAAGTCTTTATATCTGTCGAAAACCGAATTGTAAAGTTAAAGCGATGCTATAGCCGAGCCCATATCTCAATCTCTCTGAATATATCTGTAAAATATCGATATTCAAATTTGTGACATTTTCTGTATTTCTTTTTGTTAAGGCTTTACCTGAATAATTGCTGTCTATTGTTTTTTTAAAATAATTATGACTAAATATTGACTTTTTTTCGAAGCTTTTTTAGTGGTGCGTGTTTGTCTAAGAGAGAGTTAAAGCTACGGAAAAAGTCTTCATATAATATGTTTGTATTACCATTAAAAAAATTAATTTCTTATCTTTATCCCAGTTTATCTGTGAGAAATCGTTTTTAAATTGATTACTATCAAGTTTCTTGAAATTTCGAAGAAAAATATTGCTTTTACGAAAATAATTTTTTTTGCTTTTAAAAGATGGATGAATTAGAAACTGTGGCAAATGATCAGATATTCTAATAGTTAGATTGCCGGAGAAAATATCTTTAGAAATTGAGTTAGAAAATATATTATCAATTAAAATTCTTGAGTGATTTGTAATTCTTGTCGGTAAGGATATAAAAGGAAGAAAGTTGTTAGAGGCAATGATGTTTAAATACTCCGCAATGGAACTATCTGAGTTTGCTTTAATAAGATCTATATTAAAGTCATCCATTAAACATATGGTTTAATTCTTTTTAAGGTAAAGTTTTTCAAAAAAAACAGCTAGATACTTCTTTCCAACTTCTATCTTTCAAACTTTAAACTTCTTTCAGACTTTCTTTCAGACGTGATTTTTTCTTTCAAATGATTTTAAAAGTTAATAACAAAAAAAGTTCTTATTAAAAATTCGAATTTCTTTAATACTTTTTGTTTCTTTATAGTAGGTATTTCGCCGCTCAAATTCTTATCACTTTTTTAAATTTATATTATTGGCATTAATATCAAATACCTTAATCTTCAATTAAATTTATAAATTCTCTTTTTTTAATCAAATAATTTACTGCTTTTTTCTTTTTTCTTTTCGTTTTTTTTTTATATATATTAAAAACAGCAAAGGCCCAAGAACAGAACCTTGGGGGAAACCATATTTGATAAATTTTTTAGAGGATTCAAACCCATTAATGGAGACAAACTGGCTACCATTTTCAATATATGATGAAAACCAATTATTAGCGAAAATTAATTATTAATCAATTATTAACCAATTATTAATAAATCCCTCGTTCTAAAAAATACGGAACACCACGACAAGCTTGGATTACATCTGATTTTAAAAAACTAATTAATGAAAAAAACAAATATGGCCTATGTTAATTGCATCAGTGCATCAGGCAGAAATAATCTCGAATTATTAGTCGAAAATATAAACTTATTAAAACTAAGACTTGACATTCTATTGAGTTAGTTTTAAAACAATTTGAGCATGACTTTGCTAAAAGTTCTCAACCATATCCTAAGAGATTTTAAGCATACGTGAACAGCAAACAAAAGTATAAAGAAGGGATTCGCACTCTACGGTTTCCAGATGAAACTGTGAGAGATAACCTTTTATATATTACAAATTTGTTAAACTATTTCATAATATAATTTTGTTAAATATTTTCAATGTGTATTTACTGAAGATGATAACAAAGCCTAACCGAGTTATGATCCTGTTACTCATGTTCTGTTTTTTTTTCACTGTGAAAATGATATAAACAAAATAATCAGTTTAAAAGCAATTTTTGTACATTTATAATCATTGGATAAATACAAATCCTGTTAAAACGATGGAGTCCATCCGTATGCACTGAGAATCTGTTCTTTAAGTATCCCTATTGAAGATATTTTTAAGCTATCACTTAAATCGGATGTAGTACTAAAAGCATGAAAAGACTCAAACATAGTTCCAAATTTTAAAAATCGCGATAAGCTTGATCCTTTCAACTATTATATGTTATATTAAAATTCCAGAAAGGATATTTAAAAAAATCATCATTTGGCATCTTTTAGACAATAATTTGATAAATAAGAATCAGCATGGTTTTTTACCAGGTAAATCTTGCTTTACAAATTTACTTGATAGCTAAGATATTTTAACTGTAGCAGTGGATCAAGATTATTCTTTTGATATACCTTTTACTGACTTTTCTAAAGCATTTGACAATGTGCACCATAGAAAACTTATATTAAAAATTGAAATGTACGGTATAAAGGGATTTATTCTTAAATGGATTGAGTCTTTTTTATCAAATAGAAGACAAAGAGTTGTTCTTAACGACATTGCTTCTACGTGGCTTAATGTTTTAAGTAGTGTACCGCAAAGCTCTGTTCCCGGATCAATTTTTTTTCATAATTTTTGGAATTTTTTTTTCCAATCTTATTATTCCAAATCGGAACGATTTGCTGTTTGATGTCGACCTTAATAAGTCAGTGTTAAACTTTAAAAAAAAAAAAGTCTTCATGAACTTTATTAAGTTAATTAAAATTTCAAATTGTAGTTTTTAAACTTGCTGCTAAAGTGTATTACTACTCAGTGAGTATTTGCTCACCGCAGCAATTAATTACATAAATAAATATAAATCATATATATATATATATATATATATATATATATATATATATATATATATATATATATATATATATATATATATATATATATATATATATATATATATATATATATATATATATATATATATATATATATATATATATATATATATATATATATATATATTTATATATATATATATATATATATATATATATATATATATATATATATATATATATATATATATATGATATATATATATATATATATATATATATATATATATATATATATATATATATATATATATATATATATATATATATATATATATGATACATTGTATTTTAAAAATAGAATATATTAAAGTTCAAAGAATAATGCAAGAGCTAAAACTCTCGGTTCTTGCAGAGGCCTGTTTATAAATATATATATATATATATATATATATATATATATATATATATATATATATATATATATATATATATATATATTAAATAAATAAAGATAAATCATATATATATATATGATACATTGTATTTTAAAAATAGAATATATATATATATATATATATATATATATATATATATATATATATATATATATATATATATATATATATATATATGTATATATAATATATATATATATATATATATATATATATATATATATATATATATATATATATATATATATATATATATATATATATTTAAATATATAAATATATATATATATACATACATATACGTTGCTAACTGTTATCTAGTAATTACTTCTTTCTCACTTGAAAACAAGGCGCTACATCTGATGAATCATCTGGAATAGGTGGAAGTATTTGAGGAGGTAGTGTTTGGGGTGGTGGTGTCTGCATAGGTGGCAATATTGGTAAAGGTGAATAAACTAGTTGATGGAGAGTTACTTTGTTATCTATATTCTTAAATATATTTCTTGAGTCTGTATCGGAGCTATGCTCTATTGTAGCTCGTTCTCTGCGAAATTTCATTCTCTTGTCGAGTTGTGAGAGCGATAGCTCATGAAAATTTATTCTCCAATACATATTTGCTTCAAAAATAATGTGTTATTGTCTATATTAAAAAATTACTATATTGACTGATGTATAATTATATATTTGTAGTCAAAAGTTTAACATAACATAATATATAGTTCTAGTTACGTTAAAGTAGATCAACATAACTAAAACTATTTATAATTTCAGTATAAATGTATCAATATATCAATATATTATTCTAAGTAACAATAATTATTTAAACAATATTAATAAAAATATTGTTTTAACCAGACTGACAGACACTGATTATCAGTGTTTATTTAAAACACTTAGTGTTTGTTTATAGCACTATAGTGTTATAAACAGATATATACAGTATACTGTAATAAAAATACATAAAATATTTTCGAATATAAAATTCAAACCCTATATTCCTCCATAAATGAGCAATATATATTCATTTAAATTCATTTAAAGAAGTAGTCGATTACTCCGCAGAGTACTCGACTACTCATTTAAATGAATAAACTGAAAGTAATATTATATACTTGAAAAACATTATACATTCCTTAAAAAGACAAACAATAGCATAGAGTACGTAATTTTCATATAAAAAGTAAAATGGAATTATTATAATACACATAATATAAATTATTCTTCAATCTACTATCCAAGTCAGTGGCGGATTAAGACTTCTTGGGGTCCGGGGCTATTTTTGTTTTAGGAGGCCTTTTTATGGGCCAGAGCCTAAAATTGACTTATAAAAAAAAAAAAACAGTCCTTTAAAATTTGCGGGGTCCGGGGCTATAGTCCCCCTTAGCTCCCCCCTTGATCCGGCACTGCTCTAAGCGGAGTTTATTGTAGAGCTCCAAGAGCTCTGCGAGAAATAATTTTGTTCAAAAGGAATAGATGACAAACTCTACGATTGCTTTGATGTTACCTAAGAGATCAGCAGCAGAGTATAAGTATTAGTGGTACCTCGGAATGGATAATAATAAATAGTGGGGTCCCCCAGTATTTACTTTTATAGTATGTATTAATGATTTTCCTGATTTAGTTTCAAATGTTGTATCGGTAATAAATTATTCTTTTTTTTTTTCTGATATCTCATCATACAATAACTTGCAAAAAGATATTGACATTATAGCAAACTCAACAAAACTATGGAAAGTAAGTTTTAATGTAAAAATATGTAAAGCTATGTCCTGAGGACCAACAAACGCAAAATTCATTTTTATACTTGTTAGTACAAATCTCAATACTTCAACTAATCTCAAAAAATTCTCTCGTCAATAAAGGTCTTGGCGCCTTTGTTGACAGTAGTTTGGCTTTTCTTTTTTTTTTTTTTCAGGACGAAGATTAATACTGCCAATAAAGTTGTTGGAATGATTAAAAGATAAATTGTTAATCTCAATATCTCGATATTTCATACTTTATTTATTCTCCTTGTTCGTCCTCGCCTTGATTCTTGCCGTTCTGTCTACTATCCTAGGCTTTAAAAAGATCAAAAATTAATTGAAGATGTTCTACGCAAGTCTATTAAATCTGCTTTTGACCTGACTGACTCATATACAACCAAAAACTACTGAGAATAAACTTAACTAGCATGAGCTATCGTTTCTTACGTAATGACATGGAAGAAACTTACAAATGCATTCACAATCTTTATAAATTTAATTACAACTCTTTCGTGTCTTCATTAAGTACCCTCATATTCGAATAAAAAAACCGGTTTATCATTTTTTTTAAATCTTAAATAGTAAAGTTATACAATTCACTGTATGTTTACTGCAGTATGCCAGTAAACAAACTTTTTTTATTTTATAGAGTATAATTTTATTTATTATAGAAAAAAAATTTATAAAAAATTAATTAATCGCCAATTAACTTTTTTGTTCATCTTTTAGTTTTGCATATTAAAAAAACTTCATTTTAGTGTTCCGTAGCTTAGAAAAATATTCATAATCAAAAGTATTCATAATTAATTGTATTTTGAATTTTATCTTTTATGCCTGGCTAACTCATTCTATTGAGCATGAGATCTTAATCTTATGCTCAATTGAATGTCGTTATCTTAGAGTAAAGATTTACTTAAGAGCCTTAAATTGATTGTCTTCAGGGTGCATTCACTACGGCTCTTTACCCATAGTAAAGACAACCTATATTGGAGAATGAAAACACTGATAAAAAAAAATTGTAACAAATAATTTTAATTCTTGCTTAATGTTATATTTTAATAAGAATATGTTATTATAGAAACTTTAAAATTCACACAAACATTAAAATTTACTTTCTTCAACTAACCAGTATTCAAACTCTACTTGAAACAAAAAGCGATTACATTTTACATAAAGAAATGAAATTCAATAAATTTTAAATTAATATTTTCTGTTAAAAAAGAAATTATTCTGCAATAAAATGTTAGTCTGAAGTTTTTTTATATTTATTTGTTGTAAATTTTTTAGCTGTTGTACCGTGAAACTGAAAATGGAAATGAAGAAAATTTGCTCTAGCTTATTTCACAATTAAAAAAAACATGCGTGCCATTAACATCATCTGTTTTTCATGGCTGATCAAAGAAAGTTTGGTGTTTTGGCCAAATCATTTGCAAGCATCTTGTCTTTTAGCTGCCATACGTGAGGCGACACTTCTAAAAGTAGGTGGAAGCAGCTGAAAATAAGAGTTTTTTATTATTCTGGTGATTGTCTTATTTACAATATTGTTTTTCCTTGTTTAATTTTGAGTTACATATGTGCAAGATGCTAATGATCTAAACAGCTATATTTGACTAAAATATAGTAACTGTTCATTGCCTAGTATGGTTTCATCTTTTTTTTATATAAATTTTAACAGTTATGAAATTGCTTTAAAATGGATAGAAACGTTACAGCTTACATCAAGCGTTAAAACGGCAGTTGATAGAGATGAAGAAGAATTATCTATGCCTCCAACTTAAAAGATAGTAGTTTGCAATAAAAGTGACACTGAAGAGTTAATTGATATTAGTTAATAGTTTTTGGAAACAGTTCCATGTACTATTAAAATTTTTATTCTTTAAAAAATATGATACATACAAACAAATTAAGCAATATGATACATGACTGATTATAACTATGTTTTATATAAGAACGTTTTATATAAATGCCTATTACATTTTGTTGTGATTTTTATCTTTTGTGCCCAGTTAACACATTTCGTATAGCAATGAATAATAATATCATACATCTATGACATCTTATGGGTGTATTCACTACTGCTTTTTGCTGTGGTGAATACAGCCTATCTTGGAGAAGTTTATACTGCTGTGTTATTGTGGTCAAAGGTAGGCGAAGCTCACAAGCCTGTATGATATTATGGATGGTATTCTCCGAGTGTTATGTTAAAAAAAAACCAATGCAAAACAGGTTGACCTCTGGAATTGCATTTATTTGTAACTAATCGCTTTTACTCTTCCATAATGTCATATTTTAATAAAAATATCACATTATGGAAACCTGGTTAAAATATACACATGTGAGGAACCATTAAACTTTTATTACTACTTTTGTTTTTTTTATTTTAGACAAACTTCTTTGCATCGGTTGGAGGAGATGAATAAAAACATCATACAGCAGCAACCTTAATACAGCTAATGACAAAAGAAGTATGTTTGTCTTACTCAATGTATAGGAGGTAACAAAAACGTCCTGCAAGGTTGTTTTAGGTAAAGCACAATATTTGTATTCTACATCCCATTTCCTTTTAAGTGAACAAATATTTTAATAAAAATAAATTATTTCACAATATTCAAACGTGAAAAGTTTATATTTCAAAGTTATATTGTGATGATATTGAAAAAACATTTTGTAGAGTTGTGTATAGTAGTTCGTCAATATTTTAATTATTTATCGTTGTATTCGTTCAATTTGAAATCGTTACTGACAAATGTGTTAAATAAAAAATTGGCAGAGTTCTGGCGACGGCCATTGCTAGAGATTACGGAAGAAAAAATAGAGCCATAACTGAGCAACGCCCAATATTGAGCAATGAAATAAGTATCAGAAAAATAATGAAAGTCAATGCCCACTATCTGATAGTGACAGTATAATGCAGTACTTTATAAATATATATATATATATATATATATATATATATATATATATATATATATATATATATATATATATATATATATATATATATATATATATATATATATATATATATATATATATATATATATATATATATATATATATATATATATATATAGTGCATATTTTTAGGGAATATAAATATATCTTAAAACAATAAAGATAATAATATTTTTAAGAAACTATGCAACAAATTACATATTTTTTTAGAATTTATGAAAATAAATACAACATTTCACTTTTAAAGCTTTTAATAAAATGTAAGACAAGAAGGCTACGTTTTCAATGATAAAAATATATACTTGTCGGTGGATTTATAGTATTTCATGAATTATGGTACTTGCTGGTGTACGTTCAATTTCTAGCACTTACACAAAACAATTCTCGTTTTTGTTTGAGATACAGACTGCGCTGTAAAATTAAAAAAATCCTGATTAAAACAATGATAAACTTCAAATTCATATAAATAACATGTTTTCTTTCCTAAGAGTTAATTTCGAATGGATTTCAATGTTGGTATAAGCTTTAATATGTTGAATATTGGACAATAAAACGTTCATTAACACTCTGACCTTTTGATAATATATGAAAAAGTTTTTAAAAATTGTAAAAGTTAAAGCCATGAATAAAGATTTTCAATTATCAGACAAAACGACTTTAGGCGTAAGCTGCTCTGCGGTACCATAAAAATTACTATCATTTCTTACAACTAAAATAAAACAAATTTGACTTAAAAATCATGAGTTAAATAAATAAATAAGTATCATATTATAGACATTTGAATGTAAACATACCATTTAATAAATTTGTTAATAAATTTTGTTCATCCAAATTCTCAGAGCAAACATTAAACTTCTGCAAAGAGTTTGGAGTTATAGGTAAATTCCAACGTTTGTAAGGTGGCTTCACAGGAAATGTTTTTTTTTTTAAGTAAAATAACTTAAATCAATCCTAAAATCAATTTTATAAATTTAATTTAATGAAAATAATAATGAAATATGAAAATAATAAATTATTGATAAAAAACACGCAAAAAAGCATGTTTTTATTTATTTTTCAAAAATCGATTATTCCAGAATGGCTAATTAAAACAACTCGGTACTTTGCAATATTATTTTCTAATATATAAGGTAGAGGATGAACTAAGATTATTATATAAAAACAAAAATACTTTTTTCAAGTCCCAAAAAACTTAAAATTGACTAATTTTTAGGGGTAAGGTTCAAAAAAGACTTAGCAACCGAAAAATATTTATTCAATTATCAAGTTTCTAGTTCATTCTTTACATATATATGTATTGAACAATTGGAGAAAATTTTGAGATCTAAGTATTTTTTAATGTTGAGATATCGTGTTTTGAGTTCATAAATTATGTTAAAATCTTTATTTATAGATAAAATGCAAATAAATAAATAAAAAAATTTAAATATCTTTTTTTGTAAACATTTTTGGATAACTGTTCTTGATCTTTATCAATCTAATTTTTCGTAATTCCTCTTAATTCTTTTTTTTGTGTGATTGTCCTTTTTTTACCATATTTTGTAACCGTTTTGGTCTTTTTTAAATGAACTTGTAATCGTATTTTTTCCAAATTCTAGATTTAAATGTTTAAAAACATAATAAATACCAGATAAACCTTCATTAAAAGAACTGCTGAGTTTAATTCTAATTCAAAAACATGTCTTTGCATAAACATTTTAAGGACATCAAGACCAAATGATATTATTTAGTTTATTTCAAATTTGCCCATAAAGACATTTTTTCAATAAATTATCGTTACTCAATTCATCAAAGTCTTTCTTGATAATTTTATAAATCAATTCAGGCAAGTTAGGAGAATAGTTATCATCTGCATCTGCATTTTCACTTTTTTTTGAAGTATTACCTTGTTGTTACCTTGAATTATGAGTTATGTTTTAATAGAGTTTTTGTTTTATTATTGTTTATTTTATTTTGTTTTATTACAATTTTATTATTGAGTACTTATTGAGTTATCTTGTTATCTTGGTATCTTGAGTTATCTTGAAGTATTCTTATAATTATCCATATATATATATATATATATATATATATATATATATATATATATATATTATATATATATATATATATATATATATATATATATATATATATATATATATATATATATATATATATATATATATATATATATATATGTGTATGTATATTATATATTTAATTTATTAACCTAAAAAAATATTTTAAGTAAACATTGTATGAACACATCTTGTGTAAGTATAATGGTTAGTTACATAAGTAAGTAACCAAATGATCGTGAAATGATGCAATTTTAATAAGTAAAACGGCTTTATTTTTAAAACTGAATATAGTTACCCTCTAAACTAAATCTTTTATTATTGCAGAACACAAAAACATATTAAAATAGTGATTAAACAAAAGTTTTCGTACTGCATTTTTCTGTTGCTATAAGCTTTGCAAAAAAAGCTACTTTATATCATACCTGCGAAATGCCATATAGTAGCTTAAAAAATTGAAATAAAAAAAATATATAATTCTCCAAAATCATTTTTTTAATTTTTTTTTATCTTAAACTTTTTATTTCCTGTGAAGTCACTTTAATATTTTTTGTATTATTAAATGAAGTTGAGGATAACTCATTACAACAATAATCTGAAAAATCATCTACACCAAAGATGTACACACTTTTTTTATCTTTTTTTTGGCTTGTTATTTTCGCTGTCTTCCTTTTTTGTTTAGAGACCATAAGCTTTACCTTCTGCTAACTATGTTCAATCTTGCATCGCTATAAAAATTTATAACTTAATTCATTATTAATTAAGTTATAACTAAAGATTTTACCTACGAGTTTAAGCTTGTTTACTGTTGTAAGTTAACTAAATATAAACGATATCCAGTGAAATTAACTAAAAATTAATAAAACCAAGAATGGCCCTGTGTCTCAGAAAGATGGAATAAATTTATGTCTATGTGTATATATATATATATATATATATATATATATATATATATATAATATATATATATATATATATATATATATATATATTTATACTACAGCGTATTTAGATAACAAAGTTTGAATACAACGTTTTCAGAAAAAGAAGAAGAAAAAAAGAAATATCAAACGTGTTTAATTATTAACAGTAATGAGAAACAATACTAAAGACAACAAAAACTGATTATAGAAATTATAAATATTAAATGTACTTTATATAAATGTTGAATAAACTGGTTTTAAAGGTTGAGAATGAATTGAGAGCTTTTAGTTCATAAGGAAAGTTGTTTCAAGTTTTAATGCTTTGGTTTTTTATAGATTTACACTGTAAAATAACTCCGTAGTATTTATCGGACTTTTTCGTTGTTTAGAAACGGAAAAAAACCGTTTTCAATAATTTACAGTCTTTTACCTATACTTTTAAGACTTTTAAAATAATCACATCATTTTATATGATTTTATCCGTATTTATGAAAATGAGAAGTTCCGTAACTTTAAACTACGGACTTTAACCGTATATTTTAGTATACTTTAGTATAGCCACTCATTTACAGAGCGCCATAGTTCTTTTTAACAAGGAGAAATTATGCACGTATATAATTTCAAGTTAGAGATTTTAATACATTTATATTTGTTTTACTGGAACTAAAGTGCAGTGTGTTTTCAAAGAAGTGCATTCACAAAAAATTCTCTATAATTAAGGTGCTGATTAATGATGCTGTTATAAATAGCTATAAAAGATAGGTACTTCTGTAGGTTAGTGCTATCGTCGCAGTCAGAAATGCGTAATAATCTTTGCCGCGAACATTTACCCTTTTAGTTGGGGGAAAATAAACTTTCATTATGAAACGAAAACAATGGCATAACATAAAAGTCTTTAAAATGCACAAGGGTTTTTGTGTCTTAAAGTGATTTTTGATATATATATATATATATATATATATATATATATATATATATATATATATATATATATATATATATATATATATATATATATATATATATATATATATATGTATATATATATATATATATATATATAAGTTTCGTAAGATGGTTTTGTTATTTTCAGTTAACTTTGGTGACTAAGATGGTTTTGTTGTTTTAAACGCACAAGTCAGACAACTTGTGTATTCAAAACAACAAAACTAGAGCCTAATATCTTATGAAAAACTTCCTGCACCTAGCCAAAGCCAAAATATTTATAAGCATCTAATGCTTCATAGCTACCTATAGCCTTAAAAAAAAAATATTAGAGGACTTTTTAATAAATAATCATAAACGTCATGGTATTGAACTCATGCCCATTCAATTTGATCATCTTTCCAAGTATTTGCAAGGAACTTGTGTAGACATCGAATGATTCCAAGGATTGCAAATTTATTTATATACCTTTCTGCGGCGTTAAAATCTAATTTTTCAAATCGTAAACCGATATTTCTTTTTTTAAACTTTTTAAAACACTTTTTCGTACTAACTGTCCTGCTTTATTAACTCAACTGATCATTTGTTTTCCCCCATCCAAGATGGTAACAACTTGCGCTATTGTTATTTTGCATAACCACATGACTTTCCGACTTCGAGGATTTAATGTCGTTCATTATAACATTTCCGATTTTGATGTAGCACTGAAGTTAGTGCTACATCATTCATTGTAAATTGTACAGATCTATAAATTTATAAATAAATATATGAAGTTGCATCAATCTTGCATAGTTTCATCACAAGTGAAAATGTTTATCTATGAAAATATAATGATTAAACTGACCTTATTGTTCAAAGTTCCAAGTTCTAAATTATGTTTGAGCAGGAAGTTCAAAAAATAAATAAAGCTATGTTGATTTCAGGTTACATATTTCGAGCATACATAGTATTATTTTTTTTAGACAATATTTGGAACATACACAATCTGCCTTTAAACACAATCATCACAGACATTTCCTTATTTTTTTGACAGTTATGAAACAACTTTGGAACGGATAGAAACTTTAGAGTTTACATGAAGCGTTGAAACGACTGTTGATAGTGATGAAAAAGAATTATCTACGCATCTAGTTTAAAAAGTTACAGATTAAGAAAATTGTGTCATTGATGAGATTGTTTATCAATTTTTCAATGATTGAGGAAATCTTTTAGTGTTTTAGGGGTAAGCTTTGCTTGACCATCTCTTTCAATTTATTGAATTTATTTGCTGGTTAAAGAGGAAAAAAGTTCTTCTAAACCTCTAAGAAAAATAATGGAACAAAGACACCTTATGAATCGATAGTATGTGGCAGTGAATTGATATTAGTTAATAGATTTTGGAAACAGTTCCATGTACTATTAAAAATTCTATTTTTTTAAATATATGATACATTCATATAAAACATACAAACAAATGATACACTCTAAGAAAAAATCCGTTATATACAACGAATTGTATCTGTCGCTATTGCACTAACGGGAAATCCGTTAAGTTAACGAATTAAAATTTTAACGAATTGAAGTCCGTTATGAATAGTCCGTTGAATTTAGGGATTTATTTCGTTAGTGCAACGAATAATCCGTTAAAATTAAGGAGTTATTACACTAGGCAGCAAATTTTCCGCGGTTGTTATTCCTATGAAATAAATGTGTTAATAAGTCATTTTAGTGATTATTTCGTTAAAATCACTAAAATCTAAAATTAGAGAGGTCAGAATTGTGACTTCATAACCAAATAATCCTTATATTTGTTAATGTTTGCATTTTTATTTAATAGCATTATTTTATTTCGATATTCTACATTAAAACGTTTTAACCAAAAATTGAAAACTAATCAAATATTTATAATATTTAATCCAATATACTTTAAATTACAATAAAAATAGTTAAAAAAAAATATTTTTAATACACTATTCTCAAGCTAGTACATTTATATAAAACACACACACACAGATATATATATATATATATATACATATATATATATATATATATATATATATATATATATATATATATATATATATATATATATATATATATATATATATATATATATATATATATATATATATATATATAAAACAGATGTTTAAAATAAACCAATGCCAAGATATTAGTTTTTGGTTGCTAGTTTTGGTTTGGTTGGTTTAAATAGGTTTTGGTTTTGAATACTGTTGTTACTCGTACACAGATTCACACTTTAAATCGGACACCATGCTGTCAACTCCTTAAAGATTAATATAAAATAAAATAAGGAAAATATGGAAACTTAATAACATAGCTAGTATAAAACCAAAATAAAATGTTACTGATAACACTATAGAAAATGTTTTTGGGTAATTCATTATATATAAATTTCTATTTTAAGTTTTGTTATTTTAATTATCTCTGATATCGTTTTCTAAAGATAAAGTTAAATGGAACAAGTAAATTATATCTTTATTAAAATGTAAATTAAAAAAAAAGTATAAGATTACCTTGACATTATCTGATAACTGAAAGACTCTATACATTTCACATACATCAATACCTATCAGGAGCAAAATTTACTAATTCAAACTTGCAGTGGGATACCACATGCCACGTGTCTAAAACAGTAAATTCTAAAATAATACAAACACATCAAATATAAACTTAGATTAAACTCAACTAAATAAATATGCAAGTTACAATATAAGTTCTACAACCAATTTAAACCTACAATGTGACACTAAATGCCGTGCCTCTAAAGCAGCAAATTCTAAGATAGCATAAATAACTCATATATAACCTTAGTTGTAACTCAATTAAATAAACATGACAACAATAGAAGTTCCAATATAAATTTTTTAATTTTACAACTAGTTTTAACTTACAGTAGGATAACAAATGCCACAAAAAATTCTAAAATAATATAAACACACCAGTATAAACTTAGTTTATGATATTGGATGCCACATGTTTAATTTGGAAATAAATAAAAATTGCAATTTATAAAAGCATATTAACTAGCCATGTAAACTTAGCTGTAACTAACGTAAATAAATATACCTATCAAAGATGTTAACATTTTTAATTTTACAACTGATTTAAACTAATATGGTATGTTACTACATGTCATATGTCTAAAATATAAAGTTAAAAAAGACTATAAATAATCCATTTAGTCTACATTATAGAAATAATTGTTCAACTAACCCTTTACTACTAGTAAAGGATTAGTTGAACTTTTATTTCTATAATATAGACTATATGGATTGCATATATTCTTGCATAATTTTCTAGATTTAGACATAACTTACCATATATGATATGTAATAACTTACCATATATGTTATTATATATTATTTAGTAATACTAATGGCTTTTAATTTAAAATAAAATAAACCTTATTGTTAAATTTTCTATATAAAGCTTTATAAAGAAAATTTAAAATAAGTTAAATAACCTTCGAAATTACAAATAACAGAGCGTAATTTAAATTATATTTATCCATTTGCTTTGTCTACTAAATGTAAAGCTTTTTAAAAAAATGGCATATTACACTTATTGCAACCAACTTTTATCTACGATGTAAATGTAAATGTGAGAAAAACGCATTCAAAACTTTATAATTTTCAAAATAAAAAGCTATAATATACTGAAATTTTTTTTTTGACATATTAGAATATTTAATCCGTTGAATTAACGAAATTTCAAAGAATCCGTAAATAGTTAATTTTACTCCGTTAATTTTCTGACTTTTGGTAACGAATTAATCCCTTAATTTAACAAAAAAGCGCAATCCGTTACTTTTTTTAACGGACTGTTTTTAGAGTGTACAATATGATACATAATTGATTATAATTATGTTGTATATAGGAATGTTTTATATAAACGTCTATTACATTTTGTTGTAATTTTTATCTTTTATGGCGAGTTAGCAATGTATTTTGTGTAGCAATGACTATTATTCTTAGACATCTATGACATCTTCGGGGTGTATTCCCCACAACTTTTTGCTGTGGCGAATACAACCTATCTTGGAGAATTTTATACTACTGAGTAATTGTGGTCAAGGGTAGGAGAAGCTCACAAACCTGTATGAAATTCTGGATGGTATTCTTCCTAGTATTACATTATAAAAGTTTTATAAAAAAAATCAGTTCTGATGTGCAAAAAAGGTTGACCTCTAGAATTGCATCTATTTATAACCAATTACTTTTACTCTTCCATAATGCCATATTTTAATAAGAATATCACATTATGGAAACCCGTCTAAATACACATATGAGGAACCATTAAACTTTTAATACAATCAATTATATTACATTTGTTTTTTTTATTGTAGATAAACATTTTTGCTTTGGTTGGAGGAGATGATTACAAACAACTTACAGCGGCAATTTTAATACAACTAATGGCCAAAGAAGTATGTTTGTCAGTTTTTTTGTAGAGTTCGTCAATCTTTTTATCATATATTGTTGTATTCGTTCAATTCAAAATCGCTACTGAAAAAATTATTAAAGAAAAAAAAGGCAGCTTTTTGGCGATAGCCTTTGATAGGGATCACGGAAGAAAAAATAGAACCATAACTGAGCAACGCCCAATATTGAGCAATGAAATAAGTATCGGCAAATTAATGAAAGTCAATGCCCACTATCTGATAGTGAGATTATAATACAGAATTTATATATATATATATATATATATATATATATATATATATATATATATATATATATATATATATATATATATATATATATATATATATATATATATATATATTATTATATATATATATATATATATATATATGTATATATATATATACATATTTTTTGTGCCTGTATTTAAGTAGCATTGATTTTAGTTTGTTATATTTTGGTTTTGGAGCTTTCTATACCTCTTTTTTTTATTTGTATTTGTTTCATATAACTTCAAATAAACTGAATGATTTACCTTTTTTTTTTTCTTAAAGCGTGTTCTATGATCATTGCCATCTCCTAGACTATAAGCTGTTTAACTCAAAAGAATAATGCAGCCTGGTACTATAGTATCATTTAAACAAGAAAACGGTTATAAAATTTAATTATTAAAAATATGTAGAAGAAAATATTTGTTATTATTTTTTAATAATAAAAAATTTATCGAAAATATTAAATACATTGGCTTAATATAGTTACATTTATTGGGATAATATTGTAAATTATATTTCGCCAATATTGGCCAGTATTATATCCCCATTATTGGCGTGATATTATTTACAATATTGGCGCAGTATTTTAAACATTATTGCGCCAATATTGCAATGTGAACATTTTGCCAATATTGGCCAATATTGACTTTACAATATGGCGCAATATTGACTTTACAATATTTACAAAATATTCACTTTGCAATTTTGGCGCAATATATTTTATAATATTGCGCCATTATTGTAGACAATATCGCACCAGAATTGCCTCAATATTGTTTGCTACTTGGGGAGTAATCAATTTAAAAATTCTTTTATTTCATCAGCAATACCCTGGTTGGAAGAATAACTTGATTTAAAATTAATCTGGAACTTTTTTGCTGCTTCAAAAGGACCGGTAGATGCTATTAAAAGAATAGCAACACAAAAAATAATCCAGAGAAAATTTATGCCATAACTTTTTATAAAGCTGTTAAAAATGAGACTAGTTTCAATGTCTATTTAGTTCTATGGAAGATATTATAAATACAATAAAAAATATAAAATTGATGAGTTATTTACAAAAGTACCAGCAAAACTCGGAATATTTGTAGTGCACCTAATTCAAATCAACAATAGGAAAATAGAAATCTGACCTTGTAAGAGTAATGTCTTTACTTTTTGTTTAATGTCAAGTTAATAATTTAGTTCATCTATATTAGCTAAATCACGGTGTTGATCACGGTTTTTAATATTAAAACATTGAAGGCTTGAAACAAAAAAGACAGTTGTCACGCTGTGACGGTCGTGGAATTGTTCTATAAGGTTTTCAAACATATCATCAAAATATCTCTTTGATTTTGAAAACATATGCTCACAAGATCTGCTTGTATCCTCATTAAATTTAGAATGATCCAGATAAATAATTTGCTTTAAGACATCAGAATCATATCTCTCTAAAAGATGACTCATCACATCTGTAAGCTTTTATAGATGTGATGTCTTATGAGTTAGAAGAGGTAAATAGTTTTAAATACCTTTGTTGTTTGATTCTTGGCCATTCTCACACTAATTTCTAATTCCATAACCATCATTAAGAATGATTAATTCAGCTGAATGATGAAGGACTCCATGCAGAGTATGATATTTGTGCCTATGGCACAAAATTGTATCTTTAAATGCTATAAATATACCAAAATTATTCTAATAAAACCGAGTAAAAAAATATATTTCAAAGCATTATTTTCAGAAAATTTTAAAAATCTTTATGAAACCTGGAAAGGCATAAAAAGTCTAATGAATATTAAAAATCTTAATAATGCTCCATATTGCACCTCCATATTGCACCTCCATATTGCTTACAAGCTAATTAAACATACATAACTGAACCAACTCTAATCTGCAAAGAATTCAACAACTTTTTCACAAATGTAATTTATAAACTCAATAATATCATATCTTCTATCATTTCAGAATATAAAAATGGCTCAAAACTCTTATTTACTAACTATAGACCAATTTCAATTCTATCTAACATTAGCAAGCTCCTTCGAAAAACTAATTTATTCTACAGTCCGTACCAAACAAATAGCACATGCAATAGTTTAATAATAAAAATATTTGTATGAACGTATTAAATTTAACACAATAATTAATACAAATTTAACACAATTTAACTTAAAAAAATAAAATATATATATATATATATATATATATATATATATATATATATATATATATATATATATATATATATACATACATATATGCATATATATATATATATATATATATATATATATATATATATATATATATATATATATATATATATATATATATATATATATATATATATATATATATATATATATATATATATATATATATATATATATATATAAGCATATGTTTTTTAGTAATTTACCTCTTGAAATTGTTCAAAATTAATCTCATAAAATTTCAGACCATAAAATGGTTGTTTCTAAGTACAAATACAAATTAAAAAGAGTTCACATTTAAAGTATAACCTACAACATTCTAAAGATGTTAAATTATATAACAAAATAAACTACAAAAAATTAAATCAAGAGTTGATAGTCAAGCTTACAGAAAAAAAGGATGGATTCAGGAAACTAAATATTTGCTGAACAAATTTAAAACAATAAGAAAACTTGAAGTGAACAAACAAGATTGCCTCAAACAATACAGAGTTTATAAAAACTGTAGAAATTTTAAAACCTACCTATTGAGAAAATTGAAAGCAGAGTATTTTAAAACTAAAATTGGTACGCTAAAAAATGACAGTGTTGCTATGTAGAAGGCCTAAAAAGTTCTAAATGAAACTTAGTGCAAGGTTTAATGTAATATGTGGGAAGATATCGCGTTTGATGGTTTAAATGAAAAATTGATTGCTGATAAATACAATGAATTTCTCAGAGTATTCTTGATATTGAAAAATCGATAGCAAAGTTAAACAACTATTTGCTGTTCACATAAAAACATCACAGCATATTAGTGGAATAAATAAATTTAGTAAATAAAAAGACCTTAAAGATAAAAATGCATGTGTGAAGATATGAATATACCAATTTAAAAAAAAGTATATTGCTGAGAATAATTAATCTATCTTTAAAAACAGGTCAAAACATGAGACCACTAAATATGTTAGCAGTGTATGAAAAGGTTTTTGAATTATGCGTGTATATATTGTAATCTAGATATTTTTGAGAATTTTTTATATAATATTTATTTATTTATTTAATAAAAATCAATTTGGCTTTCGAAAAAATCACTTTAATGAAACAGCAGATCAGCTACTCATTTCAAAATGGAGGCAATTGATAGCGGTATGTTCATCATTAAAGTTATGCTAGACTTAAATAGAGCATTTGAAACAATAAATAAAAAAATATTATTTGAAAAATTAAACTGCTACAAATAGTAAGGAGTAGTACTTCAATGGATTATAAGCTGCATAACAGGAAGAACTGAAAGAGTAAGAATTGGCATCAACTAAGTTACCCTGTGAGGTAGGTGTGCCCAAAGGATCAGTACAAGGCCCCCTGTTATTTATAATATACATGAATGATATTGGCAATGCCACCCGATATGAAAATATTAATCTCTTTGCAGATCACACATTAGTCTACATTAAAGGTAAAAATTATGAAGAATTGATGATAAAGTTAAATGATGAATTCGAAGTACTTAGTGTCTGGTTTATTGAAAATGGATTGAAATTAAACGCTAGTAAATCAATGAGTATATTGATTACAAGTTCCAAGGTAAAATATTTAAGTATCACTGAAAAATATCCTAACAGATGTTTAAACCTTGAAAATGAAGTAGTTAAATTTAGTGAATATGCGAAAAATAGTAGTTAAATTTAGTGAATATGTGAAAAAACACCTGGGTATTAAAATTGATTGCAATTTGAATTTTTCTGAACACATTAGCTATGCCTCAGCCAAAATCGTTAAGATGTTAGGTTATCTTATGAAAATTTGGTAGATATCTGACTAGATGAACCAAACAATAATTATTTATACAACTGTCGCACCTCACTTTGAATATTGTGCTTCGTTATTCTTTGATGGAAATGATGTTTGAATGCTACAAAAGTTACAAAACATAGCTATGAGAACAATTTTAAAATGTGACTGGTTCACACATAGTTATAGTATATTGTCTAGATTAAACTGGCTATGTGTAAAAGATAGTATTCAAATGAAAGTGTTTACAATTTTACACAATACTATTCAAGTATAGAAAATGAATGTCTTTCACGGATTTTGTATAAAAAGCAATGAAGTAAACTATTGTTTTACAATTGAGAATTTAAATTGTTTTTCAAATTCAGAACAAAAAAAGCGAACAAAACTCTATTTTTTGAAATGAAATAGTATTGTACAACAAACTGCCGAATGAATTTAAATCGCTTGACAGGAAAGAATTTAAAGATCCAGTTGTGAAGCTTTTAAAAGAAAAATATATTTATTAAAAAAAATATGAAGTACTATTTACAATTTTTATAATGATTTTAAATAGCTGTAAACGGGCTAATTTTAATATTAATACTAATAATTATAATAATAATAATAATAGTAATAATGATAGCAATAATAATAAAAATAATAATAATAATAATATATGCGCAACAACTGGGGTATGGAACTAAACTGCAAAAAATACAAGGTGATGAGATTCGGCAATCAGAAAGTTCTTTGAGGCATTGATAAAACAAATACAATGAATATAAATGGAATGATTTATGACCTCTCCAACAGTGTTTTAGAAAGGAATCTAGGCGTTTTTGTATGAGGTGGAAACATCAAACACAAGTATGTGTTAACAAAGCTTCAAAAGTACTGGGTTAATTAAAAAATGCCTTTAAAAGTAGAGATTGTTATATGTGGAAATTTTTGTATACTACTTATGTGCGACCTCATCTTGAATTTGCGGCTCCAGCGTGGAGTCCTCCGAATGTGGCGGAAATCTTAATGCTTGAAAGAGTTCAACGTAGGGCCACGAAAATACCATACTCAACCCGAATGCTAAGTTATGAGAAACGGCTAGTTAAAATGGATTCAACTACTTTAAATCTCATAAGAAAACGAGGACACCTTATTCAATTATACAAGATTTTAAACCATTTGAATTTGGAACAAACTTCCTGAAATAATTGTAGATTCCGAGAATTTGAATAGTTTTAAAGCAATTTTGGACAAATGGCTTAAGAAAAATTTAAAAATATTTATTTAAAAGAGAAAGAAAAAAAGTACTGGGCTGCTATAGCTGAACGTTACAACGTGTGTGGATAAGATTTACGCAGTATACCACTAACTAACTAACTATATATATATATATATATATATATATATATATATATATATATATATATATATATATATATATATATATATATATATATATATATATATATATATATATAATATATATATATATATTCATATATGTATATTTCAATATAATTAGTCGTGTTTTTAGGAAGGAGCATAACAAAAACATAACATATATACATATATATATATATATATACACATACATACACACACATACACACACATATATATACATATACACATATGCATATATATATATACATATATATATATATATACATATATACATACACACATACACGTACACACATACGCATACACACACATATATATATACACATACATACATACACATACACATAAATACACACATACACATACACATATATATATGTATATATACACATACATACATATACACATACACACATACACACATACATATATATATATACATACATACATACACACATACATACATACATATATATATATACATACACACATACACATACACATGCATGTATATATGTATATTCATACTTTTTTTTTATTATTATTATTATTATTTATTTTTTTTTTTTTTTTATGTACATGATTTTGATATTTTAATTACTCATAAGTTATTAGAAAATTTCCATATTACTGCTTGCATTTAAGACAAGTTTTTTAAAATAAGATTTTAAGTAATTTATATTTTTCAGGAGAGATATTGAGGAACTTTTTGGTATTAATTTGTTATACAAGTAAAGACCACGATATGCTGTTGAGAATTGAGACAGTTTTCTTTTTTTAAGGGGTACTATATAGTTTCCAGTTGCTCTAGTTCTAAATTTGTTTATATTAGTTTTAAAAAAGTTATTCATAAATCGACTTGGAATAATTCCCATTTTATGTTTGAACATAAACAAAATATTTTGATATATATTAATTTGGTAAATGTTTAAAGCATTCATCTGTTTTAGTAATGGGTTTGCGTGAGTAAGTTTGTTTTTATAAAAAATAATTCTTGAGGCGAGTTTCTGTCGTCTATAGAGTGAACTTAATTTAGTTTTATGGGTACTTGCCCAAGCTATATTGGCATATGATAGATAGCTGTGTATAAAGGAAAAATAAAGAAGTTTTAAATTTTCGAACAATAAATAATTTCTTGCTTTATAGAGTAGATCAATGTTTTTTGAGACTTTTGTATTAATGGTATTTATGTGAGAGTTCCAAGAAAATTTCTCGTCAAGAAGCACACCAAGAAATTTAGATGATTGAGTTTGTTCAATAATTGTGTTGTCTATACTAAGAGTTGGTAAAAATGATGGGATAGCCTTTTTTTTTGGTTAGGGTGAAATAAGATGTATTTAGTTTTGTTTAAATTTAATGACAATTTGTTAGCTCTGAACCATGTGTTAAGTTTAATAAGTTCTAAGTTTGCGGTTATAAAGAGGTCACTGATTGAGCTAGAAGAATAAAACAGATTAGTGTCGTCTGCAAAAATTTTGCAATCTAACTTAGATGAGACTTAGGGAGGTCGTTTACATAAATTAAAAACAGAAGAGGAGCTAGAATAGATCCTTGAGGAACCCCACATTTGATTTTTAGTTGTTTCGAGTTGTTATAGTGATCTATGGTAACACATTGTTGTCTGTTGTCTAGGTAGTTAGCGAACCATTTTATAGTTTGATTTTTTATGCCATATTTTTCTATCTTTTTTAGTAGTATTGTGTGGTCTACTGTGTCAAACGCCTTTGTAAGATCAACAAAGACTCCTAATACAAATTTCCTATCATTAAAGGAAGTTGTAATGTTATTAATGATATCTAGGATAGCATGTTCTGTTAAATGTTGCGTTTGAAACCCGTATTGATTTTCACTTAAGATTTTGTGTTCTATTAAATATTTATACAGTCTGTTGTAAATTATTCTTTCAAGGAGTTCAGAAAATATAGGAAGAATTGAGATTGGTCTATAATTGCTAATTGCAGATGTATCTCCACCTTAAAATATAGGTACAATTTTTGCTATTTTTAATTTGTCTGGGACAATTCCGTTTTTGATTGAAGAGCTGAAGATGTTAAAAATAGGCTTTCTTATTACAGAAAAAATATAAAGCACAACATTGCCAGAGATGTCATCAATACCTGGGGTCTTATTCTTTTTAATTGATTTGATTGCTGTTTCTAGTTCATCAAAAGTTAAATTACTATCTGGCAATGAGCTTTCAAAATCGCTAAAATAATTTTGAAACGATGTTTCTGAGCCTTTGATTTTTGATGCCAGGTTTAGGCCAGTGTTTACAAAAAAACGATTAAATATTTCTGATATATCTTTTTTGTTTTTGTATTCAATATCGTTTTCCGTTATTCTGGAGGGTAAAATGTGAGATACTATTTTTTTTTTTACCAATGATTTCTTTCATAACTTCCCACGTTTTCTTTATGTTACCATTATTATTTTTTAATTGTTGAGAATATCTTTTTTTAGATTTATTTTTTATTTTTTCAAACAGATTTTTATATTTTTTATATGCATTAAGATTAGCTTCGTTTCTCTTTTTTAAATATTTGATGTATAATTTTTGCTTTTTTTTTTTTGAAGATTCTCTTATTCCGCGTGTAGTCCAAGGACATTTTAAATATTTTGTTTTGACTTCTATTTCTTGTATTGGAAAATATTTGTTATAATATTCAAGAAAGATGTCGAGAAATAGATTAAAAGCGGAATTTGTGTGTCCAAGGTTACATTCTTGGTATACATTTATCCAATTTATTGTCGATAAAGATTCTTTAAATTTAAGCATAGAATGTTCATTCATTTTTCGTTTCAAGACTTTGATTTTAGAATTATCATATATGGTTGCATGTTCAGCAAAAGAAAAGAAAATAGGAAAATGATCCAAAATATCAGTTTTAATTATTCCTGTTTTGATAGACTTATCTAGAAAAGAGTTAGTTAGAATATTATCTATAGCACTAATGGAAGTTGTTGTAACACGAGTTGGTTTGTTAATGATTGGGATTATGCCGTGTTGAAATATATTGTCAAAAAAGATTTTAGTATTAGGGTGTTCATTGTACTTTAAACTATCTATGTTGATGTCACCAATGCAGAATAATCTTTTTTGTTCATTATTGCTTTTAATTAAAATTTGTTGCATATAATTTGAAAACTGAATAACATCGCCGTTAGGTGGTCTATAACAAGTAGAAACTACAACGTTTTTTGTATTTTTAATTATTATCTCAATTGTTAGGACCTCACTGTCTGAATAAGAGATCGAGAGGTCTTTTCTAAATTTGATATCGTGGTCATTACGAATGTAAACTAAAATTCCGCCTCCCCTTTTGAGCGTTTTTCTCTCAGATGAAATTATTTTATAATTAGGAATCTGAAAATTTGAATTTTTTTAAGCTGACTCATCATCACACCATTATTCTGTGAGACAAATCATGTTAAATAAAAAATTGGATTTTAAAAGAAGTGTTTTAGTTTGTCTATATTTAAACTTAAACTTCTAATATTGATGTGTATCACCGTGAAATTTTTTATATATGTTTTTAATATTGTTTTAAAAGTTTCAGTGTCATAGTATTGCAAATTAAAATCTAATCCTTTAAAAACCTGTTTATCTGCGTCATAAAAGTCGTTAAGTAAAATGCTGTTATCAGTTTCAAAGAAATTTAATTGTTTGGTTTCAAAGTCAATTGTTTTGCAAGCCATTGCGCATGATTAAGAGTTTATTTTTATAAAATTATTTTTATAAATTTTTATTTCTTCCTAAAGCTTTTTTCGTTTTTCTAAGGTTTCATTTGCGTAATCTTCATTTATGAATACTCCACTGCCCTTTAGTTTTTTTGCTAAAGATGATATTTTGCTTTTTTCATGAAAATTTAAAAGTTTGAGAATTATCGATTGCGGC
>NC_061167.1:10827448-10969948 GCF_022113875.1 Hydra vulgaris | reverse complement strand
TAAATCACAACCACAAGCTACTCAAGCAGCTTTTATTAAAGGATATAGATCTAAATTCACGCGCGATTGAAGCTTTTTAATATTTTGTAACACCGGTTGAAAAATTATTATCAGCAAATTTTTTGCCTGTGTTGTTTGGTACTGAGTGTTCCATAATCAAGAAAAATAGGAATTTATTGGGGCTGAATCCATTAAAGGGAGACCTGGGTATTTGAAATTTAATAACTGAAGCCAAGGAACAACACGCTGCTTCCAAGAAAATACCCAAGTTGAACGTAGAATTCATACTTGACCAGTTAAAATTCATGAAAGAAACATATGATTCTGGTAAAATTGTTTCAAAACTAAAAACGAAAACCAACATCTATAAATAAAAAAAAAAGAAAGAGGAGAGTAAAATAATATACAAAAAACTTCAAGAAAATCTTAAACTACTGGTTGAACAGACCTGTGACAAATACGCCAGCAGCTGCTTAAACAATTAATCAATTAAAGAATAAAATCTAGATAATATTGTGGTTTATTCTCCTCCAGCTAATTGCCTTGTGGAAGCCACATTACCAAGCCCCGCAAAGACAAGTTCAGCTTCTTAAGGGTGTCGTTACCTGCTCTAACGACCAAGAGTAGGGTGAGTTTGGGAAGAACGAATGAATATTAGAGCAAAATTTGACAAGATACATTCTTTATTATGCAAAAAAGGTGGCTTTGCGTGCAACAGACATGATAATTTCAGAAATTTTTTAACTGTTTGCTTACTAATATTTGTACTGATGTTCAAGCGGAGCCGCATTTAAATCTCGTTGAATAAAAAATTTCATCCCAAAACTGCCTATGCAAGTAACGAGGCGAGACTGGATATGAAAGCAAAAGGGTTTCGGAAGATAATAGAACCTGCATTTTTTGATGTTAGAGTAACGCACGTAAGTTCCAAGTCCTACAAAAAAACAAACAAGAAAAGAGATGTTCCGTAGACACGAAAAAGCGAAAAAATGTGAATATTTAGAACAAGTTCTAGAAGTTGAAAATACATTCACTCCATAGATTTTCGGTACAAATGGTCGACTTGGAGACAAATGTAAACGCTTTACAACACTGGCACATACAAAAAATATATCTTCTTACGCATGCGCACCTAAACATAGCGCTTTTTACTAATATCTAAATGATCGTGAACGGGAAGGTCAGAAACAATTTAATAAACGGAGAGAGGAGAGAGGGAGAGGGAGATGTCTTAAAAACGGGATAGTCAAAATTTTAAAAAACTTCAATTTTCTAAATAAAATGAAAAACTAGAATAAAATTGATTTACTCAGAAAAACTATATAATATTTATATATTATATTATTATTTTTATAAGATTAAAATATGTATAACCTAATGAACCCCTGTTTACTCGGCAAGTGTGTACTAACACAAGCCGTGTTTCATGTCTTTAGAGTTCTCTGGACAAAGGCTAATAACTTTTCAGTAAGTAAATGCATTAGTTTAATTTTATACTTCAAAAAAAAAAGTTCGGTTGTACAGTTTTTTGTAAAAATGAGTTATGTATGACACCTTTTTAAATTTTTTCATTATCTATACAGAGGTATAAAGCCTGTTGTCGTACGACAATGTGAAACAAAGTTTTTTTTATATATTTATTTTATATTTTTTAGTCCATTTCAAAAATGTTGCCTAATAAAATATTTTTTTTAAATATATATTTTAATGATTTTTTTTATTTACGCATAAACTAAAGTTTATTTTGCGTCCTTGGTTTTAATTACTCTATTTTACCGTTTTCATTTATTTGATATGTAGACTAATTATTTTACTATTTCCTTTCTCCTGAGCAGTTTCTAAAATATGACAACCGACCTATGACTTCTGAGGTACAGAATTAATGTTAAAAACTTTGTTAGACTTTAATTTCTCAAAAGTTCCAAACTTCAAAATTAAGTCTTTTTTAAAACTACAAGACTAAATTTTTGTTGTAAATATATTTATTGTAAATATGCATTTATAAATGAAAGAAAAAAAAAAACTATTATTAAAAAGTAAAAAAACGTTTAGTTTAATACAATTGTGAAAAAATTACACGTATACAAAGTAATAAATATGAACAGTACTTTTTATTTAAAATGTATTAAATATATATATATATATATATATATATATATATATATATATATATATATATATATATATATATATATATATATATATATATATATATATCATATATATATATATATATATATATATATATATATATATATATATATATATACATATATATATATATATATATATATATATATATATATATATATATATATATATATATATATATATATATATATATTTAATGCATTTTAATAAATATGAACAGTACTTTTTATTTAAAATATATTAAATATATATATATATATATATATATATATATATATATATATATATATATATATATATATATATATATATATATATTGTTATTCACCTCCTCAAGGCCGAAAAGGCTATTACAGACGAGGAGGCTACTCAATCGTGGTTATAACCCTCTCTCAACTCTATAACTCCGAAACACGAACCTTGACGAACAAGGCCGCTGTGCGGAGAAACAAGTTGAGCGCTATATATATATATATATATATATATATATATATATATATATATATATATATATATATATATATATATATATATATATATATATATATATATATATATATATATATGTATATATATATATATATATATATATATATTATAATAACGTACATAGAAGAAGAGGTAGACACTTTCACTGAGACCTTTATTTATTCATTTTTACTTTACCTTCAACTAGTGAAAGTCGTTCATGACCAACATATACTTTTGGTAATATTAAACAAGCTGCATAAATTAAAGCAAAAATGCTTAGAGTAAACGTCATCCCTATTGCTTTAAGTGCTTCTTTTACAAATCTAAAAGTCAGTAGGTATGCAATCATGACAACTAATAAAGCAATGCACGTAAAACTAACAAATTTTGGCTCGTAAAAGTTGTGTTCCAGATTAATAAGTGACCGGGTCCCCGGCCCCGGGTAAAAACAGAGGTTTTTTGCAAACCCGGCCCCGGCTAAACAAACACAATTTGCAGGGGTTACTAGTCGGGGCTAACAAAAATAAATTCAACTGTTTTCTTGTATTTATCAATTTTTTTACATTTAAATACTTGAATAGCTCAACTATGTAATTCTAATGATTAAAATTACAATTAGAAAGTTATTTACATTTTAAATGTAAATGCAATTTTACAATAAATTTATCTTATGAAATTTATTTTAGGATATTTTAAACACCCTGATTGTTAGCAATTTTTAAATATTTCTTCAAATTATTAACTTTGTTTAAAAATTTCAAATAATCAATTTATTACATGATGGCCACTGATTTTTCTAGAATATCCAGGTTGCTGGCTTGTTTGTTTTTTCATCCGGAAAGAACAAAGTAGATCAGATGGATATATGGTGTCTTTAAAAGATAGGAAAAAAAGCAATGATCTTAGAGATAGTATGAGAGTAGTAATTATATTTATAGTGTGTATCAAAGAAGATGATAATGATGCCAATGATTAAGATGATGATAGTGATGATCATTGTCATCATCATCAGAATCATCTTAATCATCATCATCTACTCTATGCTTGATGATGATGATGATGATGATGATGATGATGATGATGATGATGATGATGATGATGATGATGATGATGATGATGATGATGATGATGATTATGATGATGACGATGAGATGATATATATAAAATTTTCAACCTTTATATAAAATCATGAATTTTAAATAACAATAATATATTTATAAGGAATATCAATATTAATGCAGCCCCGGTCACAAACCCGGCCCCGGCCCCGGCTAAGTTTTATCAAACCCGGCCGCGGCCCCAGCCCCGGCCCCGGTCAAATATCAACGCCGGTTGCTTACTATTCCAGATTACGTTCACCAAACGCACAAAAAGTTGCTAGAATAAGTATGATACAAACTGTATAAAGTTTGAAATCAAGTTTGGCACATTAAAACTTACAGCGCAAATTTTTCGAATAAAATAACCATATGAAACATCATTGCTGTGCTTGTTGTTAAAAATAAGTATAAAAACCGGAATCATTTCTACAAGCACAAGCATTAGTACAATGGAAGCAATTTGTAAAGTCAATAGTCAGCACTTGAACGTATTTGTGGCTTTTTTGTTTAAATACTCAGCTGCTATTTTCGTTTTGATTAACAATGTAGAAGAATAAGCCATGAGTAACAAAATAAAAAATTACGTTTCGTGAGCTGCACAGATTATTAGTTCCGTCAAAAACATTCATGTATCCAAATAAAAAACTACAAAATGGCAAACTGCTGGTAAAAAGATGAAAAAATGGTTTTCATCTTTTGACCAGCATATTTATATCCCCCACATCTACTTTGGCTTGTTTGTTTCTATTAGAAACAAACAAGCCAAAAAATCATCTATTAGAAAATATCAAAATTGAATAAGATAAATTCCAAAACTCATAATTAAAATCAAGTCAATACTGCTAACAATTATAACTGCAACCCCTTCTGGATCTTTGTAACTCAACCGAGTTGTTTTAGTTTTTGTACAGTTAATATTTTTTTCCCTATGATATTCATCTGGACAGTTTGAGCAATTGGTTGAATTAGCATAGCTATAAAAACCTAAGCATTTTTCGCAACGCCAGCAACAAGAGTTTCGCAACATTTGGGCCACTTGACCTTCTTTACAACCTTCTCTACATTTTGAACGAGGTGTTTTTTTAAACGTGTCGTTTATGAACCAATATGGCTACTTTATATCGCAAACTGTAATTTTAAAAATAGAGTTATTTGTAACATTGGTTTCATTGATCTAATAACCTATGTTAATATAATTCAATTATCTTTTTTTTTCATCATACTGCAAGTTTTCAATCGTGTAAGAAGCAGGTATTGGATTGTTTGAGTTATTGAATGTAATTAAGTTGCCATTGTAGTTAAAACTAGGAATACTTTTAATAATGTTAGTCAAATTTCCATATTCAATTGTTGGATTTATACGATTTTTATTGATGTAGTTCTTATCGTAATATTGAATTCCACTTCCTAACACTTGCACAGCATCAACCCAGTTAGAGGTCACTACTGATTCGGACACCTTTGACATTACATTGTCAACTAAAACAGAACAGTTATCTCCATATAATTTTGAGCTGTCTTTCAAAACTTAATTTAACTCACAACCAAACTTATTTTTTAGATAATTCAGCAACCAAACGTCATATAAGTAGTTTGTCTTTATCTCGTTATTAATATAACCACTTAAGCCAGAAATTTTTTCAAACTTTAATAATACTGATAAGTGACCATGCATTTGGTTTATTGGTACATCATGCTTGTAAGTTTTATTTTGTGCTTCGTTGTACCACGCTTAATTAACCACATGCGAGGTAAATTCTCCTTATGTGCTCTTTTTAAAACAAATTCTCCAAACTGTTTAGAATAAAAAAACATTACAACAACTGTGGCATTCAATGCCATTTTAATTTCATCAATATTCTTGTTTATTTCATCATTAAATTCTTCAGCTGGATAAGTAACAAAACTTGTAATAACAATACAGATATTTTTTGATTTTGCTTCAATTTCAAGCTCAGCAAGTACTAGTCTACCATATGGGTCATTAGAACCAACTGCAAAAATATAACTCCAATTAAACTTAATCATTATATCTAGCATTACCTGAACCTGCATACTATCTGATGGAATTACTCGAACAAGCGATGTGTACATTTTGGCGTTACTAAGCGGGCGACTGGAAGGCCAAGGGCTTAAAATAGAAATTTTTATTGTGATTTTTAGAGTTCCTAAAGAAATAGTTGCGGAACTCATATCCGTTCCTAAAATAGCAGCAGGTGGTTGCATAAAGTATTCATAGTTGCTGCGCTTTATTATATTTATCATGACAAACTGATGCTGTTTCAATTAAGGATACAACTTTAATTCCACTAGTCATTGTTAATGATAAATTACCACAATCATCATCAAACTGAACACCAAGCTTTACTGATTGCGCTTTATTGTTAGCAATGACAACAGCTTGTTTAACTGCGTAAATTGTAAGTAATCCATTTAGGCTCACATTTCTACAATTGCTGTCTCGTTCGGTGAACGTTGAAATTACCTTTATTGTGTTGTTTCCTTTTATGACGTTAGAAAGTTGAATAAAATTATTTAATGTATCTGTTTTTTCAACATTAGATGCTTGTTCACATTGTAGTAAAGTAGCACATGTAAATAAAAAGATCAAGCAAAATATCGGAACCATTGATGAAATCTTGCAACTTAGTTAGTAACGGTACTATTTATTTTTAATCAAAATGTTCAATTTTCTTATATTTATGAAATAAGATGAATGTAAATTGTGTTGAATAAGTTGAATGTAAATTTTGTCTATTTTTTGTAAAAATAGTTTCCTGTTTGTATTTATAATTTTTAGTTAAAAAAGTTATTTCTTTAAGTTTATTCTAAAATAACATAAAATCTCTAATTATGAATGGTTTTATGAATATAACCAACGTTACAAATTAAAGAAATTCATTTTTGATATTAATACGTTTTTTCTATTAACAGATTTCAAAGATTAAATTATTTCTATAGAGAAGTTATTTTATAGTTTAAGTAATATTTTGAGTATATTGCATACATACGCTGTGGTAATGCTTGGGCTGGTACCCAGTGCAGCAAATATTGGTGTCACCTTTCTAGACTTTTATTATTTGGAAAATTAAATAAAGAAATGGCAGACTTATTAATAAGGAATATCAAAAAATCAAAACCTGAAAACTTATGGTTCGGCTAAGCGCGAAACTAAATTTGTACGAGCATGAGGAGTTCTGTCATATTTTTTTATTATTATTATTGTAGTGTCACCCCAATGCTTCAGGTTGTGATCAGAGCCGTCCTAAGGGTACTGCGAGTAGAGCAGCCGCTCCAGGTCTTGGGGTTAGAAAGGCCATCCTAATCGCGAGGCCTGGAGCGGCTTAGGATAGCCTTCCTAACCGCGAAGATAGGAAGGCCATCCTAAGCCACAAAGCAATCAAATCTTTTACTTATTGTTAACGAATGTAAAGTCTCGCGCAGCAATGCTCTACTCTACTACTTATTAATTAAAAAGTATCAACATGATTCACCTTCGTATGTGATAATAGCAAACAAAAAAATAAAAATCTTTGCTCGATGCTATTGAAGCTCTTCTGTTTAACGGCTGTAAAATACTTTTTTAAAGAGTGAAAAAGTTAAAAAAATAATAATAGATCAGGCGAAAATTTTATTTTGTTTTTCAAAACTAAAAAAGAAGAAAAAACAAATATCTAAAAAGAAGAAAGGAGAACGTTTTAAATGAAAGAATTTAAAATGAAATTCAAAAGTAACGTAAGTAAAATAAAATTAATAAAAAAAGTTAAATAAAAAAGAGGTAAAAAATGAATAGGCTGCACACCGGATCTTAGTTAGAAGGAGCAGTTATCATTGGTCATGCGATTTGTAAAAAATTAAAATGAATGCAACAACTCTTAAAAATGAAAATGAATATGTAAACATCAAAAAACATTTCCTAGGATTCTTAGACGGAAATCGACAACAGGAAAAAATCTAACTGATGTTCTTTTACAAGAGTTAGATGAAATTGGATTGCAAATCAGGGACTGAAGGGGAAAATGGCATGACAACGGTTACAATAAAAAAAGTATCCACTCTTGAGTACAGGCACGGATCTTAGAAAAAAATCCAAAAACACTTAAAATGCCCTGCGCTAGCCATAGCCTCAACTTCCTAGTTTGGGACGCACTAAAATGATTATCTAAATCTATGACGTTTTTTGGTGTTGTGCAAAGAATTTATGTAATTTTTCCTTTGTTAAAAAGGCAATGGCAAGTTTTTTTTCAACACGTATTAAATCTGCCTGTAAAAAGGTCCTGTCGTTGGGAAAGTTAACTGGAAATCGTAAAAACGCTTCGATACCAAATTAAGGAAGTTCATACTGCATTAGTTGAACTAGTTGAGTTCACTCAGAATCCAAAAAAAAAGCCAATAGTGAAACACCATCAGTTATGAATAAAATAAGTTATGAAAAAAAAGCGTACAGACTCAAAATATGCACCTTGGAGTTACGTTTCAGTTACTTCAAAGGCTAGTTCAGTTTTTTTCAGAAACTTAGATTTAGGTTTTGTGGCAGCAATATTGTTAACAAGAGAACTTAGTGAAACTCTTGATGTACAGCCTAATTTCAAAGAAGCCAGGCAGAGAAAGAAAAGAAGAACGTTTGAGTAGGAGAGAGATTCTATGGCAGGATCCGCCAAGTAAATGTTTAAAGTGTAGCATTTTTTTGTTATTGCAAAAGGTTTAAACAAATAACTAATTACGATACTATGTTTGGATTTTTGTATCATGTAAAAAAACTAAAAAAAGTAACAGAAAATAAATTGTTTCAAAGGTGTAAAGACCTAGAACCGTTCCTTAATTTTGAAGAAGAAAAGAATGTTTGTGGAAATGACTTTTTTCTGAACTTAAGGTTCTTCGAGAACTTCTACTGGCTGAGGTGGAAACAGCTGCAAGGATTTTGAGATTTATTCACCTCAAAACCCAAAATCCGAATGCTTTTATAATGCTTTTATTTTAAAATTAAATTTAAGTATTTTATTATAGTACGTAAAATAGGTAGGTCAAACTTTTTAGACTTTCGATATGGGAGCGCGCTCAATATATTTTATGTAAGGTCGTCCCGAGGAGGTCTCGTATGCAGGACGTTGTCTTTATTTTTTTGTGGAATAACAACCCAAAGAGTAATAAATATAATGCCAGCTAAAGTTCAAACTTACCAATTCTAATTCATTCTTAATATTTACCATGAACGGACGCGTTTTAACTGCAAGGATGTTTAAAATGGCAAAATATTTTACAATAGCTCAATTTAAAGAAATTTTAGAAATGCACGACACATCAGAGACTTATTTGTTAGCAGGATTATAAAAAATTTTTACTAGGGGTGGAAGATTATTCGGTATTTCAAATAAATTGATTAATGATTAACTTAAAAAATAAATTAATTAACTTTAAATAATTTTTACAAACAAATTATTAAAGTTAAAAAAAATGAAATAGACTTTATATGATTTTATTTCTCTTTTTTCATCTTAATTATTTTCTCTAATTTTCTCTTATTTCATCTTAATTATCTTAGTTATTAACAGTGTAATCAGATATGATGTTAAAAAACATAAGTTATTAACAGTGTAATCAGATATGATGTTAAAAAACGTAAGTTATTAACAGTGTAATCAGATATGATGTTAAAAAACATAAGTTATTAACAGTGTCATCATTTAAACTAGTTCTTAACTTAGTAATAAATAAACCTGCAGCACTAAAACTTCTTTCTGCTTCTACAGAAGATGGTGGAAGGCTAAGCATGTTGTTGTAAACCTTTTCTAAGGAGTTTGATCTTTTACCAGTACTTGCAAGTATTGCCATTTTTTCTTTGAAACAAGTAAAAATCACTTGAGGGTATGACTTACTTGTTAGTTCTTTATTTCTTGCTATTGTTAAAGTTATATTTGATATCATTTCTGCTAATTCTTCAGCTTTAATTTTTTTCTTGTTGGTTCTACATAACAAGTACATTTAACATCAGACTTAGGTGCTGATTCTACTTTCTCATGTAGAAACAAACGTATGAAAACATCGCAAGCTAATTTAGCAATTTCATTTTTATTTGGGTATTTAAAAAAATAATCTGGTTCTCTAAACCTGATTTAATGTCATCTGGATTATGCATATAGCATATTAAATCAGCAATAACATAATTTCTTTTTTCAATAGTTCTCTTAGCGACTACATTTAATAGTTTTTGACCAATGTTTTTATTTTTTTTCTATGATTTATTACTAAAAACAAAATAATTTTATCAGATTTATTAGATCACAGTCTCCTTTTTGCAATGCCATAACACTAACAATACAAATTGAAGAGTCTGAACAATATCAGAAATGTGTTTTATTTCTTCTTCTAATAAAACCAAAGCTGTTCTAAATATGTTTACAAGAGCATTTCCAATAGCATTTTTTAATTAATGGAAAGCTTATGCAATAATATGTAAGCTTATATATATATATATATATATATATATATATGTATATATATATATATATATATATATATATATATATATATATATATATATATATATATATATATATATATATATATATATATATATATATATATATATATATATAAATCTGTAGAATGTGAGCCTTGTTTCACTTTTTCCATAAGCTTATTTTTTCTTTTAAAATTTTTTTATATATTATCTACTATAGCATATTTATATGCGCAATTGCTCACTTTTTTTGCTAGCCTAATTTAAGTGAGCGTTTTTAGAAAACGATGAGGGAAAACGAAGAATAATGAATGAAAAGGTTGCTGACCCATACCAAACCCTCAGTCGATGTAGCAGCACTCCACGGCGAGTCAGGCTATTTGTCAGTCGAGATATGTACTGAAGCCCCCGGCAGCAGGCTATTTGACATTAGGTGAATATGACATCATCATGCTCACCTAACTCAGCAGTATAAGATATATATATATATATATATATATATATATATATATATATATATATATATATATATATATTATTTAAATGAAGAAAAATAACATTATAATAGTACTTAAAGTTTCGTGCCTTTCGACAATCATCAGCTATTAATTACAAATTAAAAACGTAAATTAACGTTTAAAAAACGAATGAAAATTTTACGGTAGAACGAGTTCTGACGTAATTTAAAAAGGCGCAATCATTTAATCTCCAGTATCAAACGAAGATAACAGGAATTTATTTAAATGTCAACATTTAGATAATATTTCGTCTTTTTTATTAAGCAGGTTGTTTCCATTAAAAGATAAAATTTCTAATTTCTCATGAAGACAAAGTTTGCAGGTTTTTGTTTCTGGTTTGTAGGCTTCACAGCGTTTTATAATTTTCCACTTTATAATAGGTGTTGTACCTTTTTCTTTTAAACTCCAAATTTCTTTTGAAAGTTCAATATAATTTTGATTGCATTAAAAGATTTTAAATAATTTGCGTATCTGAGCTTGAATGGTATCTCACTAATACCAAAATATACTTTTTCCTTAGGATCTGGATCATTAGAACTCACAGTGGCTTGGTAAACAATATTACTTACTAAACATTGGTTGCTTAATGAACAAGCGGTTTTAGTAATACAGTTGCATTTTTTTGTAGTTAGATTTCTTTTACTTTGTAAAATCTTGTGGTTGTGTGAACTAATGATGGATTTAATATTTTGCATACAGCTATAACTAACCTTGATCGAATTTCTATTGAATATTTTGCGTAGTTTGTGATTCACAGGGAAATGTAGATCAACCAATAATAAACGATTTCCTATTTTTGTTTCTACATTTAGACTAAACGGAGGGATATACCATATAATATTTCGCTTGCGATTTTTATTTTTAGGTGATGTAACCTGGGGTTGGTATGTAAGCTTACAGTTATAGTCAGCTTTTTTAAAAGCCTCTTTGTAAGATGGTGTAGCATTATTAAAAACAACTTCATTTGATGACGTTGAAGATAATCTTATTTCAACAGTACGTTGGAGTCTTTTAATATCATTAGGCGGGTGGTTGGAATCACAGTGGACATATATCAGTTCATTATCGGGTTTAGCGTAAGGTCGAAAAGAGTTGCTATTAAGATCGAGTGTCACATCAAGATAATTTACAATTTTCATATTACATTGGATATATATAAGAAATTCATTACTTTGAAAAATTTTTACAAAATGTTTCTTGATTTTTTTCCATCCGCTCGTCATTATTGTTCTTAAATATTGCTAGACCGTCGTCAGGATACAAACCAACATTTTCTTTTTTGGAATGTAAAGAAATTTCAGCAAACTTCAGCACCGTCATAAGCCCCCATGGTAACATCAAATTGACAACCATTTTCCTTAACCCACGTTTCCACATTGTTAAAAGTAAAGATTGCCTTGAATGTTTTATTAATTTTTTATGTTCATTAGTTATCAAAATATGCTGTTCTGCAAAGTTGATTGCGTTGTTTAGAGTTTTTTTCACTTATCGAAGAGTAAAAATCATTAATGTCAAAAATTAAAAATTTGTACAAATATTTGTCTTCAATTTTTACGAACCAGTCGGTAACATTCTTGGTGCTTTGCCATTGGTTTAAAAAGAGTTTAGTTTTTAGGTCATTGTTAATTTTAGATAAAATAATTTTGCTAATTCTCCATACCTCATTCTTTGCTGGATTTAGTCGAACAGTAGGGTTGTTAGCAAAGTTATCTTTATGGTCTTTCAATGAGATAAAACATCTAGATGATCCGTTAGTTTTGATTTTATTATAAACGTCATGGTTACGCAAAACATCTTTCCATTCTTTATTTATTTTATCTTTTAGGTTTGGGTCAGCTTTTTTGTAAGTGGTAGTAATAACATTAGTTAAAAGGTGATTATATTCTTCTTTCGATAATTTATAGATATTTGATGTTTTATCAGCTTTTATAAAGGTTTTGTTAGACGTTTGTATGGTTTTTAAATCTTTTTTCATATTATCTTGAAAGATGTTTTTAACTTTTCGAAATTTTATCGTTTTGATTAGATATATTACGTCTTTTTCAAAAGAAGACATCCCTTTTATTTGAGGTGGACATTTTATAGAATTAATTCCGTAGTTTAAGTGATTATTATCTTCTTTAGACGTTGTATTGCTGTTGATAAAAAAGAACGCTTTCCATCTTATTTTCTTCAAAAATGATTCGGTTTTTTCAATTAATTTTAATAAACTAACGTTTAGTCTAAATGTAGAAACAAAAATAGGAAATCGTTTATTATTAGTTGATCTACATTTCCCAGTGAATCACAAACTACGCAAAATATTTAATAACGGGTCACAACTAAAATTTTGCCCAAACTTTGGGATATTGTCAATAAAGATCTGCTTTGTGTATATTTTTAAAATTTTAACAGAATATACTCAAAAGCATTCTCTATTCAAATATATTTTTAAATAGTTCGTATGATTTGTAGTTCAAAAAATATCACGCTATAGTGTATGAAGATCTAAAATCCATTTTGTATAAATACTATCAAAAAAACCATGGACTGAGGCGAAAACATATTTTTGATAAATTTATCAGCATGGGAGCTCCAAAAAGGACTTTAAATCATTGGCTTAGCATGCTGGAACAAAATAAAAAACTAACTAGGAAAAAAAGAAGCGGTCCTCCGACCACTATAGCGACTGCAAACAACATACGTAAGATGAAAAATTTCTTCAATCATCGGAAGGGCTGCTCACAGAAAAGAGTAGCTAGCAAGCTAAAAACGACTCAGCAATACGTTTCAAAGATGCTATTGCAAAGAACAAATATCAGATGTCTAAAACGCACCGTCAAACCAAAGATGACAGCCTTACAAGTCAAGTTAGCAAGGCCAAAGTGTGGACGACTTTTCCTCAAATTTCGTGATGTTGATTTTATTTTGGATGATGAATCGTACTTCACTCTTTCCAACACAACTTTGGCTGGGAATGACCGATTTTACTCAGATGATATTCAAAAGGCTCCTACTGATGTGAAGAACAAAATGAAGGCAAAATACGAGTCAAAACTACTTGTTTGGGTGGCAGTTTCACCTCGAGGAATGAGTAGTGTCAAATTTTTCAAGTCTGGCCTGGCAATCAATCAATATATTTACCGTGACGAGTGTATACGAAAGAGGTTGATTCCTTTTATTAACAAATACTATAGGGATGGTAAATACGTATTCTGGCCCAATATAGCTAGCTCCCACTAACTCAGTCCACGCCAACCTCAGAGACAAAAAAGTCAATTTTGTACAAAAACAAGACAACCCAGCAAACGTCCCGAAAGTCAGGCCAATTGAGGATTTTTGGGTATTTTTGAAGCAGAAAGTGTATGAGAAGGACTGGCAGGCTAAAACTATCACTCAACAGAAAGCTAGAGTCAGTCTTTGCCTTTGTAATTTGGACAAAGACCTTATACATCGCACCTTCAGCTTGGTACACAAAAGACTCGATTTTGCCAGAAGGAATGGAATCGAAAAACTTTAAAAGACATTTTTTCTAACACTTAAAATTGTTGTTTATAAAATGCAAAAAACCGTTTTAAAAAAAATTGTAAAATGACTAAGATATCTTGTTTTAAAAGTTGGGCAAAATTCGATCAAGGTTAGTTATAGCTGTATGCAAAATATTAAATCCATCATTAGTTCACACAACCACAAGATTTTACAAAGTAAAAGAAATCTAACTACAAAAAAATGCAACTGTATTACTAAAACCGCTTGTTCATTAAGCAACCAATGTTTAGTAAGTAATATTGTTTACCAAGCCACTGTGAGTTCTGATGATCCAGATCCTATGGAAAAAGTATATTTTGGTATCAGTGAGACACCATTCAAGCTTAGATACGCAAATTATTTAAAATCTTTTAATGCCATCAAAACTATACTGAACTTTCAAAAGAAATTTGGAGTTTAAAAGAAAAAGGTACAACACCTATTATAAAGTGGAAAATTATAAAACGCTGTGAAGCCTACAAACCAGAAACAAAAACCTGCAAACTTTGTCTTCATGAGAAATTAGAAATTTTATCTTTTAATGGAAACAATCTGCTTAATAAAAAAGACGAAATATTATCTAAATGTCGACATTTAAATAAATTCCTGTTATCTTCGTTTGATACTGGAGATTAAATGATTGCGCCTTTTTAAATTACGTCAGAACTCGTTCTACCGTAAAATTTTCATTCGTGTTTTAAACGTTAATTTACGTTTTTAATTTGTAATTAATAGCTGATGATTGTCGAAAGGCACGAAACTTTAAGTACTATTATAATGTTATTTTTCTTCATTTAAATAATATATATATATATATATATATATATATATATATATATATATATATATATATATATATATATATATATATATATATATATATATATATATATATATATATATATATATATATATATAAATCTGTGGAATTAAGAAAGATTGCATATATTGTGAGCCTTGTTTCACTTTTTGCATAAGCTTATTTTTTCTTTTTAAATTTTTTTTAAGCTTTCATATTATTGCATAAGCTTTCGCATAAGCATTTTTCAAATATTTTATATGCTTATGATATAAACTTCGGCTGCTTTGAAAAATTTGTTTCTACCTTTGAATCAACACCAGTGGTCTATTAACATTATGATCGTATCTTCTGTTCTTGATATAATGGACCATAATATCAAGAACAGAAGATACGATCAAATGGACCAAATAAATTCATTAAATGGTAGACCAAGAGCAAAATTATCAGTTTAAAAATAACAATAAAAACATTAATATAATATAATAAAAATTAGTTTAAAAAAATTAAACCAATTTTTAATATTTATTAAAATATAAATATTATTATTACATCTTTCATATATATAAAAAAAATATATATCACATAGTATCCACATTCAGTACAATGCTTTTTTAGTACTTTCAGATTCCATATTTATACTTAATGTTTTGTGGATTTGAACTTTTTAAACTTTTATATTATAGCCAACCATATACCTAACAACACAAATATAAATGCTTTAATATTGGTCATGAATAAAAATCAAAATATGAACACAGCAAAATCGTTGTCTGTATTATAAGACATTAAATTCTTAAAACAAGAAATATATTGCTTTTAAGAAATAAATTTCCCACCCAGCAATTTATTTCTTAAAACAAGAAATATATTTCTTAAACTATAAACACTAAATTTACAGTATTGCTGTAAATCTTAAAACAAGAAAAATTACTTACACTGTAATTTATTTCTTAAAACAAGAAACATATTTCTTGTTTTCAGAAACAAACTGGGCGACAGGAAACTTATTTCTTAAAACAAGATAATTATTTCTTGTTTTTAGAACTAAATGTCTTAAACTATCGACTAAGATTTAGGATTTTTCTGTGAAGATACGCTACTTGTAATATTTTTTATCAATTAAAGATTTATTGTTCAAAATTTATTAGTAAAACCTTATGGATAACTTGGCATTTATTAGAAACTGTTTTAAAAATATATTTTTTCTTAAATTTTTTTTTCACATTACTTTGTCAGAACTTCAATGACGAAAAAAAAATTTTTCCAAAATAAAATATATACATTTTTATCTCTTTAGACATTGCTTCTAGGCAACTCTTTTTCTTTACGTATGAATGTATCTACATATAGAGTATGTAGTGACTCCTACATCAGTACAACTTGCTCATTTCCAATTAATTCAAATTGATTCCATAGGTGATCATATATCCTGCAATTAAAGTGCCCACAGATGGCATCAGAAAATAGAGAGTGTGATCTCACATATATAGCTATCAGATCTAGAAAACATTGTTTTATTTTACGTCGCAGATTGAAAAATATTTTAAGATATCGTTAAAAACATTTTTATATTTTTAACTTTTGGCTTAATTATATGTTTAACTATAAATACTAATATATAAATAATTGAGCAATTTAGTTAAATTTCTCTGATAAAATATCTAAAACACTAAAATATTAAATAAGAAAGAAAACTAAAATGCAATTTTGAGATAACAAGTAAGACATTCCCAAGTTTTATTTATATAAAAAAACATAGTTTATACACACACATATAATATATATGTGTGTGTGTGTATAAACTGTTTTTTTATATAAATATATATATATATATATATATATATATATATATATATATATATATATATATATATATATATATATATCCTTGCCAATATCAGTTATTGGGCTAGAGCTGACGTTGAATCTCTGACCTCTTGATTCTGAAGTTAATTTAGTTCGTTAATTGCATTATGTTTTTAAATTGGGGTCTTTATCTTGGTTGTTCAATATGAAGTCTTCCATCTTGACGCACAGCTAAAACCTAGCATCAAGCGGTTTCGGTTTCGGTTTTGCAGTATTGTGTGTTCTATACGGTTCATTCAAGCAATAAAATTCAAGTACTTTTGTAACATTTTCTGAGAGTAACTTTTTACATAGTAAAAGAGTGAGCCTGAAAGTAACGAAAGTAAAAGTTAAAATAATGCGTGGTATATGTAACTCGATATGTAGAAGTATTGCAAAAAGTAACGAAGTATTTTATCGAACTAAATGTACTTCGTTTTACCCCAATCCAGCCTATTTCCGAACCAATTTACAGTGGAATTTAAAAACTCAAGCATATAAAACATCAGCAAAAATTCAACTACTAATTGGAACTCGTTAAAGGAAAAACCAGAGATGACATAGTTGGTTTACCACATTCATTGGACGGATACAATAAACCAAAACGTATATTACAAGACTCCTATGGAAAAGATGTTTGGGTTCACAAAGCATTGATTATAGATCTTGAAAAAAAAACGTCTATTTACAACAAGTGCAACATCAAAGAAGTTTACGACTTTTATAACAAACTTGCAAGAACAGTACAGTACGAACGAAGAATAGTACGAACGAAGAATAGTACGAACGAAGAACAGTACGAACATTAAAAACAACGCAAAAATTGCAAAATTGTCAAAAATTTTAAAAATGCATTGAAATAAATCCATTGAACTCAGATTTAACCAGAAATGATGATTGAATAAAACAATATAAAATACTGCGTGAAACAAACTTGTAAGAACACAGTGGTGAGCTATCCCACAGTGGTGGGATAGCTCAGATGGTTAGACCGTCAAAGGAAAAGTTAAAACCCGGACTGTTGAACGATACGGGTTCAAATCCCGCTACCGCCAACTTAGCGCTTGAGTAGTACTTCGGTACGCAAAAATGTTGGTCAATAACGGACGCTACTTTGGATTAGTCTTAATGACTATTTGTGGCTGTTCCTATGCTAAGCCAACAATATCTTTGGATATAAGATGATTGTATAGAAAAATATAGCATGAAAACTCAAATAAATAAAATAAATAAACAAATAATATAAAAAGAGCGCAAACGTGCATTCTAGGACTTACGAACAACAAAGCACTGCAAACAAACAATACAATGGTGGTAAAGCAAAGATAACAACCGTTGGAAAACATGGATGTCGTTAATGTCGGTTACAAAATCACAAAAGTTAAGCTTGTGTAACAGTGGTAAATATTTCTAGACGTAAGTAGTTATTACGACAAAGGTTATTATAAAACTAGAAAGCTTTGGAAAAAAAATGTTGTTAAACTGTCAAACAACAGGGTTGGTAAACAATCTGGATGTTAAAAGATTGAAACGTGCAACAATTCTATAGGAAAATCTCAAAAAACTAGAGCAGTATAATAATAATGATAGAACAGATCAATGAACGTATATTGGAACAGATCAATGAAGGTGAATGAATGAGGTGAATGAATTGGAAATGTTACCAGAAAAACCTGCAGGAAAAGGTGTTCACTTCATTCCCTATTAAGCTGTAATCAAAGATGTGATGTCAAAAAATAGTGAGCCAACAATTTTTTATTTATTATGATTGCTCAGCTTGAAAAGATGACCAACCACATTCATTAAACAATTGTCTGGAACCCCAACCACATTCATTAAACAATTGTCTGGAACCCCAACCACATTCATTAAACAATTGTCTGGAACCCCAACCACATTCATTAAACAATTGTCTGGAACCCCAACCATATTCATTAAACAATTGTCTGGAACAGGACTATCTCTTCAACCTCTAATAATTGACAATCTTATACGAAATTAGATAAACTCTTTGTGATAGCTGACATAAAGATAGTATTTCTACAAATTTGAACCGAAAAAATAGGTAAAGACGCACAATGATTAGTTTTTTATAAAGACTTTAAAAAAATGGAATTAATGAAGTTGATGCTTACAAGAGTATTTTTTTTGGTTCCATTTCAAGTCCATACATTTTTGACGCTACATAGTGGGCCAGTAGGTGGACAAAATGAGAAAAATTTAAGTTGTCTAATCTTGAAAACTTATTTAATTTTAGTATCTACATATAATAAGAAAAATTTATTGATAATCTATTTATATTAAATCCCTTAGTTATCAGGACCCTTAAACCCCCGCTCAGATTTTATATATGTTTTAATTTGGTTGTTATGGTATTGAATTTTGCATATTTTTACATTAACGTTGTTTTAACAGTATTTTATCTGCGCTAAGTACACAATATTGGGAGTATGTATTAAAATGAGATTCACAATTCTTATAAGGTTTTTTTTTTTGTTGCTATGGCGACCATACTTTGCATAGCATATAAACAACATATTTTCGGTAAGTGTCAGTTTTTTTTTTTTTTCAAACTTTTCTTTTTTTTCTAACTTTTCTTTTTTTTTTTCTTTCTAACTTTTCTTTTTCTATTTAATTTCTAACACTTACAGTAATTTAATTTTTAAATCTGGAGATGATTTTGATACTAATAATTATAGACCTATATTAGTTTTACCATGTTTTTCCAAATTACTAGAACGCGTTATGTATAATAGACTTTACAATTATTTGACGGAAAACAATTTTTAAGTTCTTTTCTTCTTAAAATCAGTTCTTGCTTTAGTTTCTTTTTTCCTTTTTCATTTTTATCGGCTGAATTTTTTAGTTATATTAACGGGGCTGGATGATAAGATCATGTCTTCTGCCAGCTCCGGTCGAAACTTTAATGTTATAATTTTTATGTTGTAAAAAAACATTGTAAAAGATTATTCATTTAATGACGAAATAAATGAATAAAAAAAAATAAAAAAATTACTTTTAATTTTAATTACTAACACTTTTAATTTTAATTACTAACCCTGACTAACACTTGTAGTAACTTAATTACTAACACAAATTAGTATTGCACGCAGTATATATATTATAACATTAAACTTTTAAAAAAAAAATATTTGTTATAAGAATTATTAAAAATGGCTTTATTAAACTTAGACATTCATAATTTTCTCCAAAAAAATAATCTTAGTATTTCAAAACGAAATATTACTGAAGATATATTGAAATTTATTCAGCTAAAATGTGCTGAATTTAAAGACGTTGATTTTAGACATGATGTTCAACGATTTGTTTACTTGTATAAAAAAAAAGTGAAAATCTGATAACTATACTTTTAAAAATTTTTAAAAGAAGTTTGTAAATTGGCTTCATGAATATTTAATTGTCAGAAAGAAAAAAACAAAAAACCAACTGCTAGTAGACGTGGTCGAAAACCAGTTGCATTTGATAATAGTTCTAATAAAACTAAAAAACGGCGTGTATCTTGATTAATTGAATCTCATTCATCCAGTAAACTATTTTTTGCTGCTAGTAAAAAATTTAGTGATGAATCTATTATTAGTGCTGCCAAGAACTTTTTAAATATTTCAAATACAGATAAAGCATCTATATTCAGCAGACGATGCACTGGCTTTAATAATTGATGCTAGTCTGACAAAAGCTTCCTATCAATTGATTAGAAGCGGAGCCTTAGAGAAAGAATATATACCCTCTACCCCGCTTACAAGGATGTCAGAGATGCAAAATTGAAATGTTATTCTGAAAACATAACAGTGGAGGAATATTCAGCTTCAGTTCCTTTAAAAGATTTAATGATTCATACTTTGCAAAGAATCTGTGCAGTTCAGGAACCTGTGCTCAGGCAGTTGATAATGAACGACAAAGCAATAAAAACAATGACACTAACGTGTAAGGCTGGTTTTGATTGTGTTACTGGCCAAAGAATTTATAAACAAGTATTATCAGAACCTTACATGAACAGAGATTTAAAGTGTGAAGAATCATTATTAAAAACTTGTCTAGCCCCATTGGATTTGACTGGATTTAACAACAATAAGAAAAAAGCGCTTATTTGGTGAAATCAAAAGTTGTCATTCAGAGTCTATTGTAGACCCATAAAATTTGCTTGCAAAACGGAATCTAAGGAATTTATGATCGAAGAAAATCAGTACAATAAAAGTGAGATAGAAAGCATGGGTATGATTTTATTAGAGGTTTGCGGTTCTTTTATTGAAGTGAATTGTATTAATGAACTTACGATGATTGATGGGAAAGTTCAAACGATATTATCTGAAAAAACTAACTCATACCAATGCTGTTAAGAGTGTGGTGTTAAGAGTGTGGTGTTTAGAGTGTGGTGTTTAGAGTGTGGTGTTTCTCTAAAAAGTATGAATAATCTTGACATCCTTAATATAGATTCAGAGAGTTCAAATATGGTCTTTCCATTCTTCATGCATAGATTCAATTTTTTGAGATGATTTTGCACATTGCATATAAAAATGAAACAAGAAAGTGGCAAGCAAGATCTAAAAAACACAAAGAAAAGGCATTTTTTGCTAAACAAAAGATTCAGACTTATTTTATGAACAAAATGGGACTTGTTGTTGATTTTCCTAAAAGTGGTGATTCTTGAACAAGCAATGATGACAATACCTCAATGCGTGCTTTTGCAGCATATAAACAAACAGCTGAAATTCTGGGTATTGATCAAAATCTTATATTCAGATTTTACATTTTCTTGGTAACACTCTCCTAAGGATATGAAATAGACAGCTTAAAGTTCAAGGATTATTGTTTTGACGCTGTTAGACTATATGTGTCCCTTTATCCGTGGTATTACATAGCTCAATCAGTTCACAAAGTATTGATACATGGACATGACATAATTAAAAACCTTACATTACCCATCGGACTCATGTCAAAGGAAACTCAAGAGGTTAGAAATAAAGACTTCAAATATTATCGCAAAAATTTCAGCCAAAAAACATCCAGAAAACCAACAAATACTGATTTTATCAATAGACTTCTAGTTTCCAGTGATCCTGTTATTTCATCACTGCGTAAATAAACATCACACCAAACAAATCATAAAGCATTTCCTTCAGATGTTTTACAATTAAACAATCTTAAAACGATGTTTTTTGTTTTATAATTTTTTTAATGTAATTTAAAATTCACTATTTTTTTGTTTTTATTATAGCAAAAACATTCTTAATCTTAAAAATCAATTGTTATTCATTATAGGTGGGTAAAAAACCCGATAGATTATCCAAATATCAACTTTCATCTTTGTAACTAAGGAAAGAATCTGGTAACTAAGCAATATAAGTATCCATAGCAACTAAATTATAAAAATTACCACTTTTATAATAAGTGTGATCTCATATTGGAACTCATGCCAAATTTAGGGAATATAGCACTCATAAAATATCTGCAGATAACAAAATAAGGTTTGCTAAGCAAAATTAAGGTATCCATAGCAACAAAATAAAAAAATTTACCTTCATAAAAAGCGCAGATATCACATAAGTACTTATGCCAATTTTAGTGAATATAACTCCAATATTAAATTAGTAATGAATTTTGTCCAGTAAAAGTGAATTCTAGCCCAATGTGCGCTACCATCAAAAAACATACATCAAAATACAAGGATATTTATCCAAAATCACTGATTGCTTTAGAAAAAGATACTTATGTTGATGATCCGCCAGCATATGGAGAAAAAATCAGCTTATCTGTTGAGAAAAAATCAGCTTATAAATAAAATCAGCTTTGGAAAAATAAATCAACACAAATCTTAATGGAAGTAAGATTTCAGAAGCATAAATGATATAACATTGTAAGAACATCGGAAATTCAATAAGAAATGGAAACAGATCAACAATTTATTGAGTTTGCTGCTTGCATCAATAATGAAAACACATAATGACGAAAAGAAAAATGCTGTTTGCTCTCAACATCATTTTTGACGTATTGACATTTAGCGCACCTGTGTTAACCACTGGAAAAAATTTTATGGATTCGACTATGCTTATTGAAAATTCGATGGGATCAAAAAATACTGAACAAATTTTTGAAGAATTAAAAACCCGGTTTAAGTCAATAAGCAATACAAAATTATTTTATTTCCGCCTAGAGTTGTATCTGTAAATTCAAAAACAAGCAATTTACTAGTAGCAAAAGCACGGACCGCACAAAGGTATCTTAGTATTCAAAGTATATGCTGACGTATAAGCTGAGCAATACCTTACCCTTACTCTGAGCAAGTTAATGAAATATGTTAGAAAGACGTTAAACAGGTATAAAATTTTCGGAGTATTTGACAATGAGAGTTGACAGCATTGATTTTCGGAGTATTTAATTGGGTTGACAGCACTGCTGTACTTTACTGAGTAAAAGTAAAAGTTATTTGGTCACGATTTGTTCGGAACAGGGTTAGGGTTAGGGTTAGGGTTAGGGTTAGGGATACCAAATGGAGAAGTAAAATGGTTTTACGCTCCGACAAAAGAAAACCCTTAACTTAGAATAGCAGCAGTAAGCCCGGAGAAGCTGTCAAACTTGTGGTTCAATGGTCCGATTTCGTTGAGTCACGAAGATTAATTTGATAAAAAAAATCAACTAAACCAATCGGGAAAAGTTGAAAATAAAAAATTAAAGATATTTCTTATCTTGTGAAAGTATTGGTAGAAACGAGAACGCTTGTATGGTAACAGAAAACAAAGAACATTTGACAAATTGTGGAGTAAACATAAATATTTGAAATTGTCTATGGGAAACTTTTTATAATTCCATAAAACCAATGTTTCATATGTAAACTTACTAAACTTAAATACATGTCTAGATATGAAGTACAAATACATTTTATAGATTAAATGTGATTATATTTTTTTATCCAAGAGATGTTAATGATAATCAGAAGCAAGAGGAGGATGTTAATGAGGGAAAAGGCGGAGTAGTAGTGGGTAAGGTGGAGTATGAGTGGGTAAAAAGGAACATGAGTGGTGAATAAGGAGAGAGAGTTCCTTTTTTTTAAGCAACTGGTGCCAAATTATAAAAGTAAAAAGTTATTTAAAAAAAGCAAAAAATATTTTTGTCTTATTCTCTTTAAGTATTAGGGGATAAAATATAAAAAAATAAATTTTATTTAGTAAGTGAGGTTAGATAACATTTTCGTACATGAACTCACTCCTTGCGCATCCTTAAAACGTATTAACAACGTCATTTTTTCACAACACTTTGTCGTTAATTGCAAATAATGGTTGGTTATTGCAACGAATTTTTGTTTATTGCAACAAATTGTTGTTTATTGCAGTAAAAAAATGAAACAGAAAAAAAGGAAACATTTCAGACGTACTGATCTTGGAGCATAACCTTAAACCTAGTCGCCAAAAAAGCATTACAAAGCATACAAGATTTTTAAATCTGGCGTGCAATCAGTTACATATCATATATAACTAATCACAAGCCAGAGCTAAAATGAAAAAACAAAGTTTATCAAAGTTTTGACATTGATAACAGGTCACACGTGGCTATTGAAATTTGGTCTATAATGTCCTCCCGTTATTTATTGAATTAAAATGTGAAAGTGTCCGCTATTTATTCCACATTCTATTTATTTCACAATTCTGTTCATAACTTTGTTCATCTATTCATTTTACAATAAATTTTGATACATGGTTTTCTAAAAAAAAAGAAAATTTATTATACAATAGTATGTCGATAACGCCGAATAAGTTTTTACTTTTTAATAGTTAAAAACGTTATTTTCAAATACCTTGCTAATAGATAATATCTATTAAGTTTAAAGGTGAAGGGTTTTTCTGATCAAGAAGGGTTTGCTACACTGTAAAATAAAGCATTCTTGATCGAAAATATCCTTAACTTTTAAACTTAATTCATTCACAATTTCATGGTTGAAATCCCTTTGTGCTTGGTTATAGTTTTTGTAGTCTCTTAAACGCCTTTTAATGACAAATACATTGAAATTTTTCATTGAAACAAATTTCCTCATATACTGTAGGTGACTTTGAAACAAGACCTAAACTATAGTTATAGTATAGACTATAACTATAGTTATTATATAGATATAAACTATAACTAGAAAGACTTTGAAACAAGACCTAAACTATAGAGACCTAAACTATAGTTATAGTATAAACTATAACTATAGTTATTATATAGATATAAACTATAGTATAGAGACTTAAACTATAGTAACTAAACTATATAACAAGACCTAAACTATAGACCTAAAAATAGAGAATAACCATTGGTTGATAAGAAATTCCCGGTTTTGAAGTGTTTAAGTATTTTTGTTGCTCATCCCAAAATAACTTTATAAATAAAGTGACTGTGCTATCATTTTTTAATGATTGAAACCAAGTCTTTGTGTAGGTTTGACCTGACAAGATATGATGATTTATTTATTTCCAATTTCATTTTTTTGATTTTATCTTTAAGCAATTTATTTTTTAAACAGTAACTTTTTGGAGTTAACTTTTCATGTTTTGGAGCAGTTTTAGAAATTGGAACTCTAAGTTTAGCTGGAATAAGTAATTTATTACTTTTTTTTTAACAGATATTTTATTTTGAGACTGAAGATATTATCATGCTTTACAAATATCATTCTTTTAAATTAATAGTTCATATGAAAGATCTCGTGTATATTTTGTTTGGTTTAAAAGTAAAGAGTAATTATTAAATTATTCAAAATTTTTAGGTATTAGGTGAAGAAGATAACCATGAGAATTAATTAATTTATCTGGCATAACTGGACATACTATTTATGATTGCAAAATTGAAATAAGGTTACAAACAATTGTATTAGAAATTAATCTTTTTAAATGCAGTTGCATTTAAAAAGATTAATTAATTAATCTTTTTAAATGCAGTTGCACTATATTTCATGATTATCTGGCAGAGCCAATTAAAATATACAAATAGTAAAGGAGAGGCAACCTTTAATATAAATTTTGTACTTACGAACGGTGTGAATATCGCCCATAATACTCAGTTTTAAAAAATTTTAAATTAGGTAACATGGGCGATATTCACACTGTGAGTACATTCACACTGAGATACAAAATGTGTCACTAATATTAGTGATGCATTTTGTATCTCAGTCATGTTTTTGTCGTTTGACAAACTTATTTTTAAAATACACTTAATAAGAACTGTTTCATCTTTTCAAAAAATCAGTTCCTTGTACGGAACTGATTTTTTGCTAAAATTCTGTTAGAACTTTGCGTTTCGCTGATAAGGTAGGATAGTGTTTTGGTGAACAATTTTTTAGAATTTTATTATAACATAAAGTATTATTTAATAAAAAGAAGAATTTTTTTAAAGTTGAGTTTTTCTTATCAACAATCGTTAATATAGAATTTAATTAATAAAAACGTTCTATTTTGTGAGCTTAGTAAATGTTGAAGATATTTTATTTTTTTTCTTACCTATTTTAATTTTAAGTTTATACATTTTTTATGAGCATGCCAAATTTCAAGAATTTATTTTTTCCAGCATATGCCCTATTTTTATCTGCACTTTTGGTACCAAAATTTAGTTTTATATTTCGGTTCTGGGACAATAGGGGGAATGGAAAAAGTGGTTTGTACAAAATTAAATATTTGAAAGAAAATTGAAAATTAAATATTTGAAGAAAACTGAAAGTTCCAAAAACGAACAGTACAGAAAAAGATTCCCATAAAGAAAAAAACCGAATACAAAAACAAATTAGTAGACAAAAAATTAAAGATCAATTAAATGAATCAATATCTTCAAGTTTAAATAATTGCAGCCATTACCAATGTAGTTTGGAAAATTATCAAAATCAATGAGAGCACTGCCAAAATGTCCAACTAAATGTAAAGTTATTGTACAATGTTTGGCTAAAAATGTTAGGTTGATTTTTAATGATAATATTGAAAAAGAAAAGAAGTTATTAATTGATTTTAATGAAAAGAATAAGTTAGTAATTGATTTTTATTACAGAACAAACCTTGTTTTTACAATGCCTGGTCTAAAAGATAAAATAAAAGTGTGGTAAAATGGAAGGAAAAAAAAAGATTTTTTTTGGAAAATGTCATCTTTTTTTTTTCCTTCCATTTTTCTTTTTTTTTTTCTAGCAAAAATATTTTTTGACAATATTTTTGAGAGAGGTATTCTATTTTACTATTCTATTTAGAGGATTAATATTTAATTAAGAGGATTAATATATAATATTTAATAATTAGATTAATATTTTTGAGAGAGGTTCACTCTATTTTTTGATCTACTTTTAGAGAGTTAATGCCTTTCTTAATATTTTATATACTAAGACCTAAAAATATACTTCTTTTTAGAAGAAACACCTGCAGATCAGTGTAAATGCAAACTGAATGAGAGAGCTTTTGCTTATTCATTGAAGCATAAGACATCAGCTGTAATAGTTCAAAGTGGTTAGATAACTTCTGTTGGCCACAGTCGTTACATAAATTCTGTTGGCCGTAGTCATTTAATTTTTCTTTTTGGCTTTAAGACTGTCTGCAATTCAAAAACAAACTAAAAAAATCCATCAAAAATTTAAATCTAGCAGAGTAGGTCATGCGGCAACATCGGACCAAAAACTATTCCGGGCGTCCTCAATTACAATAAAAACAGGGCTGCAAAGAAGAAGTAGTAAAGGAATTACTATCTATTTTATCTAAATTATAGGAACGCAATTGTATAAAAAGTGTTCAAGTAGCTGAATTAAAAAAGACAAAGGGATAGCAGGAAGAAGAGTTCTTTAGAAAGAGCTTGCAATAACATATATTTGTGAATATATTAAAATGAAGTACAAAGTGTACTGTAGAGTAGAAATACTGTTCAATTGTTTTTAAGTTCTGTTTTCAACAACAATAATTAAAAAAAATCAGAATTTAAAAATAAATTTATGATGAAATTACTTAACTAATTATCTTCTTCAAACGTTCAACCAACGTTCTTGAAATTTTTGAAAACAAAAAACTTTAATAAATTATTAAACGAAACAGCAATTTTTAAGTTTTAATAATTTATGCTGTTTGAATTGTTTAAATAGTTGTGTACTTTTGTGCATTTTTTATATTGGTGTATTTCTATTTTTGTTTATACTGTCATTTAATTTTGAGCATTGTTTATATTGACGTGTTCATATGTGATTTGTTTATATCGTTATCCTTATTTTTTTTTTTTTTTTTTTTTGTGTGGTATTGTTGCTAATTATTTTTATTATTGTTGCGTTTTACATTTGCTGCTATTATTCAAGTGATTTCATATTTTTTGTCTCATATTATTTAAACATATCTTTTTATTTTTCTTTTCTATCACCCTTCTGATCGTTAAACGTTGTGTTAACTCATTAACTTATTATCTCTTAACTCAGCTCATTCACTTTTTCCTTTCCTATTATTTTGAATTTTATTAATAGTTGTTATTCTCCTTTTGGTTATAATTATTTTTAGGTCACTATCTAATTTATTACTTTTTGTTGCTTGTTTTTTTTTTTACTTTGTTAGTTTATTTTGTTAAGGTGTAACTCCAATAACTAGTTTAAAACTATACAAGTAACACCGAACCTTATTTTGTAAATTATACATAAATGCGTAATTTTTTTCAATATTTTGATTTAAAAAAATGCATGATCATGATATATATATATATATATATATATATATATATATATATATATATATATATATATATATATATATATATATATATATATATATATATATATAATAAAAATAACGCAAATTATGTAAACCTTTATACATAACAAGGGTTCCTATCAAGTAAACTTGATATTGAACATTCTAAGACCTAGTGCAATACTGTTTGCAGTCTCTATGCCAACCTTTTAACTCGAATTCTACTAACTTTCTCTCTAATATCCTTCATTCTTCTAAAAACCACTTACCTTTAGTCTGAAAAGGGGTTATGATGATTAAACTCGTTTCGTGGGCCTTGGTATGTAGTCTCTATATAACAATTATTTGGAGGAGGATAAGCTACATGGAGGATAAATGCATGGAAACAAGGTATATATTAAATAAAACAGTATGTTAGATGTATTTTTATATTTACTTTTTTTAGTGCATTCTAAAATAGCTCTATTAATTCTTACTATTGTTATCTTATCTATATTTAAATTATTTAAAGTTGTGCTTTTTGACAAAGTTATCTGTAGAATAGAAACTTTGATGTTAATAATCGTTAAATTATTATTTAATGGTTTATTTGTATTTATATGTATTGATTAATTTTGATTGTAACTCATAAAATGAAATACTACTATTGAAAGTTTTTCTCAGGTTCATACCTTGGTTTTGGTTTCAACCTTGAATTTTAAATGTATCTACATCTGAATCTTCCAGTGCTATGCTGGACGATTGGATAGATGTTTTCAAAGTTTCTTGGAAAAACTGCCTGAAATCATAGATTTACTCCACAAAAATGCTCCTCTTTTGTCACAAAAAACACGAAAGTATAATAATAAGGGTCATTTGTGATGATATACTTTCATACTTGTTTATAAATAATCTATAAAAATCCGTAGCTTTTTTATATTACCTGCAATGTATTCTTTACCTTTATCTACTTCTAACAACACATTTTTCTATATCACTACATTATAATTATCTGCAACTGCATGCTTAACATATTCGCTCTACATACAATTTTTCAACATTACTTTCTTTCTTTCTTTTTTTTTTTTACTGTAAATAATGATCGGACCTCACCCAAAAGTTTTGAGTTTTGTAAACGGTCTAGTGCTGTTTGAGTGGACATCAATAGATCAAAAGACTTCTTTTTTATGTTTATTATAACTATTACAATATAATATGTATAATAACTTTTATAATATAGTATAGTTTATCATAATAAAATATTATTTGTTATCATAACTATTATATCATATATATAATAACTACTATAATATAATATAATTTGTTTATATTTATTATAATTATTATTACTTGATGCGCATTATATTATAATTTTTAATCATTTAAAATACGAGTAGTTTCTTTATAATTGAATTACATTTTTATAACAACATATAAATTCTATTCATTTATTTTTGATTTTGGCGTAAACTGTAAAATGAGTTAATTAACTGTCTATTTGCTGAGTTTTTCCGTTTATTTGAAAGGAAAAAATGAAATATGGAAACCGTAAATTTTACGGAGAAAATGCTGCCTCTTTGCTGCCTGACATTCTCTGTTAATTTTCACGGAAAAAATGGAATACAGAAACCGTGAATTTTGCGGAGAAAATTCATTATCTTTTTTTACGTACTTTTTCCGTTGATGTTTACGGAAAATAGAAACTACGGAAACCGTTAATTTTTACGGAGAAATTGCTGTCACTTTGCTGCCGGACATTTTCCGTTGAATCTACAAAGATTGAAGCATTTTTTCTGCATGGAAAGAAGAAATCAAAGAAACGGTTGCTTAGGCTGAGGAGGAAACTGACAGAGAAACTGACGATAATATATTACCATCATATATTCCAAAGGAGAAAGCCGACATTTAAATGACGATGCTACTAAAGAATTTTATTTCTTGGGGAGATAATGACTAATTTTTATAACAGTTTATTTTTATACTTATTACATTTTGTTATTCGTTGTTGATGTAAGTTATAACCATTCGTCACAAACTATTTTTTTTTATAGCTAGGCCCTTGATAATTTTTGTTTGTGTCCAAAAGTTGTAAACAAAATTAAAACAAAAAACAAATAGACAAAGTTGTCATATTAACAGCTATTTCCATTAGACAGAAATATTTTTGTTTATCTTGATTATCTACAATCTATGATAACAGATATTCCTATGAAAATCAGCCATCAACAACAACAACAAATCAAGTAAATAAGCCAATAGCAAAAAATGATCTGAAAATACCAGCAATAAATGATCTATTAGCAATAAATGAGCCAATATAAGATAACAACATTTCCAATAGCATTTGTTTAAAATTTGTTTTAAATTTCATTTCAATTCCATTTCATCATTAAATAAACTTGTGGCAATTTTTCTCTAAAAATAAATCAAGAACGTTAAAAAAACTTCTATAATTATGAACGGGCTAGGATGACATAAACGCTGAATTTAAAATAGTCCGATAAATTTGTAAAAATAGTCAGACAAAAATTGTTTTGATATAATTCCTGCTTCTGATTATTATAACTGGAATTTCCGCGGTAAAATAAAAGTTAAATAATATTTTAAATTTGTGCATAATAAATAAAAAAAAAGTGAAATTCTGTTTCAATTATATGTCCAGTGCTACCCTCCAATTTTTTTAAATGTCCGGGACTACCCTCCACTTTTTAAAAAACGTCCGGGGCTACCCTCCAATTTTTTTTAAAACGTCCGTTTTTAAATTTTTTCTTTTAATGTTTTGTGTTTTATTAAAGTACACTGTAAATATTTTTTGTATTTAGTTCAATAATTCAATAAATTTAAATCTACTTTCATAAATGTTATTTGACACTTTGTTTAAGTAGTATATTTCTAATAATCGATATACTACTTATTCCTTAAGTACCCGGGGCTTCCCGACATTTCATTAATTTTTTTATTTGATGACATCTTTGTGACTGTAAAGGCAAGGTGAATTACTTTGAAAAATTGTAACTTGATTTAAATTTGATAATTTTATTGAGTTTTGAACATTTCAAAATTAATCTAAATTTTAAAACTTAAATAACAAACGAAATTTAAATGTTTACAAAATACATTTTAAATAACTAAATTTTAAACAGCTTTTTAAATTTAACAACAGCAGTAATTAATCATATGCCAGTAGTTGATTATTTAGAGGAAAAATTGTTAGAATAAGCCTTACTCTGTTCAAACAATTTTAAAAACAGCGGGAAAATACTCTCTTACCATTTGGTTGTACATACGTAAACGCAGACAAACATTTGAAAGCATTGAACAAAGATGACTTTCAGTCAAATTTAACGTGCTCCACTCTAATCTATTTGTTTAAGTTTTATTCCACAGTTTGCTGAGGAGACACCTCAAATACGATAATTTTCAAAAGGTAAGTACGTTTTATTTTCTTATTAGATAAATATTTTAAAATAGGTTTGTTAGATAGGGGAGATGGGGGCGCATTGATCGCCGGGGCAGTATGATCTTTTAGCTTTTACTCGTTTACTTTTGCCTTAATTTAACAGAGATTGCAATTTAATTAACTAATATACTACCCTTCGTTGCTTAATCGTAATAATTTTTGATAAGATCAACTTCAGCGTTAAGAAAATTGAAAAGACAGTTTTTCATTGTGAAAAGTGATTTTTGAAAGTTGTAAACAAATTCAAATAAATTTTTAATTAGATTTCCGTATGACTTTACAACCAATTTATTGTAAACTCATATGTGTTAAGTTTATAATAAAATTGTTTTTTAGAGTTGGTTACTGTATTTATAGAAGTTATTGGCATCAATATATCAACTGTACCTAATGGGGCACATTAAGCGTTGACTATGCGGGGCTCATTGATCGGAGGATCAAAGTGCCCCATATAACTTATATTATAAGACTTAAATTTTTGTTTAAATTTTATACATTTAAACTTATGACGAATAAAAAAAAATCGTTATATAAATTAAAAAATTTTTTTTTTTTAAATGTAATAGTGTTAAAAACTAATATTAATAACATTAGTTTTTAGTTTTACATAAGTTTTACAATTAGTTTACATAATATTATTATATATATATTTTTTTTTTAAACAATCATTTTATTTTACTTTTTTTTTTAATTTTCAGGTCTTTAAATGGTTACGTATAGAAAAAAAAAACAGACAGAGCTATTTCGTGTGATACAATGAAAGCAGCTGTTAATGAAGTTTTAGAGAGCATACCAGTGAATGTTGTAGCTTGCAAGTTTAGCATAAATCGAATGATTTTAAAAAGATATTGTAATAAAAAGAAACTCTATCCAAATGAATCTTTTAAGCCTAATTACAACAATAACCAAGTTTTTACTGCAAAAGATGAAAAAAGTTTGTCAAGTTATTTACTACTTGCATCAAAAATGAACTATGGACTTTCAACTAAGTCAACACGATTATTGGTATACGAGTTCGCTGTAAAAAATCATAAGATCTGCCCTTTATCATGGATCAAGAATAAAATTGTAGGGATTGATTGTTTGCAAGGTTTTATGAAAAGACAACCAGAGTTGTCTTTACGAACACCTGAAGCAACTAGCTTTGCTCGATCAACTGCCTTTAACCAACACACTGCAGGAGAAATCTAAAAACAGTAAGAAATCGATATAAGTTTGATCCTTATTGCATATATAATGTTGATGAAACTGGTTTAACAACGGTACAAAAGCCAGTAAAAGTGTTAGCAGGTAAAGGAATTAAACAAGTAGAAAGAATCACATCTGCAGAACGAGGAACATTAGTAACTGTATGTTGTGCTTCAAATGCAATTGGAAACTCTATTCCTCCACTATTTGTTTTTCCTAGCGTCAAATTTCATGATTACGTGATAAAGGAAGATCCTCCTGGATGCGTTGGATTTGCAAATCCTTCTGGTTCGATGAATTCAGACATTTTTATAGAATGGATAAAACATTTTGTGAGGTATTCAAACTTTTCTCATGAATCTCCAGTTTTGTTACTTCTGGACAGCCATAAAAGTCATATTTCTGTTAAAGCTTTGGATCTTGCAATTCAAGATGGAATTACAATGCTAAGTTTTCCTCCCTATTGTACCCATAAATTGCAACCATTGGCTAGGACTGTTTTTGGACCATTGAAAAGGTTTTAGAATGCTGCGTGTGATAATTGGATGGTCGCAAATCCGAGACCAATGACCATTTATGATATTGTTTCAATATCATTAATGGTCAGTTCGCGAACCATATACAAAAGCTTTCTCACCATCTAATATACAGAGAGAATTTCAAGTAGCTGGCATTGAGCCATTTAATCCAGAAATTTTAAAAGATAATGAATATTTACCATCATCAGTTACAGATTGTGCTGCTCCAAATGTGTAAACACTATTCTTGTGAAACCTGAAATGACTGTAGTACATCATGAAACAAGTTTTTCAAACAAAGTGTCACCAAGCATTGCTTCATTATAATGAGAGTATACTCTCACCTGAAGTTTTGAAACCTTACCCGAAAGCATCTGCTAGAAAAAGAAGTGTTAAAAGTAGGCAATTAAAAACAAGGATTTTGACTGATACTCTAATCAAAAATGAAATTCGTTTGTCAAAAGAAAAGAAAACCTTAAAACAAATCAACCAACAAAAGAAACTCATCGCAAAAATAAAAAAAGGGCAGAAGTTAAAAACTACTTGCTTAGGAACAAAAAACAATGTAATGTAAAAACAGCATCACGACATGATTTGACAAAGGATATAAAAAAATAATCTTGTCAACTTTAGTTCTAATAAAAGTCTTGTATGAATCTTGTATTTTCTTTGTAAACTTAAAATACTGTATTCTTATAGACTTTATAAGCTTCAAGTTTTGTAAAACTTAACACATATGTTTTAAATTTTACTTTTTTTTAGATGTATTATATAATATTCACTAATACTCTTCAACTAATGCATTTGTAGCACTTTTGTATAGCAGTATTAAAAATGCAAATAATGTTATTCATATAAAATCAAAGCGCCCCATATCGGAGATTATAGTACCCCATTGCATGGGGTACATTGATCTTTTGCAAGGGTTGTTGCAATGTTGAAGTATACCATGTTCATCAAATTTTTTTATTAAAACATTTATTTTACTTAAAGACAGATTGTTTTAGTTTAGTTTAGTAATTTTTTATATTTATTTTATACATATTTTATATATAAAGCTTTTATATCTAGATCAGATTGTTCGCAGTTTTCAAAAACTGCAACGGCGATCAATGCGCCCCTATCTCCCCTACTAATTAAAAGTTATTATCTTTTTAACTGTCCATCTGTAGTTTGTTATGAGGTGGTCGTATATTGGATCAGAAAATTAAATAACTACTAATACAAACTACACTGTTTTTTATATTCTAATTATATATAAACATATTGCCTCTCTTAAACATCTTTCGTATACTCAAAGAATATTAAGCCGTAACCTGACAACACTAACTGAACGACGAGAAAAAGGAGATCTTATCAAACAATTTAATCATGACCAAAATTGATAATGTTAACTTTTACGTCCCTCAACTTCAACCTAACACAAAATCTTCAAAGTACAGTTTTCGGCCTGGTGGACACACTAAAGAACTAAGAGCACAACTTGTCCGAAACTGCGCTGAAAGAAGCAACTTCTTCACCAACCGTATTGTAAGATAATGGAATTCTTTAACCCAAAATGCGGTGGACGCAAAGAACTTAAACAATTTTAAACACGAACTTTCTCTGCTACGGCATCTTCACTTAAGCTGAAATTGAAAAACTGTATCTTCATAACAGAAAGGCCTGGTGTGCCGCTCTTTGTCAAAAAAAAAATTTGTAAATTTATTTTTGACCATGAATGATTAAACTAAACCAAACCAAATTAGAATATATTTTTAACATAATAAAGTTAGTTTTATTTAATAGATGACCAGATGGTCAAATACTGAAACTTTTGAATCCATTTTTTTTTTTTTTTTTTTTGCATTATTTTAGATTCATTATGCCTGCCATAAAAAACCAATTTCAAAAGTCAGAAAAAGCAAGGAAGGAAGCCATCGAAGAGATAAGAAATAATAATACACCATTCCGGACAGCAGCTAAAATATATGGTATACCAAAAATTACTCTAAAATATAAATTGGAAGACAAATAACCAATTGGTAGCAAAATTAAACTTCAAACCGTTCTAAGCTATATAGAGGAAATAGTTATTGCTAACTGGGTCATAAAAATGGCCAGGGTTCACTAAAACAGCTTCAAAATTACAACGGTTGGTGACTAATCTTAGTAGAGACACTCTTTTACTAACAATTTTCCTGGGAGGACAGTTCACAGATTTTAATGAAGAAATAAAAATATATCTAAACGTATAAGCCAAAACTTAACAGTTTCCAATGCATCAGTGACACATGACAATATTTCACGGAGGTTCATGAAAATTAAGAAAAACCTTAAAAAAAAAATTACAAAAAAAAAACAAGTTTTGATGGATCCCTAACAATTCTTTAATTGCAATGAAGCCGCCTTTTTTCTTAACCCAAAAGAAACTAAAGTCTTTGCAAGAAATAGAGATGGATGATATATCAACAAGTTAATTCAGATGAAAAGGAGTGTCTCATAGTGTTAATTTCTAGCAATGCCAATGGTAGTTTTGTAACTCCATTAGCGATCTACAAATATGAGTGCCATCTATTAGAAAACAACGCTTAATATTTTTTCCAGGGCACTTGGGCAAAAGTGATTTTATTAAAATGCAGTTGGAACTATTTTATGAATTCATGGCAAACTTTTCTTACCCTTGACTTAACGTAAATAATATTACGCTTCTTGTTATTTTATTTCTTGATGAACATGTTTCCCATTTAAGTATGCAAACAAGTTAGTTATACAACCAAAATGGGGTTTTTTGGGTGGCTTTATATTCTAATGTTCTGCACATTTTACAGCCAATAGATGTTACAGTTTTTTTTTCACATTAAAAGAAAATCGGAAGCAATATGTTTATGAGTAGCGCAGCAATCATCATGACAACCGCATCTTAAAAAAAAAAGATTTTGCTAAACTACTAAAAGAAAAAGTGAATAAGCAATGCTACTCATTTTGTGTTGGTCAACGGTTTCCGCAATTGTGGAATCTATCCCAGAGATTCAATAATAACAATAACAGAAATGAGCGCTTTGTCGTCATTACATTTGTAATAAAAAATTTTCTTTGTTGACATAATAATTAAAATATAAAAATTAAAATTTTAAAAATTGTTAATCTTTGTTGTGTTATTAACGTTGTGTTGTGTTTCGACCTTGACGTCTTTGTTGCGTTCTCGATGTGGATCATAACTTATACCAGAAATGAAAGCCTATTCAACATTTCGTTTTTCTATAAAATGTTGCATTTGTGTTGCACCACTTAAAAAATATTCAATAGGTCTGTTGTATTTACTGAAATAAAATTAAAAAATTTTTACAGCTTTCATTTTCACTCATTGAACATATGGTCAACTACTAAAGCAAAGGACTGTAAAATACTGATAAAAATATTTTTTAGATGGTCAATTACTAACGTAAAACCATGCTTTAAAAAAACAGCGACTAAAATAAGAACAGTCGTGGCTTTAAAAATCCTTTAAAAAAAACAGCTACTAAAACATTAGCAGCCGTGGCGCAGTGGTTAGCTCTAGCTCAACAAGCGGCATTGGTGCGAAAGGGGACGTGAACTTCCAGTTAAATGCTCTCCCGCGGTGCTCCGTGATAAGACTGTTAAGACTTCTGGGAGCAATTAAATAACCTAAAATAAAAAAAATAAATAAAAAAACAGTCAACTACTAGATCGTCAATTACAAACGTAAAACCATGCTTTTAAAAAAACAGCTCTAAAACATGAACACTATGCAATAAGATAGTATGGTAAGATGTTAGAATGAAAACTGTTAGCAAGACTATGTAATTGGTAAACAATCTTAAAGATGCGACAGTCATACGGAATTTTTTTTCTCTTAAACTGTCAATTGGTGGCACCGTTACCTTAATTAGTTTAATTCTTATTTATAAATTTAACTAATTAAATTTTATTAATTAAATTAGTTTAATTTTAGTTTAAATAATTTAACTTTATTTTCTATGTTTTAATTATAAAAACTTAATTAAATTCTAACTAAGTTTTTAATTTCGAATGTGATAGTAATATTTTTATTTTATATTTGAAAAATAAAATATTTCTAATAAAAACTAAAAAAATGGTAATACTCCGCTTACGTCGGTCAAAAATTAATAATATAATAATCAATACTCATTCCATTATTATGTAATAGTTTCATTTATTCTTTCATATGTAAGTTGGTTTTCCCCTCGTTTTTATTGTTTATTTAATAAGAAAGCACTTTCTAAATTTTTGTTTTTATTATTGATTAGGCAAAACTTAACGACAATCCATATTTGGCAACCAACTTTAGTAATCCAATTAAATATAGCTTCTTGTAAAAACAAATTTAAGAAGTAAATATTTTATAACATTTTTTTTTTACCTTAACTATTTGTGTGCACTTTAAATTTTAAAAACCTAACCGCAGTGTGTAAAGAAAAAATATTATAACGTGTTGCATTGATTACTGTGTTACTATAGGTACTTATTAATATTTTAAAAGACGCATTATTCGCGTTTTGAATGATAAATTAAATAAAAACATTAATTATAAAAGGTTTGAAATTTAATTATTTAACAAACAATTCAGTTTTTTTAATTCATTTTAGAACCGCGTAAAATATTTAAGGCTAATATCTATTATTTCATGTCATGGATTTCTTAGCAAATTAAAGAAACTGCTAACGAAAAGTCCACTAAAACAAATTTGAATTGTTAAATATTTATAAATGGATTCACAGCAGAAAAACGAATCACTTTCCTAATTATAAACAAAGTGCTTACACAAATTTAAAAAATAATAGCTGAGAAATAATGAGAAATAAATTGAAAAAAAAAAATTAATGAGACTAATACTTTTACGAGTATTAAAAATATTTACTAACGATATTAGTTTGTTTAAGATAACGGAGCAATCGATAGGAGCATATCAAAACAAATGAATGAAAAATATTTAATTTATATATTTATTAACAAAATTATTAATTTAAAACTAATGTAAATACGTGGAACTCGTTGATAAGACAACATTTCTTCTTACTTTTAAATGAAAGATGTTGTTGTCATGGCAAGCCACTGAATTACTCAGTATTTATATCACTTTTTTTGTTTATTTTTATCAAGTTTAAAATAAATATAAATAAAGACTTAATTTCACTAATACTTGTTAAATCTATTTAATTTGTTGCTTAGTTATCTGCTGCAAACTTAAAAAAAAAACAAGTATAACATATAAGGCCGGCACGAAGGCATGTTACACTTGTAAGGCTATATATGTTATACAACCTCCCCTCACCTCCATCTTTTTTAAAGAATTTTTCGTTCATTTACTCAACAAAGTTGACTCTTTTAGACGGGTCAGCCAGTAGCTGTAACGGCGGACCTCTCTTTCTCACTATATATATATATATATATATATATATATATATATATATATATATATATATATATATATATATATATATATATATATATATATATATATATATATATATATAAATGTATATATATATATATATGTATATATATATATATATATATATATATATATATATATATATATATATATATATATATATATATATATATATATATATATATATATATATATATATATATATATATATATATATATATATAAATTCGCCGCTAAAGAATATTTACAATTACAAAGTACATGAATAGAAGGTTTAGATTACCGGGGCAAAAAGAAGACTGTAGTTATTTTATCACTACGTCACAAAATTTGATAACCAATCCGACGCTAATATATAACCAATCCAGCGCTTTTATACAACCATACACACACTTGCATTAGTATACATATAAACAAGAACTACAATTATTAAACATTTCGAAAACTTGAAGTTTATATAGCAACCGTTTTACAATCTAACTTTCTGGGCTCTACTCAATGCAAAATTTACAATGACTATCAGAGTTTTTGGCAAGATCATAAGACTTAAGATTTTGATAAGACTTAAAAAGAGTTTGCATAAGCTTCATCTCATCATATAAATTTTCTGATTGAAATAAGACACTGACAAAGTTTATTACTTGAAGAGCTTCAAATCAAAAGGTTGTTAAGCTGATGAATTTAAATGACTAAATCCATTCACCAGATATTTTATTTCATTTAATTGATCTGCATTTAGACCAAGATTACAAAGTTTTTGTAAAGATACAAAGGATCTGCATAGCATGTTGAGGTTTTTCTAAATTAGTAGCTTCTACTCTTTTATACAAATTTGAGCAATGCTGTGTTGTTGCAATACTGAACTGCTGGTATCTAATAAGAAGTAAACTAATTAAGTAACCAAATACTTTGTACTTTGGAAAAAGTAGGTTAACAAACAAATTCTTAATGCCTAAATTAAGAATTTAAATTGAACAACTTTTTATTAAAATAGTAATATCTTTGCAAGAATGAGGAAAATATATGATGACGTCATCTGCACAAAAAAAAAATAAGTTTAATGGTTCATGAAAAAGCCCTGAGGTAATTGCAATTGTTTTTTTTTAATAATTACAATAATTGAAGTTGGGCATAAAAGATCAAACAGAAATTGTTAATTGCTAGACTATTGTGAGGGGAGTATTTTTTTTTATATTTTGAAATAAATCCAATACATTATTAGAACTTAAATTTCATCAAAAAATGTCTTGGTTATGAAATGGTGACCATATCAAAATTGAAGCCTCCTTAATTAGGAAAGGAGTTGCTTAAGTCGAAATTATTTGGCTTAGATAAAATTAAAAGGTTTTTAAACTTGGCATAGATGATACATGTATATTCATACCACCAAAGGATTTTTTTGGGAGTTGTCGAAATCATTAAACTGGATTTTTACACACTGTGCATAACATTAATTATTACTTATCGTAGTTAAGTAGTTAAACGTTTTATTGATTATTACTGGAACAGTGTATTGTTTAATATTAAAACGAAGTATTATTACTTAAACTAATTAGTGACATCATTCTGTTTATTCAGAAGAAAGAATTTTGACTAACGAAATTCGTAATCATCTTTCTTTAAAAAATTGAAACTTTTTAGTAACTTTTATTATTTAAAAAAGTTTTACAAAACACGCTGTTCTTCACAACAAATATATCTGATTTACTTTAAAATTTTTAACTTGACTTTAGAATTTTTTATTGAAAAATGAAAAGCTTTTGAAACGATTAACTGATAAAAAAAAAAAAAAAAAATTCTATACCATTATTCGAAAGAAAACTTTTCATATAACTTTTCAAAAGAGTTTTATTTTTTACATTTAATCAATAAAAAAACATTTGAAAGAGTTAATTTGGTACATAACTTTAATACAATTAACTGTATAATATATTAGAACTACAGAATAAAATTACAAGAATAACTAAATTAAGAATAGCTAAACTACAGAATAACTGGTCAAACTTAATGTATTTCAAAAGTTATTTAACTAATTAGTTTAGATTAGTGAAAATTATTATCTAAATAGTTAGATATTATATTTTGGTATACGATTTTATTTATATATATATATATATATATATATATATATATATATATATATATATATATATATATATATATATATATATATATATATATACGTATGCTCCAAACGTGAGAGTAACAAGTTGATAAAATATTTTTTTTTACTATTCTCATTTCGATTTATATTCATCAATAAATTTTAAACTTCATATGATAATCTTTTAGCGTTCAAAAATTATGACTATAAAAAATTTGAACCCCCTTAATTTGAGGGGGCTACATAATTATTGAACGTTAATAGATGATTGTATGAAATTTATAATTTATCGATGAATATAAATTAAGCTGAGAATAATAAAAAAATATTTTATCAATTTGTAACTCTGCAAATAAAATTTATAACAACAAATTCAGCTTTAGGTTTCTCATTAATTCATATTTATAAAAATTATTTTGTGTTTATTTACAAGATGTTGCAAAAAATATTTCACAACAAAAAAAACATGACGTCAATTTTTAACATCTCAAAAAAAAAGAAAAAAATTAGTCAAACTTTAAATAAAAAAAATGCAACACAAATAAATAAATAAAGAGTTCACAATATTAATATAAATAATCATTTATTAAAAAATGAACGCTTTTTTAAATAATTTAAACGGCATTCAAACTGAAGGAAGCATTTATTTAACATAAAAATGCTTGTCAAATTCATTTCACTTTACATTTCCTCATTTAAAAAGCTTTTTTGTCGTAACATTGTTCCCAACTAATTATAAAAGCAGAATTATTCAATGAGACACGAACTTCGATTTATTTTAAACAGCGAGGAAGCTCATTAATAATTGAGCTATAAACACGTGGCAATTTATATAAAGCGCAAATTAGTAATAAGAGGGAAAATAAAAACGATAAGTAAATCTAAAAAAACGATAAAACTTTTAGTGCACTTTTTTTAGAAAAAAAAAAAAAAAAAAAAAAAAAACGCGAGAGAAAGAAAAAAAAACGCGAGATAAAATATTAAAATTATAACGCAACTATGTGTTTGTAAATCAAACAAAAAAAAAGCCAAATAAAAATAGGTGTGAGAAAGTAACGTTGATGACGTCATGCAATCTAGCTTAAAAATCCAGATATATCCGGTACTAACTGATCGCTTTTTTTACGATCAAGTCTAGTCTGACTAATATTTTCAGTGCCAGTTTCAAACCAAGGATGTTCTAAAAGCTCCTCGGCAGTAAGTCTTTCTAAAGGGTTTTTTCTTAAGATCGAGTGAATAAGACATCGACTTTTTGGAGATATTGGTTCACATATCATGTAAACGCCATGTTTTATTTTATTGAACAAGACTACGGGATCTTGATCGTGAAAAGGATATCTTCCACAGAGCATGGTATATAACATTACTCCGAGGCTCCAGATGTCAGCAGCTTTCGAAGAGTAACCGTTACTAGATTCGAGTATTTCTGGACTTACGTAAGCTGGACAGCCATGTTTATCAAATAGTATATCGGAGTTGTTGATAATTATATGAGCATCATCTAATGTTTCCAACATAAGTTGTGTCCTAAAGAAAAAATTTACCAAATAATAAATTTTTTTACGAACTTCCAGTCAAAAAACTCCAGAAAGAAAAATTTAAGTCTATAAAAGTTCTTTTCTTTAAACGTTCAACTTTAAAACCCTGTATTTATTAAGGCAGCTTAATAGAAGAAAACTTTTTATCAGTAAATGACAGTAAAACACTTTATTATATAATACAAATTAGGACATACCTGAATCTATAAGTTGTTTTTTTTTCGAGTACATAAAGAGTCTTTTAAAGATATAGTAATAGGTCTGATAATTGTATTTATAGTTATTAAAAAGTATATAGTAATGTTTTATTTTTTTCTTTAAATCGTCTGAATATTTTTAACTATTTTTTGCGTGACGCAAAATCTAAAACAAATTAAAAATACGAAGTTGCTTTTTCGTCATAAGAGAAACATTTTGTGAAGGTAAAACAAATTTTATATCCTGATTAAACACGCCTTTAAAATTTCTATCATTTATTATTTTCAGCAAACCTTTTGCATCAATTAAAATTTTACTCGGAAAGGTTTTTTCATTTCATTTAAAATTCATTTAAAATGGAATAAAGGTATGAATGAATTTCATTCGACGTTAAATCTGTTTTTTTATTTATTTTTTTATTTATTATAAATGTATACTTTTTGGTTTGTGTTGTTGCAGTTTCATTGTGATTTAAAAATAACGATTAAAAAGAAATGTGTTAATGCACATTTATGTGCTTCCTTTTTTACAAATAAAAAACTGTTTTCATTTTACTCAATAATTTTCGAGGTAATAAAAATATTGAAAGTACACCCTCCTTCGAACTGAACCAAAATAGTTTTTTGTTGCAAGCAAGGTTTGAAAAATTTCAATTAAAAAAATTAATAAGTTTTTTTTTTTAACCACTTAAGCAAAGATAAATGCGTTTCTTTTTTATCAAAAACGCTACATGCCAAAGAAAAAGCGAATATATATATATATATATATATATATATATATATATATATATATATATATATATATATATATATATATATATATATATATATATATATATATATATATAAATGCTTTATAAATAAGGTAAATTAATCTTGATCGTTTAAAAGATTTGCATTATAGCAAATAGATTAAAATGTCACAAAAGAAATAAAAAAAAGTTAAACAAAACTCGCTAACCTTTCAATATCTTTGAAAACAAACTTTCGAAGTTTTAAATCTCTTAAAGCGAGACCGATCGAGTGGCAATGTTTAACAACATTAGCTATTTGTTTAAATAAACGATGCGTTTCTTCCTCTTTGAGTTTTTTTTTAAGTCTTATATACGAATGGAGATCACCAAATGATTTTTCGAACATAACATAAGCGTAACGCTCATTTATGACTACTTCATTAATTGTGTTTATATTTTCGTGCGATCCGACTATATAGTAAGGAGAAGAAAACTCTCGAAATTTATTAATTTGCACAATGCGACATGCGAACTCTTTTTGTTTGACCGTATTATAAGCCTTACAAAGACAATTTGATGGGTTGATCTCTGATAAAATATAATTTTCTACTTTTGTTGCTGTTATAATATTTGACTGTATATTGCTTAACTGAATTCCAATTCTTTCTTGATTTTGAACCGAGCGACTACTTGTATAATGTTTTCTTTTTGATCTTTTTGTCGAAATCGTTTTTAATTCTTCTATATTTCTAGTTCGAAATCTTGTATGAGTCCTGTGTACTCTTTGATTCATGGCAACTAAGTTTTCTAATTTTAGAAAGAAAAGAACTCACCCTGATAATTCGTAGTAAAATAAGGCCAAATGAATCTAAAAAACGTTATTACAGTGTCGCGACTTCGAGAGAGTCTTTTATTTCTTTTTAATAGCTTCGCGGATAAAATGCTTTACTTTCAATTTCCCTGTGCAAACTTAATACGCATCTTTTCAAAGGGTTTTCGTCTAAACTTTACCACCTCAGAGTTCATTCAAGAAATACTGATTTGTTGAATAAATCACAAGTCGGGCGAAGTGTAGTAAACAGTTTTCATTTCCGTAGCGCAAATACTAATTGTGATGTAATCTTTTCATACAAGGAACTATCGCCTCAATAAAATTGATGTGTCATCCATTTATAATTCATGGAAATTCAACACGAAGCCAATGACATCTGGCTAACTAAGGAAATAAAATTACTCTTGTTATGTATTTCGCAAAACCGACCGACAAATTTCTTTGTTACCAAAACCGATCGTGTGCTAATTATTTTAACATAAAAAAACTAACAAATCAAATTCCAGCAATTGTTTCGATTCTACCAATAGAAATTTATGCTTTTCATAATACACTGCAAATATCAACATTTAAACTTTTCGGTACAATAAAAAACAACGGTTACTAAACACATCGTTTGCCACTGATAAAATCACGTAGCATTACAGTAATGCTGTAAATGAATTTCCGCTTTTAGAATTGCTTTGATTCCAAAGTGAAAAATTCGTGTATGTATTGTATGTATGTACGTTTGTATGTATGTAACTGTCTGATTTTGTATGTACAGCTATTGTGTTTATAAAAACAAGTAACCTATAATTATTATTATTGCTATTATTATTATTACTATTTTATTATATTAGAAATGTTTTTTTTTTTATGTTTTGATTCTTTTACTCATTAATATAAATATTATTTTTATTAATATAACCCTTATTATTTTAATCATTTCCATTAGGTGTTTACATAATGTTAGTAATATTACTATTAGTAAAAAACCTTGAAATGTAACCACCAACTATTTTAGAAATATATTGATTGATTGATTATGTATGTATGTATATATGTATTATTGAAAATGAAAAGTTGGTGTATGTATGTGTATATATATATGTATATAGTATGTATATATATATATATATATATATATATATATATATATATATATATATATATATATATATATATATATATATATATATATGTATATATATATATATATATATATATATATATATGTATATATATATATATATATATATATATATATATATATATATATATATATATGTATATATATATATATACAGTGGCGTGCTGGCTCTATAGGCTATGCGGGAATCTCGCTTAGGCCTATCACTATTTATCCTACAAGGGCCTTTTTTTTAAATTTTCATCAAGCATAATTAGAGAAATCTCGCCTTTTTGGAAAATGCCCGCATGGGCATTTTGGAGCCAGCACGCCCCTGTATATATATATATATATATATATATATATATATATATATATATATATATATATATATATATATATATATATATATATATATATATCCATATAGTAGCATGTTAGAGAACAGATTTTACATTAAAATGGATACTTACGAGGACATAGCAGTAACGGGGACATTTTAGTGTACTCGATAATTTTTTGTCCTCGTAAGTAGCTTTTTGTAAAAAAATGTCCCTGTACATAGTTTTTATGCAAAGCGAAAAGTACATACATCAACTGACAAATAGCCTGACTCGCAAGGGAGTGCTGCTACATCGACTGAGGGTTTGGTTTGGCCAGGCAGCAAGGTCAGGCTTTGGGTTAGGGTTAGAGTTAGGGTTAGGGTTAGTCATTTTAATGTAAATAATCGTTTTTGTAAATATATATATATATAAATATAAATTATAATAGATAATAATTAAATAAAAACAATAAAAAATAAATTTTTTTATGAAAAAAATAAATTTAAAAATGAATAAATAAAAATTGACATAAAATAAAAATATAAAAAAAAAAGAACATATATCAAAATAGTAAAAATAGAGAAATAAAAATTGCTATTAACTGGGGAAAAAAATATATACCCGTAAATCAAGCACTAGTAGTTATTTTATAGGGTGGGAAAGGGCCTTTTACTAGTGAGTTAAAGGCCCTTTCCCACCCCTCCCCCAACGTAATAACTGTCATCAGGGCTACAAAATTTTTAAAATTTCCATTAGGTATTACTAAACAAGAAAAAAAGGAGTCCTATATTTGAAAATGAACCTGGGCCATTAATTAAGGGGTGTGGGGTAGCCTAGTCATGGCTATGCACACACACAAATATATATATATATATATATATATATATATATATATATATATATATATATATATATATATATATATATTTAAACAGTAAAATGTTTCCTACTTATGAAGTATAGTAAGTTATATTTCTATAATTTATTATTTAAACTTTTTGTATTAGAGAAGCTATACATATATATACATATATATATATATATATATATATATATATATATATATATATATATATATATATATATATATATATATATATATATATATATATATATATATATATATATATAGATTTTTATTATATATTTACATATAGATTTTTTTACATATAGAACCTGTTTCATGTTGTTTTAAATATTTGATTAAATAAGTTTTTTTTTTCTTTTATTTTACTCTTTTTTATGAAATAGTTACTTTAATACAAGCTTGATAAGGCGTAATTTTTAGTAAAGAGTAATATTACTTGAACACTTTCACTTTACTGATTGTGTAACTTTACAAGGTTTATAAAAAAAATCACATTGCAGACACCTATATAAATAGTAAAAAAGTTATGCCTATGTTCACAATCTTAACTAAACAGTTAAGATTGTGAAAACGTGTTACTAAAAAAAGTCAAATTTTTCTTTATATATAATCATAAAATTTTTGAAACCATTTACAAATTAAAAGCTTAAAGAGTCTTAATAATTGTGATCCTACAATAATATCTTTACATAACAAATATATGAAATAAATTAGTTTTTATTATAGCTTTCTGATAACAACTTTACCTACCCTACCATAATTCTACCTACCTGATACATAACACTACCTACCCTACTATAACCATATCTACCTGATAATTACTCTGAAAAGTAAGGGCTAAAATTACTACTACTGCTTTAACTACTCTAATAGTAATACTAATACTATCACTACTACAACAAAAATTTTCATGGCCCATACCATGAAAATTTTGGGGGGCGAGGTTGTTTTTGAAAAAAAGTTTAGAAAAGCGAATAAAAATCTTGATCAATTTTTACAAAAAAATTTGCGAAAAAATATTTTGGTAAAAAATAGGGGGTCGATCGGATGACGATTGGATGTACTACTTTAACTACAACAGTTTCACAAACTTAATTAAAGTAACTATTATTGAACTAATATTTATAGTAATGTTTTTTTTTTTTAATACGGTTGATGTAGTTTATAAATAAGGAAACTATTTATAACTATGTCAGAGGCAAAATGGCGAACGGTTTGAAAATCTTTAGTTTCCATTATGGCCAATCATGGGTTTATTAAATTTTAAAAATTATTAAATGTTTCAGCTGATGTATCTTAAAATAAATGCGCGTTGCAAAAAACCATCTCTAAAACAGTACCATCCATAGCGTACCACCTATTAGCACTACCTGCGTTATTAATATTTTTCTTTAAACGTAAAAAATAAACTTTTGCGTATGAAATCACGTTACCAACATTTTGTAAAACTGATAACAATTTATAAAAGGGATATTTTAATTTAAAAAATGTAATAATTTTTTTTTTTAATTATATTATTGAGTTATTTTAGGAAAAATCATCTTGCTCCATTTTTTAACTTGCCCACTACTAAGCAATTCCACGTGCCTCTATGTTTTGCTTTTTTTGTTTGTTTTGTCGACGAAATGCAGTTGCTATGTTTTGTCGAGCAAATGAAGTTATATAATATCTATATTTTTAAATTTATATTATTTTGGTAAAAAAAAAATATACGTTCTTTAGGATAAATTTTTATTTTTTACTCTATTTTATGAGTTATTGTTAAAATAAAAGCTCGTCGCGGCGTGACAAATTGATATCATGTTGAGAGGCGCGTATTTTGAGCTATATCTAAAAAATATTATAATAAAGTTTATATATATATATATATATATATATATATATATATATATATATATATATATATATATATATATATATATATATATATATATATATATATATATATATATATATATATATAGATATATATACACACACATATATATATATATATATATATATATACACACACACACATATATATATATATATATATATATATATATATATATATATATATATATATATATATATATATATATATATATATAGATATATAGATATATAGATATATAGATATAGATATATAGATATAGATAAATACATACATACATACTTTTTGAACTTTTTGGAAAATATTAATCAGATTACTTTAATATTAATGTTTATAATAAATATTTATAGTATATATAAATTATTAGAGGATAAAAGTTTTAACCAGTGGATCGGTTAATACCTGTCACTTAACCTTATTGCAGTAAAACACAAACCTTCGATAGACAATTTTGTTATACACATAATAATCTCCCAAAATTTGTGGTACAACTGTAAGTCATTTTTTATGAAAGAAATCAGGCGAAGCAAAATAATTTAAATTTATTAATTTTAATATTATTTAATAATTTAATATAGATATATAGATATATAGATATATAGATATAGATATATAGATATAGATATATAGATATAGATAAATACATACATACATACTTTTTGAACTTTTTGGAAAATATTAATCAGATTACTTTAATATTAATGTTTATAATAAATATTTATAGTATATATAAATTATTAGAGGATAAAAGTTTTAACCAGTGGATCGGTTAATACCTGACACTTAACCTTATTGCAGTAAAACACAAACCTTCGATAGACAATTTTGTTATACACATAATAATCTCCCAAAATTTGTGGTACAACTGTAAGTCATTTTTTATGAAAGAAATCAGGCGAAGCAAAATAATTTAAATTTTATTTAAGTTTAAACCAATATTTAAGTTCATAACGACAGAATGTTTTTAAAAGTTTTTGAAAGTAAAGAGATTAGCTACTTTTAGCGGGAAACAATATTGCCGGTAACAAACTAAACTAGCTGGTAATAATTACGCTTTACTTTTAAGCTGGCAACAGGGCTTTCAAAGTTGTTTTAAAGCGTTTTATGTTAACGTGTTTTGAATTGACAACTTTAAAATTTATTGCGATTAGATTAAAAAAATTAAAGATAACTTCTTTAGCAATTTTGTAATGACTTGAGTTTTTTAACGTAAAACTTTATTGTTTTATCGTAGTTATAGAGAAATTGCTCTAACTAGTTGCGTTAGAGTAGCTATGATTAGTCACGCATAAGCGCACTCATTTTAGGCGATAACTTGAAAATTTTAAGAAGAATATTTAAAATCATAAGAAACTAAATCTTAACCAATTTTTTGTTTTTCTCACTACCCCCACATAACTAAATCGATGTATATAAAAAAAGTACAGTGGAATGGCTGACGAAAGTTTATCGATGCGTACGATTTGGCTTCAAATCTGATTAATCATTTAAATCATCATCTGCACGTCTAACTGCATGCAATGTTAGTACGCATGATTATTTTACAGAAAGAGTGCAAATAAAATATTAAAAAAAACGAAAGATATTTGTTTCCAAGTATATCACAATGGGCTGTTTCACTATATACTTATTTTTGAGGTTATCCTAATAGCGCGTTTCACAATTACTTGTTTTCAAGCGTATCACGTTCATAATAGAAGGGACATTTCAAGAAGTTGCAGTCAGTGGGTTTTAGTTTAAACAATCAAGATATTTCTGTAAAATATCTATCTATAAATGATTAGATTGTTTATAAGGAAATTACCAAAAATAAAAAATCTTACTGTAGGCTGCAAGCAATCTTTTAAAGTTTGTTAAAAATGTAATATGTCTGTCAAGATTTTATGTTATAATTTAATATAATTGCGACATATTAAGAAATCTTAACTTTAGTTTTAATTTCCAGATTGTTGAAACCACAAGCTCTTGAATGGTACTTTTAGTTGGTTCATGAGTTATTTTAACTATTACAAAAACATTAAAAAAATAGAATATTTTTCTAGAATACAGATGAAAAAGAGCTATTCCTACCAGCGTATTATTTTTTTGTTTACTTAATAAGAATACTTAATAATAACTAATGGAGCTATATATATATATATATATATATATATATATATATATATATATATATATATATATATATATATATATATATATATATATATATATATATATATATATATATATATATATATATATATATATATATATATATATATATATATATATATATATATATATATATATATATATAATATAGAAATTTATAATATTGATGGCAAACTGACTGAGCAAAACCTTTAAGAAGTTCAAAAAGAGATTTGAAACGGAATAGTCGTAGCATTTAAGACTTTATGAAAGTCTGCAAAATTTCTGCGACAATTGCGTTTGACGTTCTAAACTGGCACGCGCATTAGGTTGCACACACGAATCGAATATGACTTTTTAAAAAACCTTAGAATCAAAAGTTTTGCTATTACAAAAACTGTTGAATTTTGGCATGTTGAATTTTGGCAAAATAAGTAATCAAGTCAATTAAAAGAGTTATTAAATTCAGCAATATAACTAAATTATATTCACAATAAATTTACCAATCACAAAACAAAATCTGAATTAGACGAAATACAATTTTGCAATTAAAAAATAGTATTTAGTAAGTAATTCAGTCCATTTGCCATAATTGTGTGAAAAACGCTGAATTTTTAAAACAATTTGTAAAATAAATAATTTTAAGCACTAATTTGACTTATGAAATTTCAACAGTTCTTCCTAGTACAGTAATGCAGAATTTGAACCCAACCTTTTTATGAAATTTATATTCTGGTTCTCGAGGCTTAGAGGATCAGAAAAATTTTTTGATTTTTAAATATTGCAATTTGATTACGATATACCAATAATTACATATAGCTTTAAAGTTTGTGATATCTAGTTTGTGTAATTTAGATGAAAAATTGACGACTGACAGGAACTTGCGGAAATAGAAATACATATACCGTTTGACATATAAGGATAAATCTGTATAAATATGTATAGATCAATCAAAACAATCAAATAGGTGTAAATAACCTGCGTAGGATTACAGTTTGAAATAAATCTGATACTAATGGCTTTAGCATAGCTTTTTATTGGCAATAAAAACAAAGATAAAATAAAGACTAGAATGTTTATGCTTTATTAAAATTTAGTTTGAAAAAAGTTTACTCATAAGCAAATTTTAAAAACTCTTTCTTATGAAAATGAGGAGAAATCAGCAGATTTTAATTCATTACGTTCTAGGATTTTTATAACATTTTTGCAGATAGCTTCAAAGTATTTCAAAAGAAAGAACACAGATTTAAAGCTATAGCTTTATATATAGTTTAAAACAGTCATTGCGGTTTAAATTTTTTCTCTTGACAGTTGTCCATGTTTGGATAAAGTATCTTCAAAAATTTGTCAATTAAAACAAGATTTGCTGATTTTATTTTCATTTTTTCTCTCTTTTAAACCACCCTAGGAATGTTCTATAAAAGATTTTTTAATTTTGAGAACTAATTCAAACAGTATTTAGTTCGTCTCACGCATTTATTGCAGGGCCAGAAAAACATTATAGTTGATCAAATATTGTTGTTGCATTTGCATATGATTGGCTGCTCATTGAGTCATCGTTGGCATCAGTATCATCAGTAAACTTTTGTCCAAGATCACATGTATTTTTTTTTATTCCAACAACATCTGTCCAATCATCAGGAAATTCAACGACCCCTAACAACATCTTTAGGAAGATGTATCATAACATCGGGAAAAATTTCCTCAAGTTAAATCTAAAAAGAACCACATATGTAACTACATCTGGGTAAAATAATGCATTTTAAGTTAATAATTTCATAAAATCCTGTAGTCATATTTAATATAATTGAAAAGATGTAACTATTTCTGTAGAATTGACATATGTAGTTGTACAGATGCAGTTATTCTTAACTCAATTAAAAAGCTGTAATTAAATCTGTAAATTCTGCAGATGTAGTTGCACAGATGTTGTTATTCTTAGGTAATTGAAAAGATGTCACTACATTTTTATTAATCACATAATTTTTACAAAGAAGTTATTAGACATCATTGAAATTTCAGATGTTGTTGGGTAGATCTTATTATACCCAGGCCCGTAGGAACAAATAGTTGGTCAAATAGTAGGTCAAATAATAGGTCAAAAATTTTTTTTACGCCAAAAATACTGATAACAAATTAGGTTCTTTTTCTTTCTTTAATTTCGTTATTTGTAATTGTTTGCTTTTTTCTAAAAACTAAGTTCAAAATTATTTATTTGTAAATAAATAATTTACAAATAAATAATTTGTAAATTATTTATTTACAAATTATTTATTTGTAAATTATTTATTTACAAATAAATAATTTTGAACTTAGTTTTTAGAAAAAAGCAAACAAGTTTAACTTTTTATTACTTAACTTTTTATTACTTAAAAACAATTTTTAAAAAAATTGTTTTTAAGTAATAAAAATTTTTTCAAAGCAACAGTTATTAGTTAGCTAGCATACAATTTGGTTATTCAAATTTATTTTTGTTTCTTTTGCTTCAGGTACTACAAGCTTCTATTACAACTTTTATAAATCAATCAATCAGTTTAAGTAAATGTTAACGGCATAGGCAGGTCTTGATGATATCTATAAATGGATTTATTGTATCAATGAATATGTTATTGCAGCACACTACTAACAATGTTCTTTATTTCATTCAATGTTCTTCATTTCATTCAATGTTCTTCATTTCATTCAATATTCTTTATTTGATTAAATATTCTTTATTTCACTCAATGTTTTTTGTTTCATTCAATGTTCTTCATTTCATTCAATGTTCTTTATTTCATTCAATGTTCTTTATTTCATTCAAACAATATAAAACACAAAAGTACATTTAGACAAATAAAAACGAAATCTATGAGCGATTTAAGTTAAATGGAAAGATTAACAATTGTTTCTCACTGTATCAGCTGTGCTTTATGTAATTCAACTGGTAAAAACTTCAAAACAAGTTGTTGTTCTTCTCATTTAAAAATTATTTTTTGTTATAAGTTTTGTTGTACATAAACTAAAGTCAATACTTGATTGCATCCGCGTTAAACAACCTTCTACCTTTTGCCGTATATGTTTTATATTTTTTGCAAACAAATGTTCTCTTTTGAGCTTTACTATAAATTCTTGGAATATTACCAATTGGAATATTACCAATTTTTAAAATTTGGTAGGTTTAAAAATTATTACATAAAACATGTTACATCTGCCTTCAACACCAGAATAAAAAAATTAAACAAATTTTTAAAAAAACACGGATACTATAAAGGTACAATATAAACTTTTTAAAAAAGAGTGACAAAACATATATATATATATATATATATATATATATATATATATATATATATATATATATATATATATATATATATATATATATATATATATATATATATATATATATATATATATATATATATATATATATATGTATATATATATATATATATATATATATATATATATATATATATATATATATATATATATATATATATATATATATATCATACATAAAAAAATTAACAAAGTTTGTTAAACGTTTAGCATTATTTAGAAAAAGGCCCCGGCCCCTACGGTATCGTCAGCTCTGTTAATTGTTTGAAATATTACTTAAAATAAAGAACAGTTTCTCATACGATTTTAATACTAAGAATGTTAGTAATTATAACTTGTTTAATCAAAAAAGAAATCGAGTACAATTCAACTTTTAAATAAACTCAATCTCTTTGTCGGAAAAAAGTTACATTTTGTTTATGAATGTAAACATCAAGAAAATTTTTTCGAAATTTTGATCGCATCAACAAAACCATGGTTTTAAAAATTTTTGTAGTAAAGAAACTTGGGTTAAAAGGGTCAAACAAAATATATAATTTTGAATTAAGTAATTACGTTTTAGTTCACCAACTGCTTCTTAACCACGTGATGGTGTAATTTCAAGAAAGTATTTTTGTCTAAAAATCAATTATCTTTATTATGAGTCTTTAAGCATTAAGAAATTAACAAAATAACCAATTAGTTAATTTTATTTATAGACAAATTGTGAATTTTCAAAAAAAATAAAATAAAATAAAAAGTAGGACGTTCATGACAAAGTATCATTTGCCATTAAAACTTAGAAAAAGTAGTTTTCTCAAATAAAAATCTAAAATAAAGTTAAGTCGTTGGAAATAGTGCAAGTCCGCGTAACTAGCATTGACTAGAATAATTCGAAATTATTAATTTTATAACCAAATATGTATTGTTGACATTTCAAAGAACATGAATAACTCTCTATGCTAAAATAAACCTAAAACTTGTTTAAATAAAAAAAAATAATAATAAAGTTTTAACATTTCCCAGTAAAAAAATTGTAGTGTATTATTCAATGCTAGCTACGCGGTATTAATTTAATGCTAGCTACGCGGATTTGCGATATGAAATTTTTGTCTTCGTTTCTCCAAATGTCCTTCAAAAGAAGGTCAACTTGATACTCAAAACAAGCAAAATTTTAAAAAATAGTAATTTTTTTATATAAATATTGTTAGTTTAAATTTAATTTCATAAATTTTTTTTATTATATTATTTTGTTATATTTTTTAAAATAGCTCAAAAATAGCCGTAAAAATTTTTTACGGTTTTTTTAATTTTGAATAATTTTTTTTAGGATATATTTTTTTTACAAAATATGATTAATATTTTCGAAAGTTTTATAAAATATCTCTGCTCTTAAGTACTAGATTGAAAAATGTTTTTAAAAATATTAGTACGCCTTAAAAAGATTTTATTCGCAAACTTTTTACTTACTTTTTATTACGTAGAACACATTTCGGGGTGTCCTAGTAGAAAATTCAAAAAAATGTTGTTTTAGTAATCACTTTACTGTATACATATGTTTTTATTAACTTGCTTATTTCCTAGAATCTGCTATGTAGTTGATACTAGCAATTGTCATGGGTGTTTTCCCCTCAAAATCTTTTATTTTTAATATTGCAGTGAATTTTCACCTGTTACAAAAACAAATTTACATGGATCAGTATAAAATTATCATTGCACAAACTAAATGTTCATTCATGGGAGTTTATATTAAAGTCTTAGATGACACATATTTTGAAATGAATTATGAATAAATTACGTATTTAAAGTACTTTTTTTAATAATTTTTGTCATTGAAACTATTATATTAACTTTACAAAAATTTACTAACATATTTATTTTATGTATTATCGAAATACCATAAGAAAAAATTCAAACTTGTTCTTTTTTCAAAAATTGTTTACTGTCTTGCCGCCATATTTTTTTTTTTGGTCTTTCCAAAATTAAAAAAAAAAAAAATTACAAATGTCCGTGAAAACAACTGTTTGATCCACTGTGTATTAACAAATTTAAAAAAAAAAGAAATGCGTTAAAGCATTGACAAAAAACTGTTGAATTTAGTCTTGCAAACTTTAATTCGCATTCTAAATTTAACTGCAACATACTTTTGCAAGACATGTTTTTGGAAGTTTAATCAATACAAAATTTGAACACATGTTTAAACTTCAAATTTTTTATTTTCCTGATATTAAAGAGTAAGACACGTTTTGACACGTCGCTCATGAAATTTATATTAATGAGTTGATAAAATCGTTTTTAACATTAGATTTATTCATGCTAGGTTTCTACACAAAAACACGGAAACTATTAAGGTACAATATAAGGAGTCACTTTTTAAAAAAGACAAAACATATATCATACATATAAACAGATAACATCAGATTTAATGTGAACATAAAATATCTTATTTGCTATTTGAGGCAAGCGTAAGAGAAAATATCGTTTATTTGAATATATTCAGAGTTAGAAAAACAATGACTTTGTCTAAACAGTATGACTTCATTTTACCTTATACTTCAAGATTTAAAAAAAAATAATAATTCCTTAAATATATAAAAAAAAATTATTTTAAAATAAATTGTTTTACTACATAGCTTAAATCGAAAGAATATACTTCAAAATATAACTATTGCAAGTTAGTATAAAAAAGGAATAAAATGCCAAGCAGCAAAATACTACATAAAAATTTACGACTCTAATCAATTTGTACATTTCGTGATGTGTTTAACACATTTTTTTTTGTTTCTGTAACCAAAGGAATATTTGAGTACACAAACCAATTATATGCATGCATGCATATATGTACGTATACATGTGTGCCCAGGAAAAAAAGTCCTATAGGATTTTCTATAAACTTCTGAAACATATAGCCTATAGAAACTCTATAGAATTTCATAGAATGTCTATTAATTTCTATAGAAATTGCTATTAAACTTTTTTTTCTATTAAAAAAAAGTAGAAAAAAAAATTTCTATAGGAATTTTTATAGAAATTAACAGAAACTCTATAGAAATTCTATAGAATTTTTATAGGCCATATGTTTTAAAAGTTTATATAAAATTCTATAGAACTTTTTTTCGTGTGTGTGTGTGTGTGTGTGTGTGTGTGTGTGTGTGTGTGTGTGTGTGTGTGTGTGTGTGTGTGTGTGTGTGTGTGTGTGTGTGTGTGTGTGTGTGTGTGTGTGTGTATATATATATATATATATATATATATATATATATATATATATATATATATATATATATATATATATATATATATGTATGCATATGTATGTATATAACTAATTAAGAAACAGGGCCAGCTTCAAACTTGATAGAAGTCATACAATGTTTTACTAAATAATCTCATTAAACTAATCGCTGAGTACGTAAACAAAGCTCATCGGAAAAACGCCATTGCGATGCGGTTCTCCTTCAACTTCACCATACTATGAAAAACAAAAACATTTTTTACAAAACTCAAATAAACAATAAAAATTATATTATCGCAATGTAAACAAAAGGAGTAAAAAAAGAAAATCAAAATTTAGTAAAATTTTATTTTTGTGCCCTAGCAGCCTAAAAGCATTCATCCGATAAATAACAAATCAATATTGAGCTTATATAAATATACCATGATATATTTACCATGTTCATTAGTGTTATATCGAATCACTATAACTATCATTATATCTAATATATTAAGACACATAAATCAACCAATTATTGAAAACGAACACGTTTGCAGAATAAAAATACTAATACTGAAGTTGGAATAATCATTTCATACATATTTTTATCAGTATTAAGTATTATTATTTAATAATTACTATATTATTTATAATTAGTACATTTTAAAACTTCATTTGAGATATGCATAAAAGTGAAAATACATCATTTGATATAGCCGTAGGCGCAGCGGAGTGTACATACATCAACAAATAAAGCCATAAACTCAAAGGAGTGTACATACATTATTCAAGGGTTTGGTTTGGATTGGCATTCTTTAAGATGGCTCAAACCCATTACTACTAAATCCTTTAAATATTAGAATAATTCCTCTAAACTAGGTTTAGTGTTGGTAGATTAAATAAAAAAAAATTTTTTGACAAAAATTTTTAAAAATTGCTCCAGAAAAATTTTTGCGTCAGCAAAAGTCCTTTAATAAGTTAAAAACTTCAAACATGAGTGTCTGCAGTATTTGAACTAAATTTTTATCGCTATGTAGATTAAGTAATAAAGGAGGTTTGAAATAAAAAATCTTCAAAACATTAGCAATATATAGTGTCAGATAATTCTATTTGAGCATTAAAAAATATTAAAAAAAAGGATTTAAAAAAAAAAAAAATTTAAAAGGATATTAAAAAAAATAAAAATACAATTACATAAGATCTGTTTGCTCCATATAGTTATTTTTAGTTCCAATATTGAAGATAGTGTTGTGAAAATTTCAAGTAAATAGGTCGAATAAAAGTTTTAAAAATTTATTTCTGAGAAAACTTAAAAAGGCTTGTAGACAACAGAGTACCATAAAACAAGGTAGAACAACCAGAGAGTGAATCTTACAGATCAAATTAAAACTTTTAGGGCATATTATAGGCAGACGAAACAAGGCACGGTTGCTAAGGTGTTGCTAGGGATAAAAAAGATCACCATTTATCAAGAAACATATAATTTATCACAAACAATATATATTTGAAGTTTTTAAATTTTCAAAATTTAGCCGGTTGATAGTTGATAAAAATTGAATAGTTAGGCCATCAAGAAATAAATATTACTTATTTAAATTGTTTTTAGCATACTAGCAAAACACTTCTAACATATACCTATTTCATTCAAGTTTTTTCTCTGCTTACACTGCCAGTAATTAATTTCAGAATTATTTGACAGCACTGTTCACTATTTACTGCTTGTCTTTTGAAAACTGAATTTCAAAAAAAATTAATGAAAAAACTAAACTTTTTCAAGACGGGTATTTACGAAAATGATATATAATTTGGTTAAAATAACAAAATTTTAAAAATTAATAAAAAATAACAAACTAATATATATGTTATTTCTGAATGGGTGTTCAATAAAAAAGCGTGAAAAGACAAAAAAAATGGTACACCAACAAATTTAATACTCTTTATATATATTATGTTTTTCAAAAAAGCTTTGTACAAAATCCTAAAAAAACCGTTTTCGACGTAATCCAGAGTGCTAAAAATGGCTCTGAATATATAAGAGTTAACAGAAGGTGGTTGTGTTGCCAAAAAATATTTTTGATTGGTTATAATAGGCAGCTGATTTTGAATCTGATCTCTCTTTTGTGACAGCTCGGGCTTGCAGTGGCTTGTGAATCATAACTCAAATAAAATGTGCTAAAATTTGGTGGAATATTGTTGATATGACATGAGTGGAATGATATAAGTGACAATACTCTTTTTCAGTCTTTTACATTACATCTTATCATTCAATACAGACTTTTCATGGAAACCTTATATACAATCCATTGCAAAGATAGCATCTAGTAAGGCTACCTCTCTTTACTGTGCTCACCATTTCTTTACTTAATTCCATCCTTTACCTCTACAAATCTCTTTTCCATGATGAAAGACTGTTACCATATTTGGGGTGGTTCTTCAAATAATGCCCGTTCTCTAGACAAGGTAAAAAAAAAATTGTAAATGTAGTTAAACCTGCTCTGCTAAGCTTGAGCCACTATCTCATCATCACAAGGTTACATCTCTTTCCTTTCTACAAATGCTATCATGGTCACTGCTGAAGCAAGCTATCATCTCTTGTTTCATCAAACTCAGAACTTTGTGTCATTCAGGTAAGTCAAACCCTATTGCTACATATCTCCCTTTATGTTTAAAAAAACTTTTCTTTATCTACTTTTATTCCTCCAACATCAATACTTTTAAAACTGTCTCCCATCTTCATTTTTTCCTGACTCAAAGAATATACATTTTCTTTCACTGCAACAATGTTTTTTATTTTTCTGGTAACTCCCAACTTTTAAGTGTTAAAGAAATTAGTAAAAAAAAAAAACAACAAAAAAACAACAGAACAAAAGTGGTTTAATACTACAAACAGAATTGAACCATTAGTCATTAACAGAATTGAACCATGCATGTGAAACAAACCTGGGTACTTATTTTTAATGCTAACATTTAGGTACTTTAATATTTAAAAAAAATGTTAGAAAGTACGTAAAAGATTTAATTTTTTCATTAATTTTTTAAAATTGTTTTTATTACAAAAATTTTATTTCTATTTTTTTTATTTCTCTGGTAACATCTGTTCTTATTATATACAAAAAAAATGTCAAATGTTTTATGGACAAATCCTACTTTTGTAACAAATTATCTGTATGTGTGCAAAGTGGAAGGCATCATTTTAGGTATAAAGGTTAATATAATCAGTGATTTTACTGTGTAAATATTTTATGGAGGCCCTATGGTCCCATCTTAAGATATCATTTTATTTTGGATCAATATTTCAGGCTGTCAGAATGCGGAAATAAAAAACTGTCAATGTTTACTTAATCTTAATAAATAACAAAGGAATTTATTACAAATATAAAAACAAATATTCAGTTTAACTGTTAATAATACAAATATTCAATATTAACTGTTATTAATTAATAAAATAAAAAAAAGTAAGAACAAGTAAGAAAAAATATTTTGTATCATTTAATAATAATGAACAACTTTTTATTCAAATCAGTATCAAATAAATCAGCAAAAATTTATGTTTACACATTAATATGGGTCACAAATCAGCAAAAATTTAAGTTTACTTACCCACCAATCTGGGTCAGCTTCCTTAATCATTATAATTACTTCCCCTTCAACAAAAGATAATTCGTCATCATGATCAGCATCACAGTCATACAATGCTTTTGCACGACGGAATTTTGTCTTGCTTTCCTAGAAACATTGGAATATGTGTTATATAATATATTTTTGTATACTCCTGCAATAGGAAAATGCAAGCATTTTCAAAGAATTTTCAAGTTTTTAAGATATTTTTGGTTTTCAAACTTAATTCTGGTTTCACACTAAATTGTTTTCCCTGGTTTGACATTGTTTTTGTTTCATTCAAATTATTCATTATAAACAACCCAAAAAAGTTTTAATTCTGTATACTGCAGTTGTTTAAGTACAACTAAAATTATATTAGCAAAATTTTTAAAAAAATAATGCAGATTGCATTATTATTATTATTATTATTATTATTATTATTGTTATTATTGTTATTATTATTATTATAATTTTATTATTTATTACTTGCATATATCCTAAATGCACTTATGACACAAACACATTTGTAGATTTGTAAATGTTGAATTGGTACATAGTTCATCAATGATAGCCTTGGTACAGGGTGTAATAGTGGTAGCCTAAATTATATTCTCCATTCATATTTTTTTGGAAATTTCTACACTAAAAAGTTTTTTGAGCATGCACAAAGTGTGTTTTCATATTGCATTGAAATGTTACAATAAGATTTCCTGTCATTTAAAATCTTGAAAAAAGTTTGAACTTAAGAAAGCATATATGAAATTATTTCTAAACACTTAAAGCATCATGGAAGAGGATTTAACCAGGAAGTTAAACCCTCTTCCATGGTTCCTTTTATACCAATCTCGCTTATTTTAAATTATATTTTATGACAGGTAATCATATAAGCAATTTTTTCTTCTCACACAAAAAATTTTATTTCTCCACTTCACACACTTTTATTTCCTAAACACATTTTAAAAATAAAAATAAAAAATTGATCTGTGGGAGAAAAATAAATGTTATAGTATAGTATGTAAAAATATGTTTAATGTTTAGTATGTAAAAAATGTTTAGTATGTAATTAATGTTTAGTATGTAAATAATGTTTAGTATGTAAAAAATGAAAAGACAAAGTTAAAAAAAAATTCAACTAAATTTTTTTATCAATTTTATTTACTAGAAGTTTAAAAGTGAAATATACAGAATGTATAATTTGCAGAATGTACAAATATTAATTTAGTTGAAATTTACCTTGTTTTGCGATGTCAGAACATTTTTTGAAGGAGAACTTAATGGAGGTTCTGGCACAACTGGGGCATCTTGTTGAATGGGTCGATGGGTTATGGATCCTGAAACTAAAATTTTCTTTTATTATATCTTTTTTTATGCATGAAGATAAAAAACAACTTAAAAGTTTTTTTATCTTCTTGCATATTAAAAAAAAAAAGTCAAAAATTGAGCTGAATAACCTGTAAGATTGTTTTCTGATTTTCCTTTCGGACGTGGCGGAGGTAGTGGCGGCGCACATGGGTCACTAGGAAATTATCATTTTTTAAATAATACACAATTTGAGATCACAAACAAAATGAATAAAGACATGCAAGGAGATTGAAATAAACAGTTCTTACACTGGTATATCGGATATAAAGGCATTGTTTAAAGAATCAGCTACTGAGTTTCTATGCACTTTTGTTTGTTGTTCAGCATTATACAAAACATTTCCATCAGATACATTTCTGTTATGCCCACTTTTAATTGGTGTAGGCGGAGGAGGACGATCAGGTCGAGGAAGCATTTGATCGATTGCACTGCCTCTCGGAATAAAAGATGAAGTACGAGTTGGTGGAGTTGGAGGCCCAATACTGAAATAATTATTGTAACAACTTATATTTATAAAAGATTACAAAAAAAAAAGACATAACTAGTAATAACAAAACTATATAATAAAGTAATAAAAACTATAAAACAAAAATAGTACAAACAAAATAATAGTATATACAAAAATGCAAACTAATAAAACAAAGATTAAAAAATTGAACCTCTTCTCTATAACTTTAGTAACTGCTGATTTAGGTGCAAATGTATTTAATACAGGTACATTTGAAGATAATGTAGAAAGAGACTCTGTGGTTGGTGCTGTCTTGGTACTTTTCCTTGCTGGAGGAGGAGGAACAAGCTTATCAGATGGTAAAACCTTGAAGACCATCAAAATATTTCATGTGTGTAAACAATTGAAGAGATATATACATATACAAATTTACATTTAATTGTATAAACAATTAAAAGGAACTTACACAGACTAACATGTGTGTAAAGAATTGAAAGGACTTATAAATATTTACATGAGTAATAATTGAAGGGACTTATAGATACACATATTTACATGTATGTAAACAATTAAAAGGACTTATACAAATATTAAATGCAAAAATAAATAAATAAAAGTACTTGTATTGCTGAAGGAAGAGCTACACTATGTCTCATCGACTGTCCTGATGATGTCACACTTGTAGCAGGTGTAGGGTAACCAGTTGTTTTTAGACCACTTCGTGGTGTTGATTGTGAACGCAAAATCGGCCCTAGTGCAGTAGTGTTAGGAGAAGATAAAGCTGATGATACCTAGATATGAATCTATTTGAATCACATTTATTCTAACTATTACTTAAAATGCGTTTGTCAAAAAAATAGAACAGACTGTGTGTCAACAACTCACATCACTTTTTAGTTCTTGCTTCAACTCATAAATATCAAGTGGTGTAGAATAGATATCTTCTGTCTGTAAAAAGTTATTTGATTAAAATTTTGTAAATGTATAGAACTATATAAAATATTTAAAAATAAATGTACCTCACTAATACCCCAATCTATTTTTACATGTTCACATTTACTTGTTTGACCTTCTTTTGCCTCTTGCAACTATATTCATACATAAAACTCATTATTTTTGAAATTATTATTATTACATTAATGGATTTATGAGAAAACCGAAACTAGAATGTAAATACCAATTGAATAATTTCTGAATTGTTTTTCTCTTGTGCAATAACCAATGCTGTCTTTCCTGCTTTATTTGCTAAAATCAAAAATTACTATTATTAAAATTACCAATATTACCATAAAAGTTATAAATTTTGAAACAATGTATCATATTTAGCAGCTCCCTATGAGTATGTATGTATGTATGTATGTATGTATGTATGTATGTATGTATGTATGTATGTATGTATGTATGTATGTATGTATGTATGTATGTATGTATGTATGTATGTATGTGTGTATGTATGTATGTATGTATGTATGTATGTATGTATGTATGTATGTATGTATAAATGTATGTATGTATGTATGTATGTATGTATGTATGTATGTATGTATGTATGTATGTATGTATGTATGTATGTATGTATGTATGTATGTATGTATGTATGTACAGTCAGGGCCAAAAAAAAACCAGCCATGAATTTTTGAAGAAAAATGTACTTTTAATAAGTTTTGAATGAATTTCACTGAAGTTTAAAGCCATTGGTCTGGTCTGCTTAAAGCCATTGTCTGCTTTTTAAACACATATTATTTATATTAGTTTCTTTTATCCAATTTTTTACATTAAAAATTAGTTTTATACTGCATCAATATTTATTATTTCTTTTCCTAACAATTTCTTATTATTTCATAATAACAATTAAATAGCTCTAAAAGTATTTTATTATTTTCATTAAAATAGATATGTAAACTGCATGTAGAGCTTCAGTAATAGATTAAGGTTCACAGTGGCTTGTGAATTTCAACTCTAACAAAACCCAGTTGTTTACTGCAAACAACTACTGTAATATGGTCAACATTCCTATATTAATGAATGGCAATCCTCTTACTGAGTCCTCCTCTTTACGTCTTCTTGGATTATCGCTTACTACTGACCTTTCATGGAAACCATATATACAATTGATTTCTAAATTAGCATTTGTGCGTTTAGCAATCAAGCGATAGAAAGTCGATGGATTTTTGCAAAAAAAATTCACAACTTTTTTAGGCACCTCAACTTGTTTCCAAAACATTTTGCAAATCATTAATTTGTAAAAAAAAATTTATCAACACCATTTAAGATAAGGAAGTAAGCTTTAATTAAATAAAAAACTAAATAAAAAGCATTTGTGGTTTTGGAGAAATCTCAATTTAAAGATGACCGGATTTTTCCGTGTCCACCCGATATAAATGTACTTTTTTTAATTAAAACTTTGTCTTGAATCTTTTTTAAAGCATTAACAGCAGAAAAGAAAATTCTAGGAATATTGTAAATATAAAATTCTATAAATATTGATTTTGATAAAACCAAGATATTAGTTTACTTACCAACATCCAGTTGTGTTCCAGCTCTAATTAGCAACTTTGTGCACTCAATATTATTGCGTGTTACACTAAGATGAAGTGGAGTATTTCCTAGGGTGTCTTGGATATTAGTATTCTTGCTAAAATAACAATTACTAACAATATGAATTTTAGAACTAATAAATATTAATTTTTAAAAAATATTTTTTATAAATATCTTCTTAGTAATATTTTACAATTGACTCTTAAAACCTAGTGATGCGTAAAGTGAATAAACATATAGTGATCAATTTCACATAAACAGTGTCATTACTTTAAAACATAAAAAAAGTTTAAAAGAATATATATAAGAATATAAGAAAAATACTCAAAAAGATCATTTTGTCACTTTATGTCACCTCATGTCACATCACGTCACATCACTTTATGTCACATTATATCACGTTACTTCATGTTATGTCACCACATCACTTCATGTCATTTCAAAATATTTTGCTAGTATGAATTTTGAGTAATTTTCTTATCAATTACATCTAATCATTTGATTTAAATAATTATCTAATGAAATAGAAGTAAAATATAAAAATGATTAAAATAGAAATATTAAAATATATCTTAATTATATATATTTATTAAAATATATCTTAATTATATATATTTGTTAAAATCTTGCAGATTTTTAATCTTAAACTTTTAGACTCCAGTTAACAACTTGTCTAATTAAATGATTTTCACTTGCTGCATTATTCTTTAATCAAATGATTTTCTACAAAACATTAAGTATTCTAACAAGACTGCTTTTTTTTATATTTATATTCCTAAATATGTACAACCACCACCAATTTTTATAGCAAACTTGTTAAAAACCAGCTCATTTTATTTATCTTGTAGTTGGTGTTCATACATTTGGTTTATTTAACTATTATAAATACATTCAAATTATTAACTAAATTTTTTTTAAACACACCAAAATGGATAAAAAGTTAAAATTGCTTCATAATTTTTAACATATGGACATTAAAAATTAACATTAAAAACTAACAAGCAGTTTGGAGATTATGACCAATGGATGATGCTAGGAAGATAATTAAAAATAATGGATGATGTTAGGAAGATAATTAAAAGTAATGGATGATGCTAGGAAGAATATTAAAAGTAATGGATGATGCTAGGAAGAATATTAAAAGTAATGGATGATGCTAGGAAAATAATTAAAAGTAAGAATGATAAGAGAAGATAAAGTAATCAAGTTTAACAAAAATGAACTTTTTGTTATCATTTTATAAAATTTTACTAAATTTACTAAAAAAAACATACAACAACAACAACAAAAAATTACAAACCAGTTTTGAATAATAAAATCCACAATATGAAGTGAAGTCAAATCTTCCGTTTCTATGCAGTAGTGGAGTGCTGTACCATTGTTTGGCTTTAAAAAAAATAAAAGAAATATCAAAAAGATATAGAATAAAAGAGGAAATATTATAGGTTAACTCCATACAAATTAGTGTCAAAAACCATGTTTCAAATTTTATGTTTATTGTATGATGAATATTAAAAAAAAAAAAGGCATTTTCCATATTGGAAAAACTGATAGCTTTAAAAAAACATATTCTTTACCAGAATAATTATAATAAATCAGGATGAATTACAAATTAGATGACTATAATAAAATAATATACAAACTTTCTACAACTAGTGCAAACTGGAACTAGCCAGAAAATTCCACAACTAAAGTAGCAAAATGTGATCAAGATAATTATATCAGTGTTTTAAAAACTACAATTTGTAAATAAAGACTATTGGAGTAAATATCAATACACGTTTAGTGTATAAATATATTATTATTGGAGTAAATATCAATACACGTTTAGTGTATAAATATAATATTATTGGAGTAAATATCAATACACGTTTAGTGTATAAATATATTATTATTGGAGTAAATATCAATACACGTTTAGTGTATAAATATATTATTATTGGAGTAAATATCAATACACGTTTAGTGTATAAATATATTATTATTGGAGTAAATATCAATACACGATTTAGTGTATAAATATATTATTATTGGAGTAAATATCAATACACGTTTAGTGTATAAATATATTATTATTGGAGTAAATATCAATACACGATTTAGTGTATAAATATATTATTATTGGAGTAAATATCAATACACGTTTAGTGTATAAATATATTATTATTGGAGTAAATATCAATACACGTTTAGTGTATAAATATAATATTATTGGAGTAAATATCAATACACGTTTAGTGTATAAATATATTATTATTGGAGTAAATATCAATAAACGTTTAGTGTATAAATATATTATTATTGGAGTAAATATCAAAACACGTTTAGTGTATAAATATATTATTATTGGAGTAAATATCAAAACACGTTTAGTGTATAAATATATTATTATTGGAGTAAATATCAATACACATTTAGTGTATAAATATATTATTATTGGAGTAAATATCAATACACGTTTAGTGTATAAATATATTATTATTGGAGTAAATATCAATACACGATTTAGTGTATAAATATATTATTATTGGAGTAAATATCAATACACGTTTAGTGTATAAATATATTATTATTGGAGTAAATATCAATACACGTTTAGTGTATAAATATAATATTATTGAAGTAAATATCAATACACGTTTAGTGTATAAATATATTATTATTGGAGTAAATATCAATACACGTTTAGTGTATAAATATATTATTATTGGAGTAAATATCAAAACACGTTTAGTGTATAAATATATTATTATTGGAGTAAATATCAATACACGTTTAGTGTATAAATATATTATTATTGGAGTAAATATCAATACACGATTTAGTGTATAAATATATTATTATTGGAGTAAATATCAATACACGATTTAGTGTATAAATATATTATTATTGGAGTAAATATCAATACACGATTTAGTGTATAAATATATTATTATTGGAGTAAATATCAATACACGATTTAGTGTATAAATATATTATTATTGGAGTAAATATCAATAAACGATTTAGTGTATAAATATATTATTATTGGAGTAAATATCAATACACGATTTAGTGTATAAATATATTATTATTGGAGTAAATATCAATACACGATTTAGTGTATAAATATATTATTATTGGAGTAAATATCAATACACGATTTAGTGTATAAATATATTATTATTGGAGTAAATATCAATACACGATTTAGTGTATAAATATATTATTATTGGAGTAAATATCAATACACGATTTAGTGTATAAATATATTATTATTGGAGTAAATATCAATACACGATTTAGTGTATAAATATATTATTATTGGAGTAAATATCAATACACGATTTAGTGTATAAATATATTATTATTGGAGTAAATATCAATACACGATTTAGTGTATAAATATATTATTATTGGAGTAAATATCAATACACGATTTAGTGTATAAATATATTATTATTGGAGTAAATATCAATACACGTTTAGTGTATAAATATATTATTATTGGAGTAAATATCAATACACGTTTAGTGTATAAATATAATATTATTGGAGTAAATATCAATACACGTTTAGTGTATAAATATATTATTATTGGAGTAAATATCAATACACGTTTAGTGTATAAATATATTATTATTGGAGTAAATATCAATACACGTTTAGTGTATAAATATATTATTATTGGAGTAAATATCAATACACGATTTAGTGTATAAATATATTATTATTGGAGTAAATATCAATACACGTTTAGTGTATAAATATATTATTATTGGAGTAAATATCAATACACGTTTAGTGTATAAATATATTATTATTGGAGTAAATATCAATACACGTTTAGTGTATAAATATATTATTATTGGAGTAAATATCAATACACGTTTAGTGTATAAATATAATATTATTGGAGTAAATATCAATACACGTTTAGTGTATAAATATATTATTATTGGAGTAAATATCAATACACGTTTAGTGTATAAATATATTATTATTGGAGTAAATATCAAAACACGTTTAGTGTATAAATATATTATTATTGGAGTAAATATCAAAACACGTTTAGTGTATAAATATATTATTATTGGAGTAAATATCAATACACGATTTAGTGTATAAATATATTATTATTGGAGTAAATATCAATACACGATTTAGTGTATAAATATATTATTATTGGAGTAAATATCAATACACGATTTAGTGTATAAATATATTATTATTGGAGTAAATATCAATACACGATTTAGTGTATAAATATACTAGGTTGGTTGAAAAGTTCGCGGAGCGGAAATGAAAAAACAATTTTATGATTCAAAAAATGACTTTATTCTTCAGTATATTCTCCCTTAAGAGCAATACACTTTTTCCAACGATTCTCCAATTCATGTATCCCATCTCTGAAGTGCGATTCCGGAAGGCCTTCAAAATACCCATTTACGGCTGCAATGACTTCTTCATGTGATGAGAAACGCTTTCCACGTAGAAATTTTTTGAGATGTGGAAAGAGGTGGAAGTCGGACGGAGCCAGATCTGGTGAATAGGGTGGATGTTCCAAGCGTTCGTACTTTAATTCGACCAATTTCGCCTTTGCAACATCGCTGATATGAGCAGGTGCGTTGTCCTGGTGATAAATGATTTTTTTATACAGCAAACCAGGTCTTTTCTCACGAATTTTTTTATCCAACTGGTCCAAAAGATTTTTATAATATTCACCTGTTATCGTTTTACCGGTTTGAAGGTAATCTATTAATAAAATTCCTTTCGCATCCCAAAAAACTGATGCCATAACCTTCTTTGACGATTTTGACGCCTTCACTTGCTTCGGAGCTGAACAACCGGGTTCTGTCCACTCTGCAGTTTGTTGTCGCAGCTTCGGATCATAGTGGTAAACCCAAGTCTCATCCATGGTTACGAATCGACGCACAAAATCTGTTTTATTCTTTTGAAAACGGGCCAAATGTTCTTGAGAAAGTTTTACTCGAGTGCGTTTCTGATCCAGAGTTAGCGAATGCGGCACCCATCTTGCCAACAGCTTTCTCAGACGTAATTCATCGTGCAAGATGTGTAATACCCGTTCATCTGAGATGCCCACAGCCTCAGCAATTTCACGTTTGGTCAATCGTCTATCATCCATAACCATGTCATGCACAGCATTAATCGTTTCTTCAGTAGTAGCACTTTTTGGACGTCCAGATCGAGGCTCATCTTCAAGGCTTGAACGCCCACGTTGAAACTCCGCAGCCCATTTGCATACTGTTGTTTTTGAAGGAGCATCATCACCCAACACATTTACCATTTCATTATGAATTTCCATGGGCTTTAAACCTTTTTTCACAAAGAATTTGATTACAGCACGATGTTCAATATTTTCCATTTTAAAAAATACTATGACACGTCTAATTTCAATAGCTTGGAAACAAAGACTGAAATGACATATCGACTTGAAATTTTTTATGCGTTCATACGAAGAATAAATACGTTTAATACAGTTATAAATTTGTTTCTACAACTGCAACATAGGTGCCGCTCCGCGAACTTTTCAACCAACCTAGTATTATTATTGGAGTAAATATCAATACACGATTTAGTGTATAAATATATTATTATTGGAGTAAATATCAATACACGATTTAGTGTATAAATATATTATTATTGGAGTAAATATCAATACACGATTTAGTGTATAAATATATTATTATTGGAGTAAATATCAATACACGATTTAGTGTATAAATATATTATTATTGGAGTAAATATCAATACACGATTTAGTGTATAAATATATTATTATTGGAGTAAATATCAATACACGATTTAGTGTATAAATATATTATTATTGGAGTAAATATCAATACACGATTTAGTGTATAAATATATTATTATTGGAGTAAATATCAATACACGTTTAGTGTATAAATATATTATTATTGGAGTAAATATCAATACACGTTTAGTGTATAAATATATTATTATTGGAGTAAATATCAATACACGTTTAGTGTATAAATATATTATTATTGGAGTAAATATCAATACACGTTTAGTGTATAAATATATTATTATTGGAGTAAATATCAATACACGATTTAGTGTATAAATATATTATTATTGGAGTAAATATCAATACACGATTTAGTGTATAAATATATTATTATTGGAGTAAATATCAATACACGATTTAGTGTATAAATATATTATTATTGGAGTAAATATCAATACACGATTTAGTGTATAAATATATTATTATTGGAGTAAATATCAATACACGATTTAGTGTATAAATATATTATTATTGGAGTAAATATCAATACACGATTTAGTGTATAAATATATTATTATTGGAGTAAATATCAATACACGATTTAGTGTATAAATATATTATTATTGGAGTAAATATCAATACACGATTTAGTGTATAAATATATTATTATTGGAGTAAATATCAATACACGATTTAGTGTATAAATATATTATTATTGGAGTAAATATCAATACACGATTTAGTGTATAAATATATTATTATTGGAGTAAATATCAATACACGATTTAGTGTATAAATATATTATTATTGGAGTAAATATCAATACACGATTTAGTGTATAAATATATTATTATTGGAGTAAATATCAATACACGTTTAGTGTATAAATATATTATTATTGGAGTAAATATCAATACACGATTTAGTGTATAAATATATTATTATTGGAGTAAATATCAATACACGATTTAGTGTATAAATATATTATTATTGGAGTAAATATCAATACACGTTTAGTGTATAAATATATTATTATTGGAGTAAATATCAATACACGTTTAGTGTATAAATATATTATTATTGGAGTAAATATCAATACACGTTTAGTGTATAAATATAATATTATTGGAGTAAATATCAATACACGATTTAGTGTATAAATATATTATTATTGGAGTAAATATCAATACACGATTTAGTGTATAAATATATTATTATTGGAGTAAATATCAATACACGATTTAGTGTATAAATATATTATTATTGGAGTAAATATCAATACACGATTTAGTGTATAAATATATTATTATTGGAGTAAATATCAATACACGATTTAGTGTATAAATATATTATTATTGGAGTAAATATCAATACACGATTTAGTGTATAAATATATTATTATTGGAGTAAATATCAATACACGATTTAGTGTATAAATATATTATTATTGGAGTAAATATCAATACACGATTTAGTGTATAAATATATTATTATTGGAGTAAATATCAATACACGATTTAGTGTATAAATATATTATTATTGGAGTAAATATCAATACACGATTTAGTGTATAAATATATTATTATTGGAGTAAATATCAATACACGATTTAGTGTATAAATATATTATTATTGGAGTAAATATCAATACACGTTTAGTGTATAAATATATTATTATTGGAGTAAATATCAATACACGTTTAGTGTATAAATATATTATTATTGGAGTAAATATCAATACACGTTTAGTGTATAAATATAATATTATTGGAGTAAATATCAATACACGTTTAGTGTATAAATATAATATTATTGGAGTAAATATCAATACACGTTTAGTGTATAAATATATTATTATTGGAGTAAATATCAATACACGATTTAGTGTATAAATATATTATTATTGGAGTAAATATCAATACACGATTTAGTGTATAAATATATTATTATTGGAGTAAATATCAATACACGATTTAGTGTATAAATATATTATTATTGGAGTAAATATCAATACACGATTTAGTGTATAAATATATTATTATTGGAGTAAATATCAATACACGATTTAGTGTATAAATATATTATTATTGGAATAGCAAGTAGTTGAAATTTTAAAAAGAGATCAAATCATGCTAAATATTACAAAGATAAAAAAAAATCATAAGGATGCAAAACTCAAGTATCCTTTCATCAATTTAAAGATATTTACATTTAAAATAGACGCTAAAATGATCAATTTGCTTATTATTAACTTGTAACTATAAAAAGTCCTTACACAATCAGCAAGAGATAGAGAAAAATCAACACCTTCTGCATAAAGCTGCAATATTGCTAAAATATCATGATATTCTATAGCTTGCATCAGCTCCTAAAAAACAAAAATGGTAAAAATATTTTTAATTCTTTGTTAAACATTATATCTAATAAAACTTTTAAACATGCATTTAAAATAGACAATTATAGAATTTTTATATTTGAAAAAATTTCAAAAAATATTTTCTATCAATAAATTTTTTTTTTAGTTTTGATTTAATTAATTACTAGATCAAAACTTATTTTGCACAGAAAGTTATAATATTTTTTCATTTACATGAGATCTAGGGGTAAGTAAAGAGGGGGGAGGGGGGAGGGAGGATTGTTATGGCAACAGAAACTTCAATAAAAACATATTTTCACAAGTTCATGTTGAAAACTATATTATAAAATTCATGAGCATAAACCAGGCCTTCAAGGACAAGAAAAAAATATATATTTATTGGTATAAGGATTAACATCACAGATTTATTATTTAAATGTTTTCATCATTATGAAAAATGAATGACAACAATGATGATAATAATAATGATATTTAAACAAAATATGCAATATTAAAAATATAAATAAAATGTCAACACCAGAAAAAAATATACCTCTAGTAATGCTTGAGGAGGATTGCCAGATGCATGTATAAACCGTTTTTGCACATATTTTTGCTGAATAAACTCTTTTCGAGTTTCCCTAAAAAGTATAAATAAAAAATATTTAACATAACAACAACTATAGCTCCAAATAAAAAGCAGTCGGCAAAAAAAAATAAAAGATGGTTTAATATTCACAACACTTCATATTTATAACCTAACTGCTTAAAAATAACCATACTGAACAAAATAAATGGGTTTCAACCAATTCAGTGCCACTTATGATCATATACATATCATATATATTTTACATTATTAAATTTAGCTATTAAAAAAAGAAAAAAGAGGCAATAAATTGCTGATCTCAAACTGTAAGAGGTCAGCATCAGATCAGCAAAAATAAATTTGACACAAAGAGGTTACCATAAAACATAGAAATAAGGCAGGCAATTTTTTGCTGATTTCAAAAACTTTTAGGTCAGCAGTTAGGTTAGTTTTGCAGAATAGCGACCCTAATTCTGAGGGCTGTTTCAAGGGCGATTCCATGAGAGTGACAGTTGTAACATTTGACATTCTCTTAGCGATTAAAAATGACCTTAAAATGGAAATGACTTGAAACTTTCAAGAAATTTCGTATGCAAAATTTTACAGCATTGAAGTCTTAATTTTTTCCAAAATCAACTCTACGCAGCATGATGTTTGTACTGATTACTTTTTACCACTTTTAAACAAAACAACTTTGTAAGAATTAATGCAGCGAACTGTAAAAAAAAATAATTTGGTGTGCGTAATTAGCACATATTGATGTTATTATATGCTGAGTTTCATAGTTTTTACTTAAAGTTTTACCAGCATTTTTATGTTTTTTTTTTTGTCAACTTTTTATAACTTTTTTTTTTCTTTTTTTTCCCTTCTTTCTCTTGGAATTGCTCATATTTATGCCCATATTAAATGAATATATATATATATATATATATATATATATATATATATATATATATATATATATATATACATATACATATACATATACATATACATATATATATATATATATATATATATATATATATATATATATATATATATATATATATATATATATATATATATATATATATATATATATATATATACAGTTATGGCCATTGAATTCCGACCACCAGTATCATTTTACTTAAAACTAATTTAATGTAGTAATAAACAATTGTATTATAGCAATAAAAGAATAACAGTAGCAATTAATGATTATAATGTAACATATCGTACATATTTAATGTTTATATTAATGTTTTTTACTCTCAGGTTCAATGAATTTAATATTTAGTGGCACCACCATGTGCTTTTAAGACTGCATTAATGTGATCTGGCATTGAATCCACAAGAGCCTGACAATATTCTGGCGTTATTTCAGTAATCCAAGCTTGACGAATTTTGTGGGCTAGATCGTCCAGTGATGTAGGATTAGTTCTGGATACTGCTGACTTTAACTTGACCCAGCAATTTTCGATTGAGTTCAAGTCTGGAGATGATCCCGGCCAAGGACCCAGAACCTGAACGTTGTGATCCTCTAACCAAGATTTTACAAGATGAGATTGGTGACACAGTGCACCATCATGCTGGAATATCTCGCAACGATGAATTTCCATCAAATTTGGAACCTTTTCTTGAAGGATTTTTAGATATTGTTGGGAGTTAACAGTCTGTCCTTTCTGCATTTAATAAATACCACATCAACCAGATGAAGCTATTGCGCCCCACACCATGATTGAAGGATATTGCTTGACAGCTGGTAAGGTATACCTTGCATTAAAACGCTGATTAGGGGGGCAACGAACTAATGACTTATGCGGAGCAAATTGCTTTATTTGTGACTCGTCGCTGAACATTACCTGGCGCCATTTGGTTATTGACCAGTGTCTGTGAGCTCTACAAAATGCGATCCTATCACGGATGTTCTTTAAAGACAGTCACGGTTTGAGGGCTGGACGATGAGAACGTAGGCTTGCATCTTTCAATAAACGTCTTCTAATTGTTCGAGTGCTGACTGTAACGTCATTAGGTAGATCTGCCCTGATTTGTGTGCTGGATATTGTCGGATCTCTCACAGCAGCCCTGCGTATCATATTGTCTGTTTGTTTGTTAGTAATTCTAGCTTTACCAAAACATTTTCTGGGCGCAGTGGATCCCGTGTCTTTGATTAGTTGTATAATATCATGAACAGAAGATTTTGCCATTCGCAATCTTGCTGATATCTGACGGTCACTTGCACCATCCTCCCATAAAAGTTCAATATTAGCACGAACACCTTCCTTTGTAGTCATAATTAAATTGTGACAGTTAAATGATAATCCATACCCTACAAATATCATCGCTAAATTGAAAAAGGGGACATGTTAAGTGAATTTTTGCATGATTTTTTGCATGTCCCCTTTTTCAAGTTAGTGATTCATAAAACTCATAAAATTTAAAACAGGTCAATAATAAGTAAACCAGCAATAAGTTTATTTATATGTATATATAAATAAACTAGTCGCTGGTTAACTTCTCTCAAAAAAGTTATGTTTTTTGTCCTAGTATTTGCAAACCTAGAAAATCATTTTTAATAATGGCTGAAAACCAGATCCAGAGAATAAAAGGGATAAAAGAAGGATGTAAAAATGAGAAACAATTATGCAATTTGAGTTATTTTCCCAACTAATCAACTTTCAAGCATTGTAGGGCACTTTTCATTTTCACAAGAAACAACTTATTCAAAGTTTCTTTATTTAAAAGCAACAATAACACCATATAATACTTTGTTTTATACAATATCATATTATCAATATTATCATAATAATAAAGTCTCATTTTTTTAATGAAACTTTTTAAATCAGTGTTTGCTTTTTAAAATGTTTCTTATAACAGCTTTACTTTTAATAAAACTAATATTATAATTAAAATATAAAAAACAAACTTACATGTTACTGGACGAATTTGGTTTAAACTTTGGGTCTAATTCTGCCTCCATGATTTCGTTAAACCCACTGTTACCGACAGCCCTTGCTAGCTAAAAATGATATTAACTCAAACATAAAATATTTAAAATAAGTTTATTCCTGCTATATATAAATATATAAATATCATTCCCTGACGTGCATTGTTAAAGCTACATCGACAACCCTTTTTTACCAATGTGGTATTGTCACAAAGTCATAAGACATTTTGAAAATTTCTGATAAATTTGTGGCCCTAAACTCCAAATTCGAAACTTCTCACTCATAAAGCAAGCACACTACCACTACACCATTACCACATTTACTTATAGTCATATATTACTCAGATAGTTAACATTATGACTTGTTTTCCAGACAAGCCATGTACCATCATTCTTTGATTTATATCTTTTCACGGACCCTAGATTGTGTTTAGTTTTTCCTTGTTCTTTTTTAGGTGGTTCTGACCACGCAATAATTTCTATACTACTTACTACTACCCTAAAACTGACTGGGATTGTTTTCATGGTTCTCTTTGTGATGCCCTTTGATGATGTCATATTTCTCTTTGTAATGTCTTTTGTCTTTCTGCTGATAAATGTGTTTCCTATGTAACCTCCTGGATCTAAACAGGTATAAAAGTTTTTATTTTTTCTTGTTGGTTTCAAGTCTCATTCTTCTCCATGGTTTTTACCTTGGGCAGCTGCTATTTCTAATCATAACAAAAAAGTAATTTACAATTATTTTCAGACCATCTAAAATTGGTCTAATTTGCATCAATCATAGATACCTATATTTTGAATGCATATTAGAGATCGAAAAGACCTGCTTAGAGCAGAGCCATGGCTTGTCTACCCATACCCCACAACTAGAGGGTGAGGTGGAGGGAGGGAAGTGCCCACTAGCCATGGCACTGGATTAGAGAGATACTATTTTATGCATGTGAGATGCATAAAATAGACTCTTGCATAGATAAATTTTTTTCATATAAACTTAGATGATCATTTATAGATTTGTTATAACAGAAAGAAAAATGTTTAAACTCATGACAAAATGATTTTACGGTGCGATAGTTATAAATGACCGCCACTTAAAACAGTGTCAGGATAGCGAAAACTTACTTCAAGAAAGGAATAAATATTAAACATAGCTTTTATTATAGAATATATTATATATTAGATAAGAAATTTATATGCATCTTATATGCAAAATAAATATTTGATAACGATGCATCGTTTTAGATGCATAAAAAAAATGCAATATATACATCTAAAAGGTACGTATTATACTACCTTACACTATTAGTATAATACATTAATATACACCTTGAACTATTAGTATAAGGTGTGTAATAATATATCTTATATATGTATATTAACTTAGTGAGATATTGTTTTTTATTGAGGTCTAGTCTTCCGCTATAATTTATATTGTTAAATTGGTTTTACATAATAATAAAAGTGAATTTTGGTAAAGTGAATGATCCATTGTGGAATTCTTTGTCTTATTTCACTAATTCAGAATAATTATCTATTTTGAACAAAGTTGTTTCAGAAACAGAAGCAGTTTCTCCATCTCATTTTATTGTTGAATGCAATATAACAAAGTAGAATTTCTCATATCAAAGATCTTTAGGCTTTACTGTGAGTTGTTTTATCTAAATTAAAAAAGGCATTTATATTAATTTATATTGGTATTTTTATTTATATTGGTATTTTATATAAATGTCAACATTATTTTTCTGAAATCTGTATGTTTTTTGTTCTGTATCTAAATCTTTAGAGTGTGAATAGTTATCAAAATTTCTTTGATTTCGAAACTACACAAGGAAAGATCGATGATTGCTCTTGAGCCAATCCCAAAGAAAAATAAAAGGAATTTATTAACAATGTTAGGTCAATGCTGATTAATATGTGATTAAGTTGTTAACTTTTTAAAGCTGAATAAAATTTGATAGAACAATCATATGTTAGTTTTCATTCCAGCATGTTAACTCTTAAATACTTACAGTCTAGATTAGATTAGTTAGATTTCTGTCTCTTGCACCGATGCTTATTCTACACAAGAAGTTATTACTGATATAAAAAGTTTTCAAAAATATTGATGCAACTACTGAGAGTAAATGTCAAAAAAATGTCATGTTTTTTTATAAAATTTTTATTCATTCACACCAGTTGCTTTAATATTAGGTTGGTGTATGTGTCTAAACAAACCCTGAATCTTACAAATAATAGGACTTTATGCTATTTAGTTTCTTAAGCTAAATATTGACTACCTTCTTCTACATGTACACAGTTCTTTATAGAGACGCAACACCTTTTTTTTAAATAACTGACTTAGGTATAAACCATTTTAAAGGAGGCTGTAAAATTGAGGTTTGATGCAACTGGGGTGAAACTGTTAAGTACTGGAAACAGAGGATCAAGTGGTTGCACTTTACAATAAATTAAATGACAAAATATAATATAGTAATATGGTATAATCTGTATAATTTAATTAGAAAAAAATTATTGTGGTTTATTTTGATATTGTTTTTTTTAAATGGAAAATATATGCAATCAGTGAAGTGTAATGAAACTATATTTAAGTAGCTCAGTTATAAATATTACTATTTTATTACATTAATAAAAAAGTAATATTTATAACTGAGATAGTTTGATAAAAGTTGGTGACAGAAAGCCATACATTTTTAAAATTATATTCAAGATCTCCCTGAAATTCTCACATCTAATGTAGTATCGTTCGATGATGATACTACCATTTATTCTTGACAATCTAGATCTACTTATATTTATGAACGATAATGTACTCAATGAGTCATTTATCCTTCGTCTTTTAGGAATAACTATAACTTCCAATTTTTCTTGAAAACCATATATTAAATCCATTGAAAAACTAGTATCTGCTAAGGTTGCATCTCTTTATTGGACTTGCCATATTTTTACTTCAGATTCTTTATCTCTATAAATATCAAATCCATACTTTTATGGAATACTGTTGCCATATCTGGTGGGGATCTTTGAACGATACCCTTTCTCTTTTAGCCAAGTTGCAAAAACGTATTGTAAACATAGTTGGACAATTATTGTCACATCATTGTAATGTTGCTTCTCTTTCTCTTTTCTATAAATACTATAATAGGTGCATTACACATTAAATTTTACATTAACAAATTGAATTATATATTATAATCACTATATTTTATTACTGAACTATAATGGATGCAGCTCTAAAAAGCGTCTCTTGTGCCATCTACTAAAATTCATTCTTGTGTCTATTGTCATTCAATTAAGTGTTGTCCTTTTACTGTGACTGTTTCTAAGCGCTGTGAAAATTCTTATTTGTCTTGTTTTTTTCCCATAGAATTCGAATTCGCTCCTGCCTTGTTGTTTTTCTGATTCATATAATTTGCAATCTTTTAAATTGTCTGCTAATTGTTATCTTGCTTTAAAAACTTCATCTTTTTTCTTCCAGTAACTTTCAACTCTACTGGTGGTTGCATGCAGCCTTGTTGGAAGTGAAGATGTTATATTAAAAAAAAAAAATTAAAGATGTTCTGAAAAATTATCCAGCTTGATAAGAAATGAGTGTAATAAAGGTAAACAGTTTTAAACATTCTTAATTTTTATTACTAAAATTATTTATTCAACACATTAACACATTAAATTTTATATTTTAAAATTGAATTATATATTATAGTCACTATATATTATTGCTGAACTTAGTAGTAGTATTAATGCTCATTTGTGCATGTTTACACGAAACCCGCAGCAGCCATTAAATCCAAGATAATAGCAAGAAAGAGTCTTAACAGTTTTTTTATAAAAAAATTTTAAAAAGAAAATTTGATTGAAAGTCTATGCAAATATCATATAAATTTTAATATATGGAAAAATTAAAGTTTCTTAAAAGTTTACAACTTACTTTCCAAGTTTTCTAGAAATAAGTTTAGTACTCGGTTAATATTTAATGCTCCCGTTAAATATTAACCGAGTGCGCAACAAAGACAGAATTTAGAAAACCATCAAAATAGTATTATAGTCCGTATATCAATAAGAGCCAACTCGGACGCCTTTAACTTATAATGCACAAGGCATTGTAGATGAGCACGCGGCAAGTATTTGAATTTCTTATTTAACTTTCATAAATCTTTGAAATATGTAAATCTCTTTTACCATTATCATAAATATTATAATTATTGAATATCTGTTTTTTAATTTTTGTAGGTTTTTTTTTTTAATTTAATTTTTGTTCATTAAACTTAACATAATTTTACTTTAAAATTTTATTTTTTATTTTTGCTTTAAAATTTAAAATTAAACTCCGCAAACGGAAAACTTTCGATCTTTTTTGTTTTACTTACTGTGAAAGTTTGCATTACCTAATTTATGGACGATCCCTAAAAAGCTTTTTTAAAATTTCTAAAAACATAAGAAATCTTTAAAAATTTCTAAAAACATGATAATACCTTTAAAAATTTGTTGCGCATATGTCATGATAAAGATACGTCATGATAAAGATAAAATATTATTGTGCTTAGTAATTAGTTAAGTCTGCGCATTTAAAGAAACAACTTTCTCTCTTATAGAAAAAAGATTTTACATGCAAACTTTAATTTTCTTTAAAATTAACAGCTCAAGTGTCCTAATAAGTAAAACTGAAAAAAAAAAATTAATAGAAACTTATTAAAGATTTTTTTAAATTTTTTGTTTTATAGAAATTTACAGAAATTATAAGGATTAAACATTTGCTCAAAAAATTTTTTATATTTTTCTCATTTTTAAAAATGATTGAAATAAAGCAAAATTATTAAAATGGTCGATATGGAATAGACTTACCATGACCAGTATTATAAGGGTCATGACATGTGCACTGTTCCAGGTAATCTAAATGTTATTTAGACAGGTACTAATATTCTATCTGTTGATAAACAACAATTTGGGCAACGGCTACAGAAAGTTTTAAAGCTTTTTTAAGTTAATTAAATTTTTTTTTTCATAACTTTAAAAATTAAACAATAAGTATAGTTTTTCTTTATGTATATAGTTATTTTTTCTACCCCTTACTAAAAATATTGAAGTAAGGAATAAGTATAGAAAAGGTTGGTGTGGAGTAGATTCACCAAGACCCGTATTTTACGGGTCATGACAGCTAGTTAGTTATAATTAACTGTAGCTTGTAAACACAAAGCTGGATTAGTCTTAGAGGCCGAGTGCAGAAAATATTTGGAGCCTAATCCTTCTAAAAATATATTAAAAAATTAATCCGACAAAACCAAGCTGCAGAATCACAACTACTGTGGCATATATCTTTATAAAATAAGAGCCCTTTATGGTCCCCAATATTTGGAGGCGGACGCAAATAAGACCAGGTGCCCAAGTTAATCCAGCACCTGGACATATTAGAATTATACATGCTTTTAAAAACAATGCATTTAATTATCATGTTTTTATTATTGCATCATATTTTAGGTATTATTGATATGGATCAGTAAGTTGATGGACTTAATACAGAACTTCTTTTATATTGTATATTTTTTAATGTTGTTAAATAAACTTTAAAATAATTCGAACCTATTTGTTTCTTTACTTGTTAAATGCTTCAAAAAACTTTCAAATCTTAGAATGTCTATCTAATATATGTAATATATTATGCAACTATATATACATAATATAATATACATACATAATATATAATGCATAATGCATAATAATAATCATATACATACATAATATATAATGCATCTAATAATATATATAATATACAAACTTATTCAAAATCTAATATAGAAACAAAAAGAATGCATCTAATATACATCTAGTAAGCATTTAAAAACTGGTCTAAGAATTATCTTATAGCTATAAGATATCTCTTAAATTTTTTAGATGTCTGTTTATCGACACATATTTTGTAAGGAATATTATGCTCCTGAAAGACATCTAGATGTATTTATTATTATGTTGCATTATATTCCATACAAAATATGTATATAAAAACACATCTAAAAAAGATAACATTTTAGATGCATAAAAGATGTGAAATATACTTCTTAATGATGTATATTAGGTATATAAAAAAGCTATAAGCTAAATAAATCTTCTACTATACATATTTTTTAAAAGTGTCTTAGGAATCTATCAAAGAGACATTTAATACATCTAATATACATTTTTTTAATGTATATTTCACATTATTTTATGCATCTAAGACATTAATTTATGTTGAACAAAATGCATCTAAAAAACATCTATAAGATAGACGTCTATTTAGCGCTAGTTCTCTACATAAATTTAAACATCTATTAGACCTGTTTATAGATGCATATAAAATGCATTTTAGATATCTTTTTGCTCGCGGGCCAAGAACAACTCTCTTAAGAACAAATGTTCTTTTAGTATCGCAAGAAATCAATGTAAAAAGGTGCTGTCTGATTATTATTTTATCTCAATTATTATTAAACCTTGTATCTTCTCTTAGAAGCTATGCTCTACAGACTTTTGGGAAATCTTCAACAGTGTCATTAACAAATGCAGGTCTAACATTCCCATTCTAATTAATGAGTCTGATCTTATTACCTCTCCCAAGGATAGAAAAGAAAGAACTATTTGCAAAAAACTTCCAAAAATTCTCCCAAAACACAGAACTATTTGCAAAAAACATTTTCTCTAATTCGACTCTTAAATCCCATAGCCATAACTCTTCCTACCATTCCAGTTAAACAGATTTTACTATTATTAGACATCCAAATTTCACCGGCTTCCTTCACCAAAATTATTTCTCAATTTATCTCTTTTACAACTTGTGGTCCAGACAACATTTCTGTCTATGAATATTATGTCTATCTTAATTACATTTTTCTACCTGATGAATGGCTTTGGTGCTTTCAATTTTGAAAAACTATGGAAACAACCAACTATGGAAAACACTCTGACCCCTCCAACTATTGTCTGATCAACTATTGTGTTCATTCTATTAATTCCCAAGATCTTTTATACTCCTATCTTGACAAAAAGTCTTCACTTTTTTCGATACTGAATCTGATCTCTTTTCTGTAACAGCTTAGGACTTGCAGGAGTTTGTGAATCTTAACTCAATTATTTGCTTCAAATCACAATATTGCAGACCTTTCTAAATTGATGAATTAATCCTCTCACACAGTTCTCTACTTTTATTGAAACTATGTATACAATTGATTTCTATAGACGTCACAATTTTCTTACTCTGGATTCTATTCTCTACCTGTACAAATCTCTTATTCTTCCCTGAATGAAATACTGTTGTCATATTTTTGCAGGATCTTCTAGTGATGTTCTTTTTCTTCTAGAAAAGGCAAAAAAATGCATTGTAAATGTAATTAAAGTTAGGCTTAAGCCACTCTTCTATCATCATAAGGTAATATCTCTTTCTCTTTTATACAAATATCATGATTGCTGCTCAAATGAGCTATTATCTCTAGTTTCATCAACCTTAAGTCATTTTCTCTCACCTTTTCTTGCTCTTTAACACCATTCTTTGTTTTTGAGTAACTCCTTTCATTAAAAACATTCCTTGTTTTTGAGTAAATATTGAGTAACTTAATGGTTACTTGCAGTCTTATGGCAAATGAAATAGTTAAAAAAAAAAAACTAACAGTGTTCAGGATAAATTTGACAGTTTTGTAAGGAAAAAGGAAATCTTTGTAATTACTAAATTTAATGAATTAAAAAAAAATTACAGAAACAGAAATTACAATACTACCAACAAATTTCACTCAAAACAATCACCATTAGCATTGATCAAAGCTTCAATTTTGCTTCGAAACCTGGAACAAGCTAATACTACAGTCTCCCTGGGAAGGGCCTCAAAAACACTCTTAATTTTATCCATTAATTGGACTATTGTATTACTGGCACAGTGATTGGTGTCTTTTTTAACTGCGCCACATACAAAATAATCTATGGCGTTAAGGTCTGGGAAGTTTGGAGGCCAAACATTTAGTGAAGTTGTAAAAATTTTCAGACAACCATTTTCGACTTTTCCCAGAGGTGTGGCAAGGGGCCGAATCCTACTGCATACATATGGCCTGCCATTGGCTACCCTTGTTATCCAGGGCTTGACTACAGTCTTTAGTAACTCCATGTAGCTATCTGAATTCAACCTGAGGCCCTCTCTGAAAAAATGCGGAGGCATTACATCACCCTCAGAGGACACACATTCGAAAACCATCACAGTTTAGTCTGCATTACACAAGGAATGTCCTTTGGACTGTATGCAAGCCATCTGTTATTCTGGGTGTTGTGTTTTACTTTGTTCAGAAGTTTCTTTGCTTTTATCAAACAATTTTCATGGTTCTTTTCTATAAGCAACTGTCTTTTGCAGCGCTTGTGTGAGTAGTAGCGAAGGTCTTCATTGAGTGCAAGCTTTGTAGTCGAGGACGAAACATTCATTTCATGTGACAAAGCCTGAATTCCAATGCCAAGGTTCTTCAACACCTTTTGGTGAAGATCTTTGAGGAAATCTGCTGTATGAACATAATCAGATTGTCTGTTATGGATCTTTCTTCTTGCTACAGCCTCATAGTCACTATTGCAAGTCCCTAGTTCATGCCTGATCATTTTTACTGTGTTCAGGGAGCATTGGGCAGCAGTCATAATATCTTTATTTGAATAGATGGCACAAATCATCATGACGCAAGTTATTCTTTTATATGATTCAGGTGGGTTCAAGTCATCCATTCTTTCTGACATCTTGTATATGAATGAATAAGGGTCCAAACTTTAAATGATGAGTAATATGTTATATCCTCTAACCTGCTGAAAAATATAATCAGTTATAAATATGTCAAATTTATCCCAAACACCCTGTATATCATTGTTTAAAAAACATGTTTATTGTTGAAATATAATGAGTAAAATCACACAAGAAACAAATTGAAGCTGTGCCTTAAACCTAACAATAAAAAAAATAAAAAACAATCTTTAGTCATAGGATGATAAAATTTGATGTTATAGAAAACAAAAACATTTCGTTTAGTGTAAAGGTTTACACTAAAATTATTTAATTCTATATAACTTTTTAAACTTACTAAAAGCTCTGCCGTTCCTAGTCTATCTAGTGTCAAAGAACGAATTCTTGAGATGTGTACACCTAAATCTCTATGAATTCCAGAGCACTCGATACATACTAAAACACCCATATTAATAGATAACCATGTTGGGTCTGAAATGAAAACAACAAAATGTATATATATATATATATATATATATATATATATATATATATATATATATATATATATATATATATATATATATATATATATATATATATATATGCATGTATTTATAGTTTTTAAACTTTTTCCTGACGTTTAAATCAATTTAAAAAAAACAACCTTAAATGAACATTTAATGCTAAAAACTAAATATAACCAAGCAAGAGCAAATATAATAATGTAATAATAGAACTAATTCAGTGGTGGCCACAACCTTAGTTATTAGGACCAAAGTTAGCTTTTTAGCTGTTAACTGGGGGCCGAGGTTTTTAAAAATATGATTTTTTAAATTATCAAATGGGCTCTCGCAAAGGAATACCACACACATACACACACTAGCTAGCAATTAGGTACAGTACAAATAATAGTTTATTGGTAATCACAAACCTGCCTTTTTTTACAATGTTTTTAATGTCAATTAAAAACACTGTGGTAAAAACAAGACTGGTTGCAGTTCTTAAAGTATTTTGCAAGTTAGTATCTATCAGTACAAATCTTGTCTTAGATTTTGAAAATTTTATCTGAGAAAATACACTTTCAATTTCAAAAAAGAATTAACTGCAAACAACGTGATTTTGTCGCTTAATATCTGCAAACCTTTTTTGTGATTTTGTCGTTTCTTAATATCTGCAAACCTTTTTTGAATATCTCTAAGGGGGAAATTAAGTAATTACAAAATGCAAACTTTAAATGGCTAATTTTGCAATTTTGAAAGTATATTACCACAACTGCTAATTTTGTTATTCCTGGGTTAAAGTTTTTATGAATTTTAGGATTTTAAAATTTTACTTTTTAGACCACAAGTATCACCAAGAAATGCTTGCTTTTATAGTTCACTTAATTATATTTTATTATTATGCTTATTTATATTAATATTTTAATTAATTATATTTGATTAAAGTTGATCAAAGTAGTAATGCATTTTTTATTTTTTCTGCAAAAATATTTGCGATCTGGTAAATTTGGGTCAATTTGCCCTTTAATCTTGTTTTTAATTCAGCAATACAGGTAACAAATTACACTTTACTTTCAGGATTCAGCTCAGCCAAGGTTAAAAAATGACTGAAATTTGCAGTCCTTAACTGCTACTCCTACAAGATTAATTTCAACTGAAAAGCTAGAACAAGGTTATAAATTTTTCCAATTATTGCTGTTTATTGTTTCTAACTTTTAAAGACATGACATCTTCCACATCTATAGCCTTTGCTATTATATTTTACTGATGAATAATACAAAGCAAATTAATTAATGACAAGTTGTATTCTGTCATTTTGTATTCCAGTTTGGAAACAACACCAATATTTTTTCCAATCATTGAGTTGCCACATTTTGTTGTAATTGAAATCTGTTGAAGTCAAGATAAACTTTTTTAAAACTTCCTTTAAGCAAATTGTTTTCTTTAGTTGTTCTGCCTTGTACTTTCTTAATGGTCAGCAAATTGTTTTCTCCTGGGAGGATGAATAAACGTGAATTGACATAAGCGCAAACTGGCATAAGTGCAAATTGGCATAAGTGCAAAGAATTAAGTTGCAAATATTGGCATAAGTGCAAACCAGTATTTCGTACTTAAGCCAATTCCCACTTTTGCCAATGTTTGCAAATTTATTTGGCACATTTATGCTGATTTCGACTTATGCCAATTTTTGCAATTCTTTGCCAGTTTGCACTTATGCCAGTTTGCACTTATGAAATTTGTGCTTATTTGGTCATCCTGTTTTCTCCTGTTGTTCTGCTTGTATAGGATAGACGTCAGATAGCTCTTTAGCAACAGGAAATTTTTTATAAATACAACAAATAAAAATCTGTGATATATCAGTTGATTCATCAATAGCAATCAAATAATACTGAAATACTTTTATCCTTTTAGTCAATGGCAAACCCAGATCATCAGCAATATCACCTATTCTTGGTGTAATTATTTTCTGTAAATTTACAAAAAATCTAAAATTTTCAATTTTTCAGGGTAAATGTGTCTTAACACAAGGGATCCCTTAATAACTTCCCCGTCATTAAATGGTTTACAATTTTCAGCCAAAAAAAGACTCTTTTCATGTTTTGGCATTTCCCCTTTTTAACAAATTTTGTTGTCCTAAAACTTATGTTTCAATTCCTTTTAATTTTGTTACTTTCGCTGATTATAAATTTTTTGAATGTTTTGAATTCATTTTTTTGAATCATAGTGCACATTGAAACTCATTAGATATTAAACCTACTGGAATTAAATTTACCAAAAAGATATTTTGTTTACCATTCACTGTTGAATATACAACATTCATCATAGATTATTTGCCATTTTGAAAAAGATCCCATTTTGGCTAAATTCTCAATTTATAAATAATGATTATCAGGCCTTGCGATAAAGCGTCGGGCGATGTGAATTTTACGTCGTCCAAGGGCGATTTTGCGTGTAGCAAGGGCAATTTGCGTCGAGCAAAAAATTTTTTGTTTGAGTATATTTAAAGATATTTTTGAGCGGAATTTTAATGAAGTAATTTACGATTATTTTAACATTTAATAAAGTATTTTAAAAACCGCACGCAGTTGATCTAAAAGTTTGAATAACAAAATAATAAATATGCTCATTAGTTACAAGTAGAAAAAATTCAGATTAAAAAAAAGTTTAAATCTTTTTAAGCTAGCATTTTAATAAAATTAATCAGCAATAGCAAAGTTGTCGATAAAATTGAACAAAAATACTTTCTTTTAGTTTTAGATTTTTAACTTAAATAATTATTTTACGGGGGTTTGTTAGGTTTTAAAATTATTCCATAGATTTAAAAATATTTATTAACTGTTAGACGAATTTAAAGTATTTAAGAGTAATTTCGAGGAAACATTTTAAAAATTAATAAGCGCAAATAAAAAAATAAAAGGATTAATATTAAAACGTATTCTACTTGATTCAATAAAAAAGTACAGTTATTAAAATTTTTGTAAAAAGGTTAGTCGAAAAAAATTACTTTATTAATAACAATCGCATTTTTGTTAAAAGTTATCGAAACTCAACGAAGCGTGCTCAAGAACAGCTGCTGAAAAATAGAGCGTCAGTAGTTTTTCGAATAATTTATAATAATAATTTTTAGGAATAATTTTTTCGCTGAAATATTTCTTTTATACCTAAAAGATTTTTATTCTAACATTTTATTTCATTTACCAAAAATAAAATTCCTTGTAAACATTAAAAATCTATTCAAAACGTTCGTTAAAGTTTTTTAATAATACGAGTGCTTGTGCTTATCAACCGCTTTATGAAAATAAATTAAAATAAATAAATAAAAAAATATCATATAAAATCGCTAGTAAAAATATTAGCTATTGCACAGTTTTTAATCGTACATTATTAAAATTTCCAGTTTATTACTCTCTGACTTATTAAAAAGAAAAAATAATTATTTGAAAATCTTATGTTTTTTATTCCTTTAGTATAGACAAAACGTGTCAAACGTCGAGAAAATAAACAAATGTTTTTACATTTTAAAAAATGAAACATTCCAAAACATTTTTAAATAATAACATTTCTACATTAATGATTTAAAGAAGTTTTGCGGTAATTAAGTAAATTGGTGCAGTTAATGTCGATAAATATGAAAAGCAAATAAAAAGAATTTAATGACGTCAAAAATCACGTCGTGCTTATGCGTCGCGCAGTTCTTATTCATCGCAAGGCCTGGATTATGTATAAATTTTCAAAATTATAAAAAATTTGTAAACTTTACATTTCTTTGTAAATTATTCAGCAATAGTTTGTCCCTTTAATTATATAAAATTTTATTAATATAACTGACAGCAGTTATATTAATAAAAATTTATATAATTAAAAGGACAAACTATTGCTGAGGGCCAGATGTGGCCAGCAGGCTTTATTGTGGCCACCCCTAAATTAATTAAAAATAATATAAAACATTACTTGGAGCATTGCAATCAACACAGTTGTTATTTCCAGGAAGTCTTTGTACTTCAGAAATGATTCCTTGTGTTAACTAAAAATAATTTTTTAAATAAAAATAATCTTTTCTTTAAATATAACTTTTTCAATTTTGATATAACGAACTTAAAAACAAATGAAAATTTAGAAATGAATGAAACTAAAAAAAAAATTAATAACTTTTAAAAAGTAAAAGCACTTTTTATGATTTTGTTAATTAATTAAGAATCCATGGAAAATGCAACTTGAAAATGACAAAATTTATGAATTTTTAAAAATTACAAATAAAGAAAAAATTAAATAAGATATTTAGTAATTGCACTAATATGCTAACATCTACTTGGTTTATCAATATGTTTACATCTACTTTGTTTTTTAAAAATTGTATATTTATACTTATTTTTGTCATTTTTTTTTTAGACATTTGTATTTATTTGTTTATTTTATTTCGTGTAGTATAAAAGAAAAAGGTTTTACACAATAATGCTGAATTTTTATAATTTTTATTTATGAATTCTATTTATGAATAAAAAAAATTTTAAAATCACATTAAAAAAAAATTTAAAAACTTTAAAAAGATTTCATTAAAATTAATTAAATTTTAATGAAATCTTTTTACAAATAAAAAAAAATCATCTTAATCTTAATTTTTTTTTAATTTGGCTCCCCACGAAGGCCACAAAGGGTACTACAGTTTTTTTTTTTTTTTTTTTTTATTTAATTCACCTCCTCAAGGCCGAGAAGGCCACTACAGACGAGGAGGCTACTTATTTGTGGTTATAACCCTCTCTCAACTCTATAACTCCGAAACACGAACCTTGATGAACAAGGCCGCTGCGCGGAGAAACGAGTTGAGCGCGGTACTACCAGGGACGTGGTGGGGATCGAACTCGGAACCACTCGTTTATGAAGCGAGCGCTCTACCACTACACCACTACCGCATATAGTTGAAGAGACTACTTTAATTGTGGTTACAATCTTATCCCAACTCTATAACTCCAAAACACAAATATTGAACAACAAGGAACCCCAGCAAAGAAACAAGTTGACTGCAGTACTACCAGGGTCGTGGTAGAGATCGAACTCGGAACTCCTTGTTTATGAGGCAAGCACTCTACCATTACACCACACCACTAAATTTTCAACTATCTTTAAAAATTATTTGAAGAATAAATATCAAAAAAACTGAGTTGTTAGTAATTTTATACATAAGATGTTTAAAATTTCATTTGCATTTATTTAATATAAATGTTCTATATGCTTTTTAAATAATAAAATGAAATAATATAATAACGACTTGTTACTAAAAACTTAACAGACAAAAACTTTAGAAAAGATTACATTCAATCATAGTCAAAATAAAAGTATTTGTTTCACAATAATAAGTCTGTCCGATTTGACAATGGTAAGTCTGTGCAATTTAACAACTTATATTATCACAAATTTTTTTTTTGTGCACTAAAATGAAAATGGCTAGCTCTTATATAATGTTAATAAGCAACTTCAGGAAAACTTATCTATATCACTTAAATATCAGATATGCATAGAAACAGTTCCACACGGGATTATAATATTTTAGAAAACGTGAATATGGCCGTTTGCAAGTTTTATAATAATGCTGAAAAAGTTTCAAAAACAAAAAAACAAAACTAACAAAATAAAAAGAGATTGAAATAGAAACAAATAAAAACAAATTAATAATTTAAATAATTTGTGTACTGTTTTTATTTTTGTTTCTTTAGAGTTACATGCAGCAACAAAATTAGATCGAAGCAAAAAAAAAATAGTTCGAAGTCTAAAATAAAAAGAATGATTTTCCTTTTCTTAGTTTTTTTTAAGAGGATAGCAAAAATACAAATTGCAATGTGTTTGTAAAAATCATTTGTATAATTTTAATGTAACAACAAGGGTTGAATTAAACAAATGCAAAACGCAAAATCTGGAAAAATATCTAGTATTCAAAATTTTAGTTTATACAAAACCATGTTCCTTGTTTTTAAGGGGAGAATCAACTTAAATTTGTTAGCAAAAAAATAAAAAATAAAACAAAAAACTTACGATTACAAAAGTAATAACTCTAGTCACTAACTGCATTACAAAAGTAATAACACTATAATAGTGTTATTACTTTTATAACACACTTTTAAAATTCATTCTTTGTTCAAGCAACATTAGTATTCCCAAATTTTAATTGAAGTAAAAAAATATCTAGAAGAATAAAGTGGATGTTCAAATAATATTAAAACTAAAGTAACTTATAAAAACGTGACAAACAACTTTATGAAAACGTATCGTATTAAAAGTTTAGCATTGTGAAAAAAGTTACTAATGGACTGTAAACACGCGTTAATCTTAAAATTAACCAATAAAATTTTTTTGTTGGTTAATTTTATAATTAACACACATTTTTATGTAACGTTTTTCATAATGCTATACTTTTTATAAAGTACTTTTTTATAACGTTGTTTAAGTGATATGTGAAAGTTCCTGAAATTTTTAATAATATTTGAATATCCGCTTTATTTTTTCTAGATGCTTTTCTACTTTAATAAACGCTTGGAATTAATAATGTTGTTTGAACAAAGAATGCACTATAAAAGTAATAAGTGCTTTATAAATGTAATAACACTATTATAGTTTTATTACTTTTATAATACAGTTAGTGACTAAAGTGTTATTACTTTTGTAGCCGTAAGTTTATTGTTTTTGTTTTGTTTTTTGTAACTTTCTCGTTAGCAAACTTTTAATAATTTGCTCCTTATAAACAAAGTACACAGCTTTACATGAACTTAAATTTTAAAGACCTAATATTTTACCAGAGTTTGCAAATCGCGATCGTATAATTAAACTCTTGATATAAACTTGTTACATTATAATTATACAAATATATTTTACAAACAGATGACGATACATATTTTCTTTTTCCTCTTTAAAAGAAAAAACACATAAAATATGCAAAAGTCATCCTTTTTAACACCTAAAACTGTTGTTTTTTTTTTGCTTGACTTAATGAATTTTATTGTCGATAATAATAACCACTAAGAAAAAACAAAAATAAAAACAACACACAAATTATTTAAACTATTATTGTTTTCTATTTAAGTTTACTTTAATTTCTTATGTAGTTAATAAATTTAAAACAATTTTTCAGTAACGCATATAATATAACTTGCGCAAACGGCCGTGATTACATTCCCTAACTTGAAAAACGTTTTCGTGGTCGTACGAGACAAAAAACCACACGCCTATCCCGGGAAGGCTTGCATGTATGATAAAAATAATAAAGATTATTTTTTATAAGTATATATTTTTATATATGAACAAACTATAACATCAAAAATATATACTAATATACATTAAATACCTCCTTTAAACTGCTAACAGGTTCTTTTGACTAAATAAAAATAAGAACTTAAATAAAAGTAATAAAAAAAGTTAAAGTTATATTTTATATTTATTATATTTATCTTATATTATTTTATATATATAGTATACTATATAAATTTTGTTATATACCAGGGTGTCCACTCTGAAAAACTAGAAAGGGCTACTTTTGAAAAACATGCTGAAAAACTGGAAAATGTATGTTTTGAACATCATTGAATCAATGGTACTCAAAACAAAGTTAGTTTTCTTAAAGACAACTCCAACCTTTCATAACTAAACTTTTTTTTTAACTAAAATTTAAACTTCAATAACTCACCAAAGACTCTTCACCTTCCCCAAATGCTTTGTGAAGTGCTTCTTCACGAGCATTGCTTAGAACTGATATCCATCTAAAAAATTATTTATAAAAATTTGAAAATCATTTGAAAAAAAAAAAAAAAACATAACTAAATCTAAAAATTAGCAATAAATATAAAATAAACAAGCAAAAATAGCATGAATAAAAGTAATAAAACTAAAAATAAAATTGAATGAATATAAACTTAATTGAATTAATTTTATACTATTTTCTATTTTAGTTTTTATAAGTTTATACAAAATATAATAATATAATATATACAAAATATATATTATAATAAAAAAAATTATTACGCATCATAATCAGCTTCATCTTCTGCTTGAAAAAGATATGTGCGGTTATCTAAAAAAAATCTTATTTTTAAATAAAAACTTTTACAACGATTTTTTTATATTATCTTATTTTTCTCCATCACATTGTTTGTACATGCACATAAAAATAAATATTTTTTTGTTAAATATATATTTAACGCTCCTAAAGTTCAATCAACTTTTTTGTGGCTATACTTTACCAATATTAAATAAAAAATGTCAATAATCCGCAGCTAAAAACTCAAGAAAACTACAAGAGTTATTTTCCAAATCTTTTATTTTTTAATAAAGCTAAGTTGGTTCTGTAAGAAAGTAATGAAATCTATAGAGATACAGACATTCCTTTTGTTTAAGTGTAATTAGTTGAACTGTACATATATAACTATATAATTATATATACAACTTTTTATAAGTTTTGACAATATGTTATACCAAATGGAAAAAATTAAAGTACTCAGGCTATTTATACAAGCAAACTTCTAAAAAGCCTGAAGGCTGAAACTAGTCAGCAATAACTTATGTGAGTCAACCTACTCATAGTTTAGATAATTTTTTTTTGGGGTGCTTATCTTACATGAAATGAAGTACTTAATATAAGATAATTTTAATAACGTCAAATCAGTTGCAGATGAATTAACCATTGGTTACGTAAAAAAACTTACCCACGATTTCAAGTAAGTCTGAGTTTAAAGTTTTCACCATAAAACACCAAAGAACTAAATAAGTACTAAAAAACCTTTTTCACAAATAAAAAAATATTAATTAAGTTGTAAATATTATATTTACAACTTAATTAATATTACATCATACTTAATTAGTCAAATTTGAGATTTAAACTATTTAGTGATTATTTTTCTTTCACAATATATTTACAGCAGTTTTTTCATGTTCCAGCCATGTTTTATTTTCTTGCCATCTACAGAATTTTTTTTTTTTTGTCATACAGATTTTCACTAGCATTTTCACAAAAAAAATTAAACTTTCAATAGCATTTTCACAATATGTGTCAAAAAGTATACAATTTTCAATTTTATTCGATAACAGAACAATTTGTATGATAACATTTTTTGCAAAAATGTTTGTATGTATTAATAATAAATACAATATGTATTAATATATTTTGTTGTAAAAATATAAAGTTTATTATTTTTAAAGATTTTTATTTCTACTTTTATTTTCAGGTAGTTAGATCCAAATAACAAAAAAGCATAAACTAAACAATCTTAATGAAAGAGTTGCTATAACAACCAGTTTAAATTTTTTGATATGTTGCTACACATATTTTAAAAAGTGTTTTATTATAATTACAAAGGTCTCTAGATGATAAACACATCACACACACACACATACAACAGATTCCTAACATGTGATTTAGCAGATTTAAAAACTTTAATAAAAGCTAACCTTTGCCTCAAGAGAAAAAAATTACATAAAAATTTTAAAAATAATATCCATTTTTATATATTTTTAAAAAATAACTTAACTTGACTTAGTAAATTTAATTATAAACAAACATTTAATAAATTCTTTTTTTTTTTTTTAATTTGTCATAAAAATTTTAATCAAATTATGAAAAATAAATTGATTATAATAACAATGTAGACAATTAATGTATATTAATAACAATGACACTTATTATAATGAAGTTACTTACGGGCCATTAGAGCAAATGTTAATTTCTTTTCTTTCTCCTGCAGTGGCTGTAAAAAAAATTATGAAATAAAAAAATAAAGTTATAAAAGAACATATAAACACTCTATATAACTTTATATGTATGGAAATATATCAAGGGGTCTATTTTAAAACATTGTTGTCCATTTTAGACAGTTGTGAGAAAAATGTTTTTAAAAGTTCAAGCTCGTATACTAAATCAAATATTTAAATATATATTACAATTTTTTTATTGCTTCAATATAATCCATATAATTTGGTAGATGGTAGAGGGCGCAGAGATCAACACTTTAACATCCATAACTCAATATAACTCAAATTTGGACAAAAAATGTTTTAGAATCAATCCACCGATATATAAAGGCTAATAATTAAGAAAGTACACAAACTAAAAAACAAACAAATACTTAAATCTAGACAATTTAAAAAAAAAAATTACATTTAAAAAGGCCACAAGCAACCACTACTTAAGTTAGGAGTTTAACAAAAAACCAAGAGGAGAGTTAAAGCAAAGAATGAAGTAGAAAGAAACTTAAAGTTTAAGAGAAGAATAAAGTAGAGAGAAACAATGGAAGAGTTAATAAGCAAAAATGAAGTAAAGAGATTATAAGTTGTATGAGTCAGGAAAACATAAAGATGGGAGAAAGTTCTACAGTATCAATGTTTGAAGAAACTAGAAACTAGATGAATAAAACATTTTTGAGCATAAAATAATATTTACAGTAGAAGCACACAACTTTGAAATAAGTCAAATAGTTGTTAGACTGTTGAAATTATAATTTTATAAATTGGTAATAAACACAAGAAAATTGATTTGAATAAAAATGAAATTTTTTATATGTAAATATGTAAAACTGTTTCTAAGCAAAATTCTATTGTTTAAAATTTTTATTTTATAGTATTTATTTAAAACTGTAATTTTTTTCTTTATGTTTTATATTGAACTTCAGCGTATAAAGTTTAATTTTAAGTAGAAAATGTACCAGAAATATTACTTATGAACGAATGTTGTCACTTTCACTAAGTACGCAATTGTTTTTTAACAAATTTTTTCAATATGTAATGTTTTTTAACAAATATAAAATGTAATAAATTGTAATAATAAATGTAATATTGAATTGGTATGAATTTATTGAATCAATTTCAGTAAATTTTTGTGATTGCTTGTGTAAGAGCTGGTGCTATTTTGGTGTGAGGTTGCAACATGAATGAATAGGTATGCTGTACAAGCTGCGAGATAATCTATAAACTTTAAGTATGCTTAACTGAGTATAACCAATCATATGCATTAATTGAGTATAACCAATCAGATGCATTAACTGAGTATAACCAATTAGACGCATAAGTAAATAAGATAATGACTTAATATAGTTAATAATAAATCAATAACAATAAGTCAATAATAATGTGATATTTGACTAGTGGCAGAAAACTTGGCACACAATCGTGAAGTTCCAGATTTAAATCCATCCAAGGCTTTTGGAAGTACCACACTTAACCTATTAACCCATGATGTGAGTTAAGAAGCAAGATATGCAGTTTAAAAAAAATTTATTGTGATCGACCTCATTTAAAGCTTTTGAAAAACAAAACAATGGTGAATATTTAAATTCTCTTTTACATAGCTTAATTTTTCTATAATTTGAATTATACCACCCATTGTGTTATACCTAAGGAAAAAACTTATTAGAGATCAAAATATACTTTGTGTGGTTAAAAATAAATCTGCACAAAATATGTTTAAAGACTTTTTTAGAGAGCAGAAGTATCTTCTGTAAATAATTGTATCATTAGATGTTACATAAATTGATTTCCATAGATAGATGTTTGTATTTAATTAGTCAATCAAGAAAAAAATTAATTAGTCAAATGAAAAAAAGGCAGAGTGATACAGAGAATTCTAAGTGAGCCTGGTGCAGGTGAGCAGATTTTAGTAGAATTGAAGACATAATCCAATAATTAAGGGTTTAAATAGATGATTGCTTTGTGGAAGTTTATATAATTATATAAATACATAATTATATAAACTTCCACAAATCAATCATACATTTAAACCCATAAATTAATTGTCTGCTTGAAAAAATTCAATTTTGTCATAAACCTTTTTAAACAAATCCCACCCATTGTGTTGCCAATGGTTACATCAAATGACACATTGAGATTCATTACTCTCAATTCAAACAATTAATTATATATACACTAGGATTTTTGGTCGGTCGCTAGAAGGGCGACTGAAAGCAATCAATTTGTAATTTTGGTCACCCGTCGACTTTTTGAGTTGCCTCGCTATTTTTTATAAAAATTTTTGCATTCAGCAGATTTCTCGCATATTCTAGTCATTTTTCATTATAATTTGTTTAAACAAAAGTAATAAATGTAATATGTAAACTATTGATAATATTTACTTTTCTACTTTCAGATAAAGCATGTGTGGATATATATGCCATCAGGTTTTTCTCTTGAGTTGAGCGCTTATTTTATCAAAAAAATATGCGCTTTTTTTTACAAGTATTGACAAATATAAAAAAAAATTTACAAATATTTAAAACCCTTTGCTTTTATTGTGTTGCAATTGTTAAGATCTTATTTATTACAGGAGCTTAAAAACTATTGATACTTTAAATATTTCAAAGTATTCTATTGTAATTAAATTTAATTTTAAACCTTAATAATGATTGAATTAATAATCTTAGCAAAAATTATTAACTAAATCTAAATTTGATGTTTAAAAAAGATTATATTTCTTTATAATTCATTTCTTAAAAAAATCTTACATTTAAGATAATCTTTTATTTGTATATCACAACTTATTTATTTTAACTTAAGTTTTATGTAGTATGTTTAATAAAGATTATAAACAATTTATAGATTTTATCAGTTACCAATAAGATATTTATAAACGTAAATTATGTTCATAAATGTATTATGTCAAAAGAACTTTATACGATATTGAAAAAATATATTTGAGAAAAGAATTCTCTTAAACAAAAGCACTTCTCCCTTTTTATAAGAACAAAAAAATATATAATATATGATGGAGAGACTTATATTTTACATAAACATTTATAAACATAATAAAATAATTATTTCAAATACCATATTTAGCAATATTATAAAGTTTTTTTGAAAGATGTTTTATTTGAATAAGGAAAATTTCTTTATTCATCTTTGAATAGCAATATCTAATTCTTGCTTCAAGCTCTTTTAAATTATTAGCTCTCCAATTATTCTTGTACGCTAGCCGTTTTAAATCACCCCAAAAGTTTTCAATTGGTCTTGCTTCTGGAACGTTAGCTGGGTTTATATCTTTGGGTACAACTTTTATTTTTTTCAATTTTAAAAAGTTGATGACCGACTTTGCGTAATGTGATTGAGCTAGATCAGGCCAGAAGTTAAACTCATTGTCTTATGATTCTAGAGGAAGTAAAGTTTTTTATAGTATCTCTTTATAAGTGTACTGGTTGATTGCCTGCTTACTGTGATGAATATAAAAAGGGCATATTCCACGGATGCTGATGCAACAAGAAACTAAGAGCTTGTCCTCGTACTTTTTACGCAAATTTTATCTTACTTCAACAGAACATTGAGAAGGATCAGCGGTATAAAACCTATCATTACCAGCTAATGCGATATTGTTTAACATAAAATAGCTTTCATCATCCATAACAAAATTCAAGTTTTTATAATTTTCGAACAATTTACAACATTTAGGATGCATAGCTTTCTTCTGGTGATGGCTACAATCTGGACGATTTGTTTTTTTGAAAGTTTGAATGTTAGTCATTGTTTTAATACTTGGGAAATTTGACTACAGTTAAAAACTTGAGCTACTTTCTTTTGGGAGCACCCTGATTTATTTTTAAAAAAAGCAGTAATATTTGGAATATTTTCTTTAGTAGCGATTTTTTTTTTTTTTTTTTTTTTTTTTTAAACATCTTCACTTCCAACAAGGCTGCAAGCAACCACTATAAGAGTTGGAAGTTACTGGAAGAGAAAAGACTAAATCTGTAGAGCAAGATAACGATTGACTGATGACTTAAAAGAATGCAAATTATATGAATCAGGAAAGCAAGATGAAGGAAGCGAATTCCAAAGAACTGATGTTCGAGGAAAAAAACTAGAAGAATAAGAGTTTTTGAAGCACTTAGGAACAGTCACAGAAAAAGGATGAGACTTAAATGAATGGCGAGTAACACGAGAATGAATTTTAGTAGATGGCACAAGGGACGCTAGCTCTTTAGAGCAGTGCCCATTATAGTATTTGTAGAAAAGAGAAAGAGAAGCAACATTACGACGATGTGACAAAGGTTGGAGATTGGCTGCCAGAGCAGGTCCAACTATGTTTACAATTCGTTTTTGCACCTTGTCTAAAAAAGAAAGAGCATCATTAGAAGATCCGCCCCAGATGTGGCAACAGTATTCCATACAGGGACGGATTTGAGATTTATAGAGATAGAGAATAGAATCTGGAGTAAGAAAGTGTCGAGCTCGATAAAGAGATGCAACCTTAGCAGATGCTAATTTTGCAATGGATTTGATATACGGTTTAAAAGAAAGATCAGAAGTAAGAGTTAATCCTAGAAGATGAATGGTAGATGACTCATCTAGTACATTACCATTCATAAATATAGGAAGATCTAAATTATTACGATAACGATTGGCCGAATAAAATTGAGTTTTATCTGAATTAAAGTTCACCAGCCACTGTGAGCCCCATGCTGTAGCAGAAGTGAGATCCTTTTCAAGCTCAGATACCCCCTCCAAGCAATCAGAGAGTGTAGGCTTCTTATCATGACAAGAGTAAATGGTAGTGTCGTCAGCGAATAATGCCACCTTAGATGTGAGAATATCTGGAAGATCGTTAATGTAAATTAAAAAGAGTATAGGGCCAAGGATTGAACCTTGAGGAACCCCTGAAGTTACAGGATGTGAAGAAGAGTGTTGTCCATCGAGGACAACTTTTATACTACGATTGGAAAGAAAGGACTCAATAATCTTAAAGACGTTACCAGCTACACCATAAGAAGAAAGCTTATGGAGAAGCCCAGCATGCCAAACTTTATCAAAAGCTTTAGAAATGTCAAGTGCGATAGCCTTAACCTCTCCACCTCTATCTAATGCACGGTAAAACCTATCGGTTATTACTGTTAGCACATCAGCTGTAGAACGAGAAGACCGAAATCCATATTGATGATCAGAAAGTAAGTTATTTGATTCAAGATGAGAGATTAAGTGTTTGTTGATTAAAGATTCAAAAACCTTGCTTATGACAGGAAGAAGACTAATGGGACGGTAGTTAGATGAATCAGATCGCTCTCCGGAATTTTTGAAAATAGGGATAACAGATGCTGCTTTCCAGCATGATGGAAAACAAGACTCTGATAAGCACTTGTTAAATAGTTTAGAAAGTATGGATGAAAGCTCCGGAGAACACCTCTGCAAGACTACAACAGGAATGTTGTCAGGACCACAAGCTGTTGAAGAGTCTAAGCAGGAAATTACTTTAGATACAGAAGCTGAAGTGATGCGTATGTCAAGCAAGGGATCAACCTGTTTGACGGCTATGTCAGGTAAAACGCAACTAGTGGAATCAAGAGATGATATTGATGAAAAGTTCTTAGCAAACAATTCAGCTTTGTCTTTAGGTGAGGTGACAAAGTCTGAACCATACAAGAGAGAAGGAATAACAGATTTGCCCTTATTATTGATACTGTTAAAGATTCTCCAGAAGTCTCGAGAGCCTAATTTTTGTGATGAGATACGAGATTTAATGACCTGGGAATAGCGAGCTTTAGCGTCAGACAAAACCTTTTTACAATAGTTTCTGGCGATAGTGAACAGATGTCTGTTTTCTGGAGAATTGTTTTGCTGATAGATATGGAAGTAACGGTTTCGATTAGAAATTGCTGCAGCACAATGTGAGGAAAACCAAGGAGAAGAGTGAGGCTTGACCTGGAATCGTCGAGAGGGAATAAAAGATTCCATGCCAGCCTGAATCCACGAAGTTATGTAAGGAGCACATTTGTCAGCAGGAAGACGAAAGATTTCTACCCAAGGGCCATCACGAAGAAAATCACGGAAAGAGTCCCAGTCAGCTTTAAGGTAGTTGTATGTGGTACGATGATAGGGGGATTCTGATGAAGTAGAAGAATTTGATAATAGTTTTAGAGAGATCAAACCGTGATCAGAAGTACCTAAGGGTGAATGTGGAGAAATTGAGCACTGACTAGGATCCAAAACAAGACATAAGTCGAGTAGAGAAGGTAAATGATTAGGGTTGTCTGGAAAACGAGTTGGAAAGTTGACTATTTGAGTTAGAGATTGAGAAAGGCAAAAGTTGAGGGCTTTAACGCCAGCAGAGTCACTGACACTAGAGCCAAGCCAATTGGTGTGATGGGCATTAAAGTCACCAACAACGACGATATTGGCCGATGGATATTTGACCACTTCCAACTTTTCTTTTTAAAGATCCATTCTCCAATTTTACGATTTTATTGTAAGCAGTTGATCTGGATAAACCCCATTCCATAAACGCTTTACCTTTTTCTCGAATTTCATGGAAAAAAATTTCCATCATTTTTCAAGGTCCTTTACTTTGACCATTCTATTTTCAATATTTAAATAATGTTTTTAACTTAATTAAATTAAATTTAAATAGATTATAAAATCCTTTTTCAAATAAGTATAAAGGTTTTTTGCGTGCATGAAATAAATTACATAATAAATGCAATTAAAATTATTCCAAAATTTTATTTATAGGGTGTTATTTTACATTGATTCAAAATTCTGAATAAATGTCACATAAACAATGCTAAAAAATAATTTAAATATTCCACAAAAAAAAAAGTTTTCATCTAACTGAACGCTTTCAATATATATATTTTATAAAAAAGTTTTCTTTAATGCTTTGACATTTACGAAAAAAGCCATATAATCATTAAAATCAGGTTTTCTTTTTAAATGAAAATGATAAAATGCTAAAAACACTATCCACTATTATCAGATGAGAGTTTTTTTTTTTTGATTTTTTTGATTGTTGTAAGATAAAGTGAATTTAAACTTTACTTTCAACTTTCTATTTTATTAGACAATAAATCAAAGCATAAAACAAGAGGTAAAAATATTTTAGTAGACAACAATAAAAATATATTCTAACTAAAAAAATATTTTAATAAATAACAAATCAAAACATGTTTACTGGTTTTAAATGAATTCAATCAATTTTATTGACTTAAATATTTATTTGTTAATTAAATTGTAAAAATAAATATTTTTGATACTTTTTTTGATGGTAGAAAACATTGCTCTTTTAATCGTTAATCGTTATATGTAGTATATTTTAATCATTAATCATTATATGTAGTAGGGGAAGTGGGGGCATAACCGCATATGGAGGCACAACCGTTTTTTAACATTTCTCTTCAAAAAATGTTATCTAATATGGCAAAAAACATACCACGCGTTAGTAAAACAGTTTCCTTCATTTTGCATATGTCAAAAAGAGTGACTGTTAAGTTTCTGAGAAGTTGTGAATAATAATTTTTATTTTGATAAAAATATTATATTTACATCATATTTTTCCTGACCTTCTTTTTGAGAATTAAGCAATATTTAATTTTAGTGTTAAAAATATGTGATATCAGCATTATTTCATGAAGTGAAAGTCATTTTTGATAATACCATAATCTAATAATTAATCTATGAAACTGAATTCTTTCTAAAAACTCTCTTGTGGGGTAGAACTCTCTTCTGGGGCAGAACTCAAAATGTAAACACAAAGAATGCCTGCACAATATGCAAACATGCAACAAAATCATCAAATAATCTGAGCTGTGAAAATTGTAAAAAAAATGTACCATGAAAGGTGTAGCCCCATCGATTTTTTTGAGGGTGCAGTTGTGCCTCACAATGGGGGCAAAACCGTTTTTTTCACTAAGTGTAATTTTTGTGTAATAAAATTTTCAAAACATGTTTAATTTTTTTAAAGCTTAATGATGTGGTTATTGAAATAAACTGCTAAAAAAACACATTTCGTTTTTATTTTCATATAACATTCCAAACGTTACGGGGACGGTTATGCCCCCACTTCCCCTATATTTTAATCATTAATCGTTATATGTAGCATATGGATGACCCCATACTTGCTGAGTGCAATCACTGTGACCTTTTTTTAATATAGCATAATGAATATGTTTTCAAAGTATTGGTTCCAGAAGCCATTTATCTATTTGCTAAGGTTGAGGGCATGTCAAGAATTCAAGTATTATCTAGTTGATATAGTTTTTATGAATTTTATATATATATATATATATATATATATATATATATATATATATATATATATATATATATATATATATATATATATATATATATATATATATATATATATATATATATATATATATATATATATAAAAGTCGAGAACCCAAAAATGTTTGGAACTTTTTAAACCCATTTTATTAACAAAAAGGCCTAATTCGATTTCTAAACATGGTTATTAAGTAAATATACAATAAGTGCAGATATAATTGTCTTGCTGAGCAAGATAATTTTTCTATATAACTTGAATTTTGCCAGTTATGGTCTATTTTGTAAGCTGGGCTTGATACATTTTTATATTTGTATTTTTCTGCTTTTTAATGATTGTTATTAGCTTTTGTCTACTTTATGTTAAAATGAAAATATCTTTTAAAGACATTATTTAAATCTTTTTCAAATATATACAATAATAAAATTTATTTCAGGGAAAATTGTCAGTAGCAAAAGCATTAAATCGTAGTTTGGATGGGATGGAACTAAATGTAATTTTATTTTTATTTACTTATATTTATTTTTTGTACTACCTCGCCTGCACACTACGTTTGGCCAACGTCAGAATAACGATGGAATCATTGGGCATAATTTGTCCCAATGTTGGTTCAACGTATTGTATATTGCTATAGTATAGTGATTGCTGGGTATTGACTATTTTAGCTTGTGGAAATCTAAATCTATAAATTACATTTTTGGTTTTTATTGAAGTTGCTCAATAAATTAACCTATTCAAACTTTTTTTCTTTCCTTTTTGACCAAAATGTGGTTCATATAAACCTTAAGTTATGTTGAACATTTGCAATTGTGAACTCTCTGGTTCTTTTTTTAAGGTAGAAATATTTTTTTAATATAACTTAAACAATTTAGAAACATTTAAGTGATATGACCAAAGTGTATAAAAAAAAAATTTGTAAGTTTTTATTTGTCATTAAAAAATATTTGTTACATTAAAAACTACTTTTTCTTATGGAGAACATTCATAACTAATTTTATTTATATTGGTTATATTGAGATAATATAGACAGTTGATAATACATGGATAATCGAAGCTATATGGACAGTTCCATAATCAGACAACATTAAAATATTTTTGCAAAAATATATATATTTTTATAACATTTTAAATGATTACTGATTTTATGATGTTCTTTTTTTAATTTAGTCTCAAAAGAATAAAGAACTGAACAATGGTATTCTCAGGTTGACATCAAGAACAATTAAAATACTTATAAATATATTTACATAAATTTTATTGTATATAATATATTTATGTAAATTTTATTTTCACAATAACATTTGTTGTTTAGTAGAGTTGCAATGAATGAAAATGAGCAAATGAAAATGGGAAGTATGTTAACAGGATTTATGAAAGTTGGTTTAGTTTCTGAGGCTGAAAAGGTATGTTTTTTTTTTGTTTTTTTTTAAATTTAATTAAATTTTACATTGAATTAAACAGTTTTTTTTGCTATTCAATTCTAAATTTTGTTATTAATACGGTAGAGTCCTGGTTATTTGAACCTCAACAGGGGATAAAAATTTACTTTAAATAGCTGAAATTTTGTATAACTGAATACATGAGTCTTTTAAAGAAGGTTCAAGGGGAATGAAAATTACTTTGAATAACCAAAAACTTCAAATAAGTGATTCTTCGAATGAAGAGTTTCAACTTTATATTATTTTACTTTGATTTCTTTTAAGAAGACTTACTTAAGAGGAGTTTTGTATTTTGTTATTACAGTTGTTCCAACAATGGAAGAGTAATATAAAGAGTGAAAAATGCAATGATTCCAAAGAGTCAAAAAAGTATGTCAGTCAAAAGGTTAGGTGCACAGAAGAAGACTGCGATGCATACATAATTGATCTTCCCAGACAATATACATAATATTGATCCTGAAACAGCAAAGAAAGCAAGAGGTTTTTTTGATCTAAGAAAAACAAGATCTGTAGATGAAGGTGAAAAATCTAAAAATAAAACAAAAAACAGATGTCCTATTTGTAGCATTGCTACAAAAAATATACATGATCATCTTTATAGATGTCTGCATTATCTTAAAAATAATTTGCCTAAAAATAGAGAGATGCTCAGCAAAAAGCAACTTTATATTGAAAGTAAACAATTTACAGTTTCACTTTCACAAATAAAAAAGCAATCTGAATTGATTGATATGAAGTCTGCTTTACCAAATTCAACCAGGTCAGGATTGATGAAAAAATTGTGAAATGAAGTCTGTTTGAAATCTTCTTGCTTGCCAAATGAATATAATAGTAATCCTTGCATTGATGCATTAAATGCAGATGACTATATTTGCAATGATTTTGATGAAACAAATAATACAATTGAAAAAGGAGAAAATAACCATATTTGTTTTCAAGATTATCTGCATACGTTTCTTTTTTATTTAAAAAGTCCATCAGGAGGAAAGAAAGATCCCCAAGCTGCATTAAATGAAATGCATCAAATTAGAAGAATAGTAGAATTCATTTCACCTAACTCTCTAATGCTACACAATTTGACTACTATATGTTACACAAGTCTTTTAGATCTTAAACTGCTACAAGAGAAATGGTTTCCCTATGCTAAACAAAAAGGTTATGAACCAGGTACTGAACGTTCTTATTTGTCATTGAGTCACTTTATCAATTTTCTTCTTCGCTCTAAACTAACTATAACCTAATATTGTTCCTTATATTCTAACTGCTGACGTTCCTAATGCTTGTCAGAAGGAAATTAGCAATTGGAGAACATCATTACGTGGCAAAGAAGCACTAAGAGAATACGATGTTATGATGGAAGATGCAGAAAATATAATTCCAAAGGAATCTTTTCAAGCTATAACTAAAAGTGATTTTTATCAGGAAATTGTAAAAAACGTTAATTTTATTTATATTAATTACAAAAACAGACCATCAGAATTTCTAGTTACTCGAACACTGTTTACCGATATCAGAGACTGTATTTTTTAGGTTTAATAACCAACAATATTTCTTGTTCGGGAGCTGTTTCCAGCATGACTACTGCAGAATTTCGAAAAGGATCTTTTTCACCTACAGGAAGTTTTATAATTTTAGTGAAAAAACATAAAACAGCCAAACAATATGGCCCATGTCAAATTATATTGAACCGTGATCTCAAAATTATGTGTCATTGTTATGATCAAATAATACGCAGTGCGATTCCTGGTAAAATGTCAGAAAACTTTTTTATTACATGGTCTGGTTGTGCCTTTGAATCTGGTGGAGTTTCAACCCAATTTAACTCTTTTTTTTGAAATGTTTACCGAATGAAGATTCAACAGAAAAACAATGCAGTGCAACAATGATTCAGCAAAGTTTGCTGACTTATTTTTATGATAACCATCCTGAATTTAAAAGTAAGCTAGCAACCCTTATGAAACTAAGAAATATACATAATATTGATCCTGACACAGCAAGGAAAGCAAGAGGTTTTTTTGATCTAAGAAAAACAAGATCTGTGAAAAATTTAAAGATAAAACAAAATACAGATGTCCTATTTGTAGCATTTCAAAAAAAAGAAATTCTTGTTATAATGTTATGCTGAACATTATTAAATTAAGTAATGTTGAACATCATTATATCATATATTACAAATCTATGTTATGTGGAACATTATTGTGTAGTTTTTTTCAATTACATGAATATGATATTCAGGGATTATCATTTTCCGGATATTCCTGAAATTCTGGATATTTTTCTGAACTTTTATTTTTTCCCGATATCCAAAAGGTTTTCCATACAAATTTAATTTTATATTTTTGTAATATATTTGGTTTTTAAGCTTTTTTAGTCATCACTCTTACAAAAATTTGGAAAAGTTTCAACAAAATTAAGAAACAACTCGGTTGAAAACAAAGTTAAAAGGAAAATAAGGGGTAAATATTCCAGATTTTTCCGGATATTTTATGCAAACAATTTTCTGGATTTTTCGAATATGACCTGGATGATCTATGGGTATTAGTTTTAATTTTGCTTGTTTCATTTTTGTTGTTCATATTAATATTTGATTAATTTACTTAATTATCTGATCCGAAAAATTTCGACCTTGAAGGAGGACGTAAATAGACTTTAAAATTGCTGTTACCTTGATAGATTTACATTAGGGTTCGTCCATAAATTATGCAACGCAAAAAATATTTTAAGAACAGAAGTAGGAGATATTAAGTTCTTTTACGCAGCGATTTTTATTTAACTTAGTTTCCTATTTTGATTATTTATTTAAATTAAGATTCTGCGAGGGAACACTTTTGATCTTTTTTTGTTTTGTTCATTGTGAAATTTTGCGTTATGTAAATTATGGATGATCCCTTATTTACAACTTAAAAACGTTACATCATGTAAGTAACGAAATTATAGAGAGAAAAAAACTTTATAACGATATTTAAAAATGTAGATCCCATAAGTAAAGAAACTACAAATTCTTATGTAATTATTTATATTATAATTAATTGCATTTAATCTTTTAAAAAAAAAACTCTTGATAATTACATCTCGACTTGGGAGAAATTCTGTCAGAAATGATGACTTGATCTAATAATTTGAATTTCAATCTGATTTAAATTAAATTCTAAGAAATACATATTCAATAGTTAAATTTTCTTGCTTATTATATTTATAACACTTACATTGGTTTTACATTTTGACTTTTCATTTTGACTTATGACGTAGTGCGATGCTTGAGATCAAATCTCTGCTTAACCAGGCACGCCAACCTCTTTTTGAGGCGGTTTGTAAAGAAGGTTACAGTTCTCTAACATTTTATGTAGTCAATTATAATTGTATCCAATATATTACTAAAATATTCATTTAATAAGTTGTTAATATATAGTTAGAGGGGCGGCTGTAAAAATTTTTTGAATACTACTAAATAAACTTTCAATATTACTAAATTTTTCTGACTTATTTCACCAACATTTATTTTATGAATCTAATCTGGCGCGCACATACTAAGTTTTATATAAAAACTTTTTTTTTAAAAAATTGACACCACCCTACCCGCCTTTAGAGGAAAAAACAAATTGCCCTCTTACTGTTTCTAATTCACTGACTGTATAATGTGCACAAACGTTTGCGCTAAAGGTTTTAGCACCTGAAACATTGCTCCTAAGCTCAAATCTGTCCTTACATTCTTATAAGATTCAGAAAATTAAATCCTTCAAATTGCATCTAGGTCTTAGTAAATCAACGCCCCTGGTTGTGGAAGCACTATTACAAATCCCAGCGTCTATTCAACATTCTTGGCACAAACACCCAAGATGGGTTATTATTATATATCTTAATATTTTGTTGCAATTTTAAAAAATAATTTAAATTGTGTAACTGATTTATAAAAAAATAAATCAAGTTAAACAACCTTCAAACAGGTGTTTCTCATTTAGAACAAACTTGTTTTTTGGAGTATTTTAGCTAAAACTCGAAGCAAAATTTATATTCTGAGAATGATTCTTTTTCCTAATGAAATACTACTAGATTATCATTTAGACAAGATTTTTTCAAAAATTTTGATTTGAAATAAACATAAAATGATGTTTTTTTAGTAATCGGTATTGCAACCTTTAAGTTCTCGGTAATGCAACCTTATGAGCATTTCCATTACACAGTTAAAAGTGTACGTCTTTTTCAAAGTAAATTATTTCAATATATTTCATACCAAATAAAAAGGAGACCATCACCCATTTCCATTATCATTGAAATTTTTTTATCATGAAATCAAGTAAGTTATAACTCAAGTATAATTAGTTACAATATATAAATGGTTTAACGAAAAAAAAACTTCATGATAAACTTCATACTTCGGGTTATATTATAAAAGGGATCAACACATTTTTAGGGGTGATTGACTCCTAATAATATTTAAAATCATATCAGAAGAACAATTTCACTATCACCCCAATTTTTCTAATGAACTATAACACAATATCATGTCATTACAATTACTTACTATGATTACATTATACTTATATCATACTAGTAAAATACATGAAACAGTTTTATTATTATGTTTGAGTTTTCTTTTTAAATTAATACCAAAATCTATTGCATTATAAATTTACAATTAATGCAACTAGTTCTTAATTATTAAAACCATTTCAATTTTATTTATTAATTAAAAGTTAGTAAAAATATACCTTGACTTGAGAAGTGAGAAGATTTAATGCAGTGGTTGGTGCGCTTTGCTGTAAAATAACAATTATAAATATAATAAATATTACAAATAAACAAAATAAACATTTAAATAACATATCACTTGACAATTACTGACACATTTGACTTAAAAAATGTGCATCAAATATTTTTTACTTTATCATGTGCCAAAGTAAATTGACCATCTTTAATTACACAATAACGCTTTTGCCATTGCTTTCGGACTCTATAAATAGAATATTTATCTTATCATTTTTTTAATTTTCTATTCTAATTAAAACTTATTAATAATTATTGTAACACTTAATTTTTTTAAAAGATTAAAAAATTTATGTAAGAGTTTATTTTTAAAAAGTATAAAACAAATGTTTTAAAATTACTATAAAATTTCAATACGTAACTATTATAGTTATTAAAAAATCAATAAAAATTGTAATTTTATGGTAGTTTTAAAATGTTTGTATTATCTTTTTTCATGAGACTAATTTTGTAACCTATACAAAAAATTTTTTTACTAATGTATTTCAACTGTTCTTTTTTAAAAAAATTATCCAAGTTGGGAGTTAGCTGTATTAGAAAAACCAGCCCAGATTTGACAACAGTAATCAACACCAGCCCAGATACAACAGTACTCCATGCAAGAATGAATAAGAGATTTATGATAAAGAGAGAGGTATGGTAGAGGTACCGTAGTAGAAGTATGGCAGAGGTACGGTAGTAGAGGTATTTTAAAGGTATGGTAGAGATAGTAGCGGTATAGTAAAGCTATGCTAGAAAATGGAATCAGGAGCATGAAAAAGAAAAACAAAATGAAAAGAGAAATTCTTAGTAGATGCTAACTTTGCAATAAAACTAAATAGTTTCTATGAGAGGCTTTCTAGTGAAAGATTAAAACAGTAGAGGATTCAGTAAAAGTGTGATTCAGTAGAGGATTCAGTAAAAATATGATCTTCATATATCTTATAGATTTCTTTTTGAGAGATAATTGTGCTATAAAAACTACTAACCCTTCACTTCTCTTTGATAGATATCCATATTTTTCTCCACCATAGTTCTTGTCCCCTTGATGTCCATGAAGTTTATAGTTTTGATTAGTTTTTTTTTCTCCCTAGCATAATGAAATAAAATAAAGTTAAAACAAAACTTTTGCTTAGTTACTTTGTTACTTAGTTACTGGTTTTACTTTTCAATGCATATGCCTTATACTAAAATTGTTTTAATTTTAAGGCATGCATTTTTTAGTCAAATTTAGTTTTGTTCAAAATTTGTTTAATTGTTCAAAAAAGTTGTTATATTCATGTAAATAAAAAAATGTTTCCTGTTTTACATTCATTCATTTTTTTGACATTTAAAATATATATTTTTTTAATTTGTTTTTTGGTTTAGTCAATTACCATTTATAAACTTAACCAAATGTAATTGGCTAAATTTACATGAGATTATTTCTAACTAATTTAAAAAAAAAAAGCTTGTTTTAAGTATTTTAAAAAATCCAATTTTTATTTAAATAAAATTAACCAGAAAAATAGGAAAAATCCGCTAATGAATGTATTTTCTGCCACAACTAATGAGTCATCTTTTTTACATATGCTGCTATAATACACTATTTTTCTGTTACACCAAATTATTTACAATTATTAATTTCCTTTGATATATGACTAGTTATAATTTCCTTTGACATATGACTAGTTGTGCAAAAGTGATTTCATCACTTTGAGGCACAAATCAATTTATCTTAACCCATATAAAATTGATTGTTAGGGAGTTTTTGACAAGACTATTCATTAGCTATGTGTCCTAAATATATATGTCCTAAAATGAGTTCTAAACAGATCCTAAAATGTGTTCTGCTATGTGTCCTAAATATATATGTCCTAAAATGTGTTCTAAACAGAACCTAAAATGTGCTGCACAAAACTAACATTCAAGCAAAATTAAATATCATTTATTTTCATGACAATTAAAAAGAAGTACAACACTATTAAAAATATGCTACAGCATAACATTTATTTGACTATTGTGCCCCCTCCACCTTGGGTAAATGATTTGAAAAGATAGAAAAACCATTAAAAATACTTTTAGGGTTTTTTAAAAATAAAATTCAGATATTTAATGTTTAAGATTAAAACAGTAAACAATAAAATCATTTTTTTTTTTTTTTTTTAATTTGCATTCACTCCCAACAAGGCTGCAAGCAACCACTATTAAGTTGGGAGTTACTAGGAAAAAAAAGAACAGAGTTATAGAGCAAGGAAACGGTTGACAGAAGACTTGAAAAGTTGAAGGTTGTATGAGTCAGGAAAACATGAAGATGGGAGAGAGTTCCAAAGGATTGAAGTGCGGGGAAAAAAACTAGATGAATAAAAGTTTTTAGAGCATGCAGGGACAGATACAGTAAACGAATGAGACTTAGCTGAATGACAAGTAAAACGAGAATGAATTTTAGTTGATAGAACTAGAGATGATAACTCCTTTGAGCAGTGACCATGATAGTATTTGTAGAAAAGAGAAAGAAATGCAACTTTACGACGATGGGAAAGAGGTTCAAGCTTAGCAGATAGTCCAGGTCCAACAACGTTTACAATGCGTTTTTGGACTTTGTCAAGAAGAGAAAGTGAATCGTTAGAAGAACCAGCCCAAATATGACAACAGTATTCCATACAGGGACGAATAAGAGATTTGTAGAGGTAGAGAATGGAATCAGAAGTAAGGAAATGGCGAGCACGATAAAGAGAAGCAACCTTAGCAGAAGCTAATTTAGCAATCGATTGTATATATGGTTTCCATGAAAGATCAGTAGTAAGGGATAATCCAAGAAGACGTAAAGAGGAGGACTCAGTAAGAGGGTTGCCATTCATTAATATAGGAATGTTGACCATATTACGGTAGTTGTTTGCAGTAAGCAATTGGGTTTTTTTAGAGTTGAAATTCACAAGCCACTGTGAACCCCAATCTATTACTGAAGTGAGATCAGATTCAAGATCAGCTGCTTGTTCTAGGCGAACGAAAAGAAAAGACTTTTTGTCAAGACAGGAGTATAAAGTTGAGTCATCAGCAAAAAGAGCTACTTTAGATGAAAGGTTGTCAGGAAGATCGTTTATGTAGATAAGAAACAAAACAGGGCCCAGGATGGAACCTTGGGGAACCCCAGAAGTTACTGGAAATAAAGAAGAGTGTTGGCCTTCAAGGATGACTTTAATAAACCGGTTAGAAAGAAATGATTTGATAATCTTAAAAACTTTCCCAGAAACACCATAAGAAGCAAGCTTATGGAGAAGACCAGCATGCCAAACTTTGTCGAAAGCTTTAGATATGTCGAGAGCAATAGCCCTAGCCTCACCGCCTCCATCTAATGCACAATAAAATCTTTCAGTTACAGCAGTTAGCAAGTCGGCCGTAGAGCGAGAGGATCGAAAACCGTATTGATTGTCTGACAGTAGTTTATTTGACTCAAGATGAGATGTGAGGAATTTGTTGATCAAAGACTCAAAGACCTTGCTAATAACAGAAAGAAGACTGATCGGATGATAATTGGAGGGGTCAGAATTTTCTCCAGAGTTTTTGAAGATTGGAACCACAGATGCCATTTTCCAACAAGCAGGAAAACAAGACTCATTCAAACACTTGTTAAATAGTTTAGAGAGAATTGAAGAAAGTTCTGGAGAACAATTCTGCAAGACTGTGACAGGAATCTTGTCTGGACCACAAGCTGTAGACGAGTTTAATTGAGATATGACTTTAGCAACAGAAGCCGGAGTGATTTGAATGTCTAACAATGGGTCAACCTGTTTGATTGGAATGGAAGGAAGAGAATGTCCATAAGATTCAAGAGTGGAATTAGAAGAAAAGTTCTTTGCAAATAGTTCTGCCTTATCCTTGGGAGAGGTAATAAGATCAGTCCCATGAATGAGTGATGGAATGCTAGATCTACCCTTGTTAATAATGCTGTTGAAGATTTTCCAAAAGTCTTTAGAGCCTAACTTCTGCGATAAGATGCGAGATTTAGTGAACTGAGAATAATGGAGTTTAACATCAGAAAGCACCTTTTTACATCGATTTCTTGCAATAATAAATAGCCGTTTGTTCTCAAGAGAGTTGTTCTTTTGAAAAAGATGAAAAAAATGATTACGATTGGATATAGCAGCCGCACAAGAAGGAGAAAACCATGGAGTAGAATGAGGTTGACTTGAAACCGACGCGAAGGAATAAAAGCTTCCATTCCAGCCTGAATCCAGGAGGTTACGTAGGAGGCGCATTTGTCAGCTGAGAGAGAAAAAACATCAACCCAAGGACCATCACGAAGAAAATCACGAAAGGAATCCCAGTCAGCTTTAGGGTAGTAGTAGGTGGTGCGATGATAAGGTGAGCCCAAAAAAGAAGTACAAGAACAAAGATTTATAGAGATCATTGCATGGTCAGAACCACCTAAAGGAGAAAAGGGAGAAACTGAACATAAGCTAGGGTCAGAGACAAGACATAAGTCAAGGAGTGAAGGTAAATGATTAGGATTGTCAGGAAAACGAGTCACAAAGTTAACTATCTGAGTAAGAGATTGAGAAACGCAGAAGTTAAAGGCTTTAGTACCAGCAGGATCAGTGGTGTTAGAACCAAGCCATTCAGTGTGATGGGCATTAAAATCACCAACAACAACAATATTGGCAGAGGGGTAAAGAGAGAGGGCATGGTCAATTTGATCAGAGATAACATCTAAGAGAGTGCAATCATGGGAAAAAGGAGAACGATAAAGAACAAAGAGAAAGGTGATAGAGTGAAGAGGTGCTAGGCGAAAGCACATAAAAGAATGGTCAAAAGATTCGAACCTGATTTCACGACAAATAGGGGAATTAATGCGTATGTATACCCCTAAACCTAGCATGTGACTATTTGAGTCTTTACGAATCAAAGGATAGCAGCCATCAACACTGACATCTGAAGAAGGAATTGCAGAATTTAAATTTGTTTCACTGAGTGCAAGCAAGTCTGGTGAATTTTGCAGGAGGTAAAACTCAACTGATGGAAAGTTGCTTCGTAGACCGCGAATATTTGTAAAAGATATATTAAAATATTTAGGTGGTGGGGATGGTTTTTTAGGTTTTAAATTTTTGGTTACTTTGGTCATGATTTTAGTTTAATGAGAACTTGACTCATTCATAGATTTAGTAAAATAACAATAAAACTATTGCATTATGGTGCATTTAAAGATGTAACTTAATAATATGCAAATAAAACACATTAAATCTCCTTGAACCTATTGTGTTATTTTATTTCTTTGAGTTTTAATTGATGATTTAAGAATACAAATTATTATAAATTTGCAAAAAACAATTTCCCACCTGCTGCCCCTTAGCCTTAAGAGTATGCCTTTGATAGTAAACAAACAGTTTTTATTGATCTATGGTTTACTAAAAATAGTTTACTATGGAACAATCAAAGTAAAGTTATTACTATGAAACAAATTAAAGTATTTTTAAATAAAGTTTTAAAAGAAACTTTGATTGAGTATAAAATGTAATTTATATAAAAAACTAATGTGATTTAAAAACTAATTTTTATAATGTTTATAATTTATTAAATTCTTGTATTTAAATATTTTATTTGTGACTTCAAAATAAAGATTTAAGTGTTTAATAATTTATTTTTTATTATGTATTTTTTTTTTTTTTTTTTTTTTTTTTCAAATTGTTTAAAACTTTAAAATAACACTAGACAACATTATATATGTTTCAACATATAAAATGCTTGTTGCATAATTTAATTATGATAGTTCAAATAGTGACATTAAGTCTCATTTTGCTTTAGGCATTAGGTTTATTTAAGTAGTTTTTTTTCTTTATTGTAATTATATAGTGATTTTATTTATCTTCTTATATTTTTAGGAAAATAAAAACAATAAATTAAATTAACATAATGGTTTCTAGATTTAATGAATTATCAATATACTGTTTTGGTTATGTTTGTGGGTGTTATATTGGACCTGCTCAGGTGAAATATGCAATATCAAAGCATACAAATTATTAACAAGCTTAAAAGAAATATTTTAGTATGTTTATTTAGGACCATAAACCATGGGCACTTCATGTTATCTGTGATTATTACATATCTGCATTAAAAGGATGGTTATGAGGCATTAAAAAAAAATGCTATTTGCAGTACTCACAATTTGGAAAGAGTCAACTGAACACCTAAACAACTGTAACTTTTGCATGGTTAAAGTTAATGATTGTAAGAAGGACAAAGATTTAAAAGAATGCAAACTTTAGCAACCAACTGTGAGAATCACCAAGTACCAAAAAAGACATACATTGTATACTCAATACTTTACAGCCAAAAAATCTCTTTGCTTTTGTCCAGATTTGTTGAGATTTTTTCAAGTAATTAGTATCTCACACTAACCATATCAATAGCGACTAGTGATCGACCGAAGTTCTGTTTTGGTATCAGTTTTGGACAAAATTTAAATTTAAACCCATAGCAAAGTTTCGGTTTCTGTATTTTTTATAAATTTGGTAAAAAGCAAAATTTCGGTTGAAAAATATACCAAAAATCAAAAAATTTGTGAGATTTTAAACTTTTATCTAATTTAGAAAAACAGTTGTTTTTGAGAATTTTCACAAAATACCTCGAAAAAATCTTGTTGTGCAGAGAAAATTTGCCAGTTGTTAACTTTTGCTATTAACTTATATTGCCAACTTGTGTATGAAATTTCAATTCAGGATACATGCGTAATTAGTTCTAACATATTATGATTATAAAAAAATAACAAATGTAAAATCACATTTTTAAATAAACTGTTTTTATAAAATGAATTTTAACTAGCCAAAATGTTGGTATTGGTTTCAGTAAAATATTTGCCAAAATATCGGTTTCGACACCAAATTTGAGTACCTGAAATTTCAGTTTCAGCTTTTTTTTAGTAGTCTCTATAAGTGATCGGTCGATCACTAATAGAGACTACTTATTGATAACAAAATAAAGAGTTTAAAAGCTACTACTTCACAACAGAAATCAATATCCTTCCATAAGATTACAACAATGGTAATATTTTTCTGCAAAAAAAAAGCATCTAGATGATGGAAAAGCATTACCAATAAAAATAAGAATAAGACATGATTGATTGTAATGTCTCATCACACAAGACAAAAACAATATGTACATTTCTGAACTTTTGAATGTAAATTTTAGTTGTATAACATGTTATAAGCATAAAAATTTAATTTCAAATTCAAAGCAAATAAATGTAAACTGTAGTTTTTACATGTTTATAATTATTACATTTTTTTCTACCAATGGGATCAGCTGAAACACATTACCTGTGGCTTATCTCCACTACCTTTATAGCTGGAAAAAAACTAAAGTGATTTTCAGAATTAGCATGCAACAAAATATATAGAAACATCAAAATCTGAAATAAAACCAAAATTTCATAAAAATTTGTTGTCTAGTGTAAATAATTTAAATTTATAAAAAATCATATTTCAATTTAATTCATAAACTTAATTTCTATAACTTTACAGCTTCTGGATTTCTTTATTTTTTGACTTGTCAAACTACAGACTAATGTTTAATAACTAAAAAGTAAAATAAACTAATTACTGACTGCTTACTAACTACAAAATAAAATAAATTAATTACTGACTGTTTATTAATTAAAAAATAAAATTAATTAATTACTGATTGCTTACTAACTACAAAGTAAAAAGCTGTACCAACTATTTGTAACTGATTTTAACTCTTAAATGACTTGATTACATAAGTTTTGTAACCGTTATCAGTTACATTGTAAAAAGCATATAAAGTAAACTTTCTATAGATTTTATATATATTTTTTTTCTATATTCTTAACTTCTTGCAGTTTTGTTTGCTAAAAAAACATGTAAAATATTGGTATTCTTTGAAATTCTTTTTTGACTTGCAAACACCCTAATTCATAAAGTCAAGTAGTAATGAACAAGGTATTGGCTAAAGAAGTAATCTTGTTTTCTTTCTATATATATTTCTTAATTATTATAATAAAATTTAAAAATCCCACATAAATATGAAAAATACAACAGAAAAATTATACCTCCTTGGTACTGTTTGAATCCAGTTGGAGAAGAACCTTTAATTGATTTTTTATTTCTAATAATTCTTTTCTTTCTTCATCTTTTTCTAATCTTAGCTAAAAACAAAAATGTCATCTGTTTGGAATTTTTTAACTTTTTTTATTTGTTTCTTTTAATCAAACTTCATAATGATAACATTATAATTACAGTATTTCTTTTTTTTTTCAATTTTATTTTAAATGCCCCAAGTAGTCCTTAAGGTTTTATCGCTGAGCACTGCATAAGAGCATTTGATCATCATCATCATCATCAACATCGTTATCAATGTCTTGCCACTTAGGCAAGACAAGTTGTCCTTTAGCAAGCTTTCCTTAATCTTTTTCTCTTGAATCCTTTTCTCCTGATATTGCTATCTCTCTACATGCTGATACCCAATTACCTGCATTTTTATAATCAACATTCCAAACTACCTTAAACTTCCTAGAAACATCTAATCAAACACACTCACTTTTTTGAACCTCTGTTTAAGATCATACCTTCTTTTTTGACATTTTAAATACACACCACACATCAACCAATCAGATGATATCATCAACATTTGTTGCCCATGTTTCACTGCTATATATCATAACACTCTGGGCGCATGTATAATCTTTAATGGTAACACCTCTTGCTGTTGAAAATGGATAGAATTCACAAAAGTTTCCCCATACACACCTTATTATTTCTCATAATACCATGAAATTTAATCCATGAAATGATCCATTTGTATCTTAAGAAAATAAAACTTATTAACACACTATATTTTTATTTAAACTTTTTTTGACATTCTATTCGCTGAAACCCAGCAATATAAAAAGCAACTTGTATATCACTACACTTCTTGTGAACCCATTGCTAACAGTACAAACTATAGAGTTTCTCCAACTTCTTTCCTACACTCTCTAAACTACATTATATTATTTTTAAGTTGTTCATTTTTGACTTTACAATGCATAGTAATGTACTATTCAAAAAGTATTATTCTTTCTTTCTAAATTTATAAAAGTATTAAAAATCAATTAAAAATCAAAAATTCAAACCTGTTGCAACTCTCCAGCTAACCCGTCAAAATAACTGCGCATATTTTCTAGTAATTCTATGCCTCGGTTGAAATAACTGCAATAATAAAAAGTAAATATTTACACACAGTGTAAAATGAAAAAAATTTGATAAGCGATTTTCTACTAATTTATATATATATATATATATATATATATATATATATATATATATATATATATATATATATATATATATATATATATATATAAAGCCTTTCCGGTATGCGCATATGGTTGTATACCTTATTTGTCCATGTTTAAAGTAATTGTTTTAGACAAACAGACCACTGCAGTTCGCATCTTTTAACTTATAAAGCGTTTCAACAATTCGCGACAAAAAGCTAAACTTATCTACTAAGAAAATAAAAAACAATCTTAAAAAAAAGAAACAAAATTGTAACGTTAATTGTATTTGTATAAAATTGTAAAGTTAATAAATAATTAAAAAAAAATTAAAATTTTTTTTTTTCTTTACCAGACTTTAAAGTCTGTAGGATAAAAAAATTTGACGTCAAATTTTTGAGCACTTATGTAAGCTGGGTCAATGGCATTAATGGCAGACCATTAATTAGTCCAAGGCATAAGGCATCAAAACTTTGTTAAAAAAGATTTTTTTCTACAAATAAATGTCAATTAGTTTTGTTGTTTTCCTGTGAATTGATAAAAACAGTAAAGTTTAGCAAAAACATTTGAAAAACAAATTTAAAAATTGTCTATGTTTCTGGTGGAAATTATAAAGTATTTCCTTAATATACTGACTGAAAAAAGTTGCCGAAAATTGTAACAAAAAATGTTTTCATTTTTGTTATATTCTTATCTACTTTTTTCCTCGACTTGTATCAACTTTGGTAGTGGAAAATAACAAACGCCATGAATAAGAAAACCAAAACAGTAAAATATTTAGGTATATTATTTTTTTGACAACAATTTTCTTATTTTAATATTCCTTTTTTTTAGCTAATTTTTTATTTCGCTTAGTCTTCGGTTCTTTTCTTCGAGTTTTATTCTCTTTAGTTTCTTATTGCTTTATTTTGCTGCAAATTCTTAAAACACTTACTATATAAAACATGGTCAAGTTGTCTAAAAAAATTACTTTAAGCGTGGAAAAACAAGGCGTGCAACTGCACACGCTTTCTAGGAAGGCTTGAGATATATATACAAAAATACATACATACATACATACATACATACATACATACATACATACATACATACATACATACATACATACATACATACATACATACATACATACATACATACATACATACATACATACATACATAGATATATATATATATATATATATATATATATATATATATATATATATATATATATATATATATATATATATATATATATATATAATGATTTGTCATAAAAATGACAAATCAAAGTGAAAATTAAAAAGAAAAATAAACAAAAACCTAAGTTGAGCATGATAGTATTCTATTAAATGCTGCACCAGTTCAACTCCTTTTTTTGTTTTTACTTCATTAGCCTTTGCAAGGTACTAAAAAAATGACATTTATGACTGATTTATTTGATTAAAAAACATTTGTAATATTATTATTAATATTTTCAGTATATAGTCAATGGAATTTTGTGCAAGGCTAAGTGCACATATATATATATATATATATATATATATATATATATATATATATATATATATATATATATATATATATATATATATATATATATATATATATATATATATATATATATATATATATATATATATATATATAAAAATGAATACTGATGTTATTAAAAACAAATAAAATGGATCAACAGCATAAAAGTAAAAAAATAGAAACAAACAAAACATCAATGACATACTCTAATATAAAGGAACATATATTAATAATGTAACAACAGAACAGAATAAAATAATGTATTTGAACAGAGTAAAAAATAAAATGAAATAAATTTCAGAAAAAATGTTTATAATTAAATTTTAAACAACTTTATAACTCAAAAAACCTACCTCACAAGCATTATACATAAACTGACGCCTCTCTCGTTCAGACTCATCAGAAACCTAGGAAAATACAAAATCATTTATACATTTTCTAAAACAAAAATATTTTTAAAAAAATGAAATAAATCTTGATGTTATTCTTATAATCTTTAAACAAACATAAACAAAATTTGTTTGAAAATAAATATTTAAACAATTTGATAGGCTATAAAAACAGTTACAATGTATATTTTTTATTTGTTGATAACTATGCAATTACCCAAGCAAGAAATGATTGTTTAGTGTGTTACCAGCACACATATTTGCCTTTATAAGTAACTATCTATAATAGAGGAAGTTTGTGTACCTAGGGCCCGATTTTTTTAATGCTCTAATTCAAAGCCTCAGACTTGTCAAAAAATGTTGAAACTGATATGATCACATCTCTATACTAATTACTTTGTACTAATATAAGTATATTGACTTAAAATATAAAAGTCTGTCATGTAGAATCATGTCATGTAGGGTTTAAAAATTGGTCCTAGGTGGCCCTAGGTAAAAGTAGCTTTTCTTTTTTAAATTGTATCAAGGGCCACTAGCTTAATGTACCTAGGGCCGCTCTTTGAAAATTAAGTCTAACTCCATAATAAATTGACAACAAAGATAGCCACATAAATTTGAATAAAAATTTATTTAATCTATCTAAATTATTTTAAACAAATTTCTCTATTGCTACTTGATTGCCACACTTAAATAAATAACAAAATTGAAATAGTTTTAAGTAAAATTGAGAAAAAAGTCTATGTATGATGATAGCTAAACAACCACAAGAAAAAAACTTCTTCACCAATCAAAACTCAACAATCTATCTCGTTATCAAACAAATTCTTTGTGCACATATGGCCCTAGGTACAAGCAAACTATATGGCCCTAGGTACAAGAAATAATAGCCTCGTGAAAAATGTCATCTATTAATGAACCACGATTGAGAGGAAACTTATCGAACATTGCATTTAGTACTTAAGTAACAAACAATATAATATACAAGAACTTATAGAAAAGCATTTTCTCTAGGATTGTAAAACAAACTAAAATACCAGCAGTAAAAACTTACTTTAGACCATCAAAAAGTGTTTTCCATTTATAAATTGCCTTAGCAACATTCTTTGAAAATTGAAATTTTAAATTAAAAAATAAATATTTTTATAACTAATTACCTGCCTGAAAAGTACTTAGAGCTATATAGTTTTCAAATAAAGTGGGGTGATCCTAGGTACACGCACTTCTCCTAATTATAAGTGGTCAGACCTTTTTGGCCATAACTTTATAATATAGACTTCAGAGCTCTCATTTAAGTTTTTTTAAAAAAAAGAATATAGAAGGCGCTTTCTAGATAGCAGTAAAAATAAAACTCAAATTCAAGCACTTTAGCAATAGTTATAAAAAGCGTTGAAAAAAATTACAAAACCAATAGTTAAAAAAGCATTAAAAAATTTTTATATAACTTTGAAAAAATATAATGAGTACCACAAGTAATAAACGAATGAGAAGAATTGCAAAAAAAAAAATCTATGCATAAAAAAAAGCCACCAAGAAAGGTATATCTATAATATTAAACATTATGTTTGTTAAAGAAACGAGAATGATTTATTAACATCGAGAATGATTAACATGAGAATGATTTATTAATATCGAGAAATCAGTTAAATTAAAAATTTATCTGAAAACAATCTTACTTAAATGAACAAATAAAGTCTGAAGCATAAAAAAAATTGACGTCAAATTTTAGAGCACTTATGTAAGCTAGATCAATGGCATTAAAGGCAGACCATTAATTAGTCCAAGGCATTAAACGTTTAAAGCAATTGAGTACAATAGGTATTAAAGATATATATTAGTGGTGTGGTGGTAGAGCACTCACTTCTAAGCAAGAAATACTGACACCGAAAACTAATCCTGTACTCTACTCCATTTATCTTGTTTCTCTACACAGCTGAAGAGTTATAGACTGAGAGAAGGTTATAAAAAAGAAAGAAAAAAAAAGTATTTTCCTAAGCTTTAGTGTCCCCTTAAAACTGGGAAAAGGAATATATAAAAAAAATACAATTAATTACAATAAAATATCAAAAACATTAGTTTTAGCTAAACACATTTATGAATGAGAACTCAGTCATGAAAAGGAAAAATAAACAACAAGCAGTGAAACTAAAAAACTAAAAAAAAAAACAACTATATCAAATGATTCTCTCTAAGCAGAAGAAAGTTAAGTAAACTTTGAAACCAATGAAAGATTTTATATGATTTACTTCAAAGTACAAAACAATAAACACTTTAGTAAGGTTTTCAAACATTTACATTTTTAATTTTAATCATGTTCAAATAGAGCTTAACTAAACAAATATTATATGCCATACACCTGAACGTACCCCTATGCATTTAAAACTTTTGAAGTTAAAATCCATTTACTAGAACCAATCCTTAATTTGAACCGATAATCATTAAACCAGTACCATGAAACCATAAACTAAAGCTCAACTCATTTTACTTAAATTAATTTAACATTTAATTAAACACATGTACCTAAAATATATGTTTTAAAAGTTTTATATTAAAACTATGCATTATAAACTTATGTAGTAAAACTTATGTACTTTAAGATAAGATATCAAACACTTGAAATTAATTACAAGTATATTTAATTTTTTTAAACTTCACATCACATTGTTAAAAATAGTCAAAAAAGTGAATAATTTTAGAGATCTAAAATCTCAACCTCTTGCTTACAGAACAAGCACTCTACTACTATACTACTAAAATATATTTACTTAAACCTATGTACTTTAAGACTATAACCAATAAACTTATGTACTTTAAAATTATAAACAATAAAACTATGCACTTAAAACAATTTATTTGTATTGTTATACCCATCAAGCCATAGGTTTTTAACCACAAACATTTTTTTTTTTGTATTTCATGTCATGATACTTTTTGAAATTAACTGATTCTTTGGTTGAGAGAGATGGGGAAATATACTGATACTTTTAGTAAAGTGGGAAGATAATAGAGAGGTAAAGGAAATTATTAAGTTTTTCTGAATAATTGAAAATAATTACGAATATTTTTTAAAAAAGTATAAAAATCTTTTTTTTTTCATACCAACTAATCATACCTCCGGATTTTCAACACGATACAATACAATCTCTGTAGTTTTCTTTCTGCTTTCTCTTTTTAATCTGCGATGATTACATTATATGAATAAATAAAAGTTGGCATCACAGTAAAAATACATTTATATCAATATCATAAGCATAATGTATACATATTATGTGTATTACACTTCTGTATATCAAACATATATATCAACAACAACAACACGTGTCATTAAACACATATATCAACAACAACAAAACCTTTTCTTTAAGATTTGAAATATTACCCCTTAGATTTGTATTCTTTCCATGACTCTTCAATTGGCTTTTTCATATACTTAAGAAAAAGAAAATTTTAATGCAGATTGAGTAAATTTACCTATGAAATTATTTTTTTTAACTCAGAAACAAATTTACAAAGAAAAAAATTACTCCAATTTTATTCATGTCTCCTTTAAGAAGAGAATTCAATGGAAACAACACCATATTGTTTAAATTTTCACACTAAAAATGAAAAAAAAAAAAATTGAAAAAAATATTTAAAAAAAACGCCATTTAAAATTACTAATTATCAGCATTATTCTGATTAAATTTTAAAAAAATTTTATGATTTTTTTTTAAATTTATTTATTATTATTACGATTTACCTCATTCATTATAATCATAACGATAATGACATTGTCATTGATAGGTGAACATAATCATGATAAGTATGACAAGTAATAGTCAAATAAAATCAAAACGCCATATCATGGCTGTTATGATTATGTTAGTGATTGTCAAAAGTAATATTTTTTAACTACGTTTCTTTTTTCTCATTATAGTTCCTTTTTTTAATTATTGTTGTTGTTGTTATTGTTCATCTTTTTAAAATTAATTTAGTAGAATAAAAGTGTTTTTAAAACTATGAAAAACTCATTCTTAATACAAATCAGTATAACTAAGGATGTTGTTAACCAGTCCAACTATAAATGTTATTATCCAATATAACTATAAATGTTATTATCCAGTCTAACTATAAATGTTTTTATCCAGTTCAACTATAAATGTTGTTATCTAGTCCAATTATAAATGTCATTATCCGGTACAACTATAAATATTATTATCCATACAACAATAAATGTCATTATCCAGTATAACTTTAAATACTACTATTTAGTGTAAATAACTATAACAATTTTTTGTTAAGTTTTGTTGTTTTTGTTATGTGGCCCACTGAAAAGTCTCTACTGTAAAAAAAAATCATGTAGATATTTCAAGTAAATTCATGGAAAGGTCTTTTAGAGCCAGCATGCCCCTGATCATGTATAGCTAAAAAGCTGTTTGTTAATTGTTTTAAAATCATTACCATTATTTTCCTGTGATTAGCCAACTCTTTTGTAAGGTAAGATAACTTTAAAAATGCAGTACCTAATAAAAGAAATAAAAACTGCTTTTATATTTGCCCTTAATTATAATAATACCTAACTAACACATAAAAATTGTTATTATTACTTTATTTAACCAATCTTTAAAAAATCACTGTCAAAAATTTGCATGATATTTTAAAATGCAAGGTTTGGCTTTGTCAAACATGCATAACAATGCAATGTAATAGTCACCCAGTTTTATAGCGCTAAAAGAAGTAATAAACTGTGTTTTATATTTGCCCAAAATTATAATAATACTTAACACATAAAAATTAATTATTATTACTGTTCCCGTAGAAAAAACTTTTCCTGCTCTTTATATCATTTTTATATCACGTCTTATATTATTGTGAAATTATCAAAAAAAATTTGTATTAAACACCCTAGTTAAAAATGTTACGTACTTTATTTATTAAAAATTGAAAATCAAGTCTTATTACAGTATTTATTTAGTATTTATCCGATTTTCAAATTATTTATGATAATATTTATGATAATATGGTTTTCAAATTAATATTAATATTATTATCATGGAATTTTTCAGCTATATTATCACATTCTTTACTCAACTTTTTTAATTTCACACAAAAATTTTTTATTTCACACACAAAAAACATTTTTTATGGTTTTTGTGCATTGTCTTTTCCACAATCATATAACATTTATTTTTGACATAAATTTAGGTTGCATGGGTTGTTCATTTTTTTAACAATTTTAATTGGTTAACACAATTCGGTATCAATGATAGCATTAGGGTTTATTGTAGACTATTGTTTTTTGTTAATTTTTCTAATTTTTATTAAAGGATATCGCATTCTTATTATCTTGGGGTTATTTATGCTAAAAACACCAATTTGGTTTTAATTGTCTTTCATTAGTATTTTCTATTTAGTTCTATTAGGATATTCTAGTAGTATTGAATTCTGTTAGTATTTTTTGTTTGCATACTTACTTGACTTGTTTTAGTTTTAGATTGGTGTTTCAACTGGAATTATTAATTATTGTCTTTTCTTTTTTTCTTCTTGTGGTATATTCAAAATGATGAATCTATTAAATTTAGCTTAAAAAAGCTGAATTTAATAAATTCATCAAAGGCTCCTACAAAAAGGACACTGCTGCTGAACGCCAACGCATCTGCGATGCAGCAAATGCTGGGGGTAACTGAAAAGCAACTGCTGCAGCCGATGGTATCAGCATTTTAACAGCACATTGTTAAATCGACAAAGATGATACAGAATGAGGAAAACATGAAGGGTACAAAAAAAAGAATCTTACTGAAGATCATTTTGATGTCATTCAAGATTGGATCAGAATGCAATTCTTGAAGAATTTGGCTCTTTTTTCTGAGAGAATTCTGAGAAAATTCTGAGAGAGCTCTCCACCTTGTCAACCCAAGGTACTTGCATTCTTTACCTAACATCTTGAAGGATATTATGAACATGCTCTTAATCTTCTTGATGTTGTGGTTTGGGCCTAATTTCATAGGAAAATATTTGCATGTACATGTAGCTTTTTATTTTACATGTAATTTCTCATAACTTGAATGAAATTTGTTTTGCATATTTTATTTTTATTTATGTTCCTCCTCCATAAATTGATTTTGATTTGATTTTCTAGGTGTAAGTTTTGTCAAATTAAAATTAAAATTAGCAAAACTAAAATAAAAATTTTATTTTAATTTACCTCCATAAGTCTGAGGAGGCCACTACAGATGAGGAGTCTACTTAATTGTGGTTTTAACCCTCTCTCAAATTTATAACTCTGAAACACAAACCTTGACAAACAAGGCTGCTGCACGGAAAAACAAATTGACCAATTAAAATGAAAAGATTCCAAATTAAAGTATAAAATGCCAAATTAAAATGCATACTCATATTTTTAAGTCATATTTTTAAAATCTGGAAAATTGTTTAGGTAAAATATGCGGAAAAAATCCAGAATTTTTCCTTATTTTTATTTACATTTTGCTTTCAGCTGAGTTGTTTCTAATTTTTTTCTTCAAACTTTATTTTTCTATGAGCGATGAATGAAAAAGCTTAAAAAACAAATATATTACAAAAATTTATACCTAACTTGTATGTATAGAAAATGTTTTGGATATCTGGAAAAACTAAAAATTGAAAAAATATCAGGAATTCTGGAAATATCCATAAAAGGATAATCACTGAAAATGGAAAAATGCTAAACTAAAAAAAAATTTGCCAACTTAAATGCAAAAAGGTGCAGTAACAAAATTGTAAAAAATACATATATTTATTATGAAATCACAAAGATTCCAGGAAAAGATTAAATTTTAAAATTTTAAATAAAACTCATTTAATTTTAAATATATTGTAAAACTGACTTAAAAGTTTAAACTTTTTAAATCAAGTCAAAACATCTTTAAATTTTAAATTTCTAAAAATATCTTAAATTACCAATTCCACTTTCTGATTCTCTTGATATTGCTACAGATCCAATTTTTTCCATATTATCACCATATGCAACTTCACTAATGGTATGACCTATTAACAATAAAATTCAAGCTTTATATGTGAATTTCAAAAAAAATAAAATTCAAGCTTTATATACAAACTTAAAAAAAAAAAAAAAAAAAGAAGAGTTGCATTACTTTTTTCAAAAACAAAATAATGAACAAATTAACTAAGACAAAATTTCTTAATAGATAAGAAACAAAACCATTGTAAAAAAAAAAGTTAAAACTTACTAAGAGAAACACTGTGCAAACTTTTTACACACTTTTTAAACTTATGAGCAGCTGTTTTGTCAGACTCTAAAACCTAAATTTTCAAAAAAATATTTCTACTGAGGTATGTATAAAAGAAAAAGATTCTTAGTTGTCTACTTAAAATAATTAAAGTAATATTGAATTGAAAGTAGAATGAATTCTGGAAATATAAATATTTTATTTAAAGAATATTTTTATTTTAAAGTTATTTCCATTTTTTTTTTGATTCTTTATTAATATTAAACTAAAACACCCTGCGCAATAAAATTAAAAAAACATTTCAAAAAATTCAACTAAAAAAATTCAAAAAATTCAACTAAAAAAATTCAAAAAATTCAACTAAAAAAACAAATATATATAAATAAATAATATATCAAAAGAAAGAAAAAATTATGCACTATTCAGTGGTACCATTTATAAATTACCCAAAGTGGTATTTTATTGCTAAAAGTCATACTTTTAAAGATCGCTTTACAAACCACAATCATAACTTGTCACACTTAAAGGATTAAAAAACTTATCAGAGGTTCAAAAAGTAATTTTTTTAGTTGTAAAATTATGCCAAGTTAATATTGTTATATTACATTTAATAATTTTAAATTTTGAAAATGAATTTTAAACTGCAAACCAAGCAGTAAATAATGGGCAGGTACCCGCCGACAGCTTTAAACACTACTTTGCACTTTTGACAACAATATTGATAACTATTTAATACTAATAAAAAATATTATAAATTCCTGTTAATTTAATTAATTTTCCTGGTATTGTATAGATTTTGAGTGTTTCAAACAAGATACTATGTCATTAAAGTAAATAACAAATAGTAAACAAACCTGACCTTCAGGTAAATACAACTTTTCCATTTTAGACTTTAGACACTGCGCTTTAAAAAAAAATTGTTTGAGATCTGTTAACTAAGTATTCTTTTAACCTTTTTAGCAAAAGTCAGTATATGAACACCATAACTGTTAAGCTTTTTGATTAGTATCAGTGCTTGAAATAGCGGCCAATCAACAATCAATGATCAGGCTTGGTCGGGAAGTGGGTGCAATTGCACTCGATAACTGACCACGGAAATAATATTTAGTTGCAAAAAACCGGCCAGATTTTTTAGTTATTTTAAGAACATTTAAGTTTATGTATGTTTCCTTGTTTGTCCGCAAAATAATTATCAAGTTTATTATTTTATTGTAAATTTTAGAATATTTTGTTTTACGGACTTACATGGAAACATACATAAACTTGAATGTTATCAAACATCTTAGTGCAGAAAAATAAAAAAATAATATTGGCGTACACAAAAAACCCGCCAAATCTACAAACAACTAATTCTATTGGTTCAAAAAATACTAGCCAAAATATCTAGAGTATTCAAAAAATACTAACCAAATGTTCTAGAGTATTCTGTTGAAATATTTTTTAAAAAACTTGAGTATTATTTGAGTTTTGTTATGTTTTCGTTGAGATTTCTAGCACAAATTGTTTTAAGAATATACTATCAAACAAACTATTAATTTAATACTATGGCTCATTCTCAAAGCCACATCTACAAGCTATGTTTTAAACTAACATTTGTTTACAAAAATAAATGTTTTAAATTTATATTTTTTAACTTGTCAATGTTTTGTAAATATATTATAGATTTTATAAGTATATATATTTTTTTATATATATATATATATATAAGGGATGTATTTTTTATGCAATGTATTTTTATGTATGTAATGTATTTTATATATGTACTTTTAACGTATGTAATTTTATTTATGTGTATTTTATTCAAATGCAATCTTTTAAAGCAATTTGTGCGATTGATTTTGTAAACAAAATTACTTTTAATAATAACTGTTTTCAATTAAATGATTAATAATCATCAAAGTTAATACAAATGCTTTTAACCACTAATCCAGTTTCCTCAGTGTACCCGATAACTGATTCTTTCCCCCAAGAAAGAAAAATTTTTAAGTTCTTAGAATTTGGTTTACAAACTTCAATTATTTATGCTTCAGCCATTCTTACGAACTCATTATACTTAAACTTAAAGTTACTCTTTTCTGTTTTAAATACATTAGTATTTATATAGTATTTATTATAAATTATAAAGCCCATTCACTAAACATCATCAGCGGTATTGTGAAGCAGCTTTGCTTCCTCCTCATTAAGTAATTTAACTTTTTTAGTTAATTTCTATCTACCTAATTGAATTTCTACAGTAACTCAATGATTTAATTATTTCATTTGTTCATCTTACTAAGAAGAATTGTTTCAAATGTGTTAAACTTTTCAAACTATCGAAGCATAAAACAGTTATTGAAAAAACTTTTTTATTTATCATAAAAAAATCATCTAATGTTAGTTTTATTGTTTGAATCTTGTTGGACTTTTCAGGGCCGATAAAAATGACTAAAAAAATACCAAATAGTCCTCTTGACTATTTTGCGGCCCCTAACATTGTGAGTCCCGGGGCTATAGCTCTTCTATACCCCCCACCCAAGGTCCCACATACCCAAAGGGGTATGTGTGTGGGGGTGTGTGACCCCCCTATCAATGAATTTTAGTAAGCAAATTTAACTCTTAGTTGGCAAAAGTTGTATTGGCACCCCCCCCCCCACTGGAAATAAGACATAAGTATATAAATAAAAATTATATATATTCTTTAATAAATCGAAGAACATTTGTTTCCTTGTTAAACAATCATTAAGAGTAAGTTGTTACTTTATATAAAAAATGTCGCTTAATTTTATAAAAAAAATTATAAAAGAGCAACGTTTCAAAAATATTTGCTCTAATCGTATTTTTTTTGCCTAAAGTTTTTTCGCATTGAAAGCTATTTGTCTCTCATCGGTCCAGTTAATCTTAGTGTGCTTTTTTGTTTGTTTTTGAAATGTTCTAAAAAATCTGGCCGGTTTGACGCAACTAAATATTATTTCCGTGGTCAATTATCGAGTGCAATCGCACCCGCTTCCCGACCAAGCCTGAATGATCAGCTACTTTTAGAAAAGTGTTTTTCTATTAATTATTATTAAAGTTTGACGAGCAATTACTGCCGATCAAATTTGATTGGCCAGATTTAAATTTAAGAAATTAAAATGTCATTTTAATTTCTTAAATTTAAATCTGGCCAATCAAATTTGATCGGCAGTAATTGCTCGTCAAACTTTAATAATAATTAATAGAAAAACATTTGAAATTTGAAACTTTTTAACATTTGAAAGTTAAAAATATTAAATTAACATCAAAATTATATTAAAGTTAATTAAATTTTAAATTTTTTATATTTTAATTAATATTTAATAATAAATACTTTATATTTTAATTGAATAACAAAAAACTTATTTAAATTCTAAATAAAATAATTTAAAAAAAAAAAAAGGAAATTTTCATTTTAATTCTAAATAAAATAAAATCAGCAAAAACTTTTTATTTATTTTCTAAATAAAGTAATTAAAATAAAAATGGCAAAAAAAAAAAATAATTTATATTTTATTTTAAACGAGCATGTTTGAATAAAAAAGGCAAAGTTTTATTTTAATTCTAAATAAAATAATTTATTTATATTCTAAATAAAATAATTAAAATAAATACGGCAAAACTAATGTTAATAAAACAAAATAACTGAAATAAAAACAGCAATGTTTTATTTATACTCAAGATAAAACATTTAAAAAGAAATATGGCAAAATGAACATTTATTTAAATTTTAAATAAAAAAATTGAAAAAAAACCCAGCAAAACAAACGATTTATTTAAATTCTAAATAAAATAATTGAAGTTAAAACGGCAATAGCATTAGCAGTATTCCTTGATTTGAGGTGTCAAATGCTTTACTTAAGTCAAGAAATACTGCTACAACCCATTTTACTTTCATTAACTTTTCAAATAAACATAAAATAATGGTTTTCTATATTTTAAAATGAATTTACTCAACTTAAAATAATAAAAATAAAGAGTTAATTCTAATCCTTGTTTAGATTAATCAACTTTTTAATAGCAACTCTAAAACAATGATTCGTTTGCTAACCTTTTTTTCCCAGCAGTTTTTCCAAAATTTGAAAAACTAATAGTGCTATGTATTTTTTTGTTTTTTTTTTTAAATCACATCAAATAAAGCAGAAAGCAACTGAGACTACAAATGAGAGTTTAAAAACAAAAAAATAGAGAAAAGAAATAAAAATCTCTAAATTGCATCAGACAAGAAAACATGATGCAAAAGACAATTATGCAGAACTGATATTGAAGAGATAAATATTGAAGGAGTATTTGTAGATATATTTACAAATGAATGCAACTTTGCTAAATGATAAATGATTGCTTACTTTGGCAGTGACTATAGCAGCATTTGTAGAAAATAGAAAGAGATGCAACTTTAACAATATGACAGAAACTGAAGCTTTACTACTATGTAGTAGTAAAGCTTTCTTATTGAGACAAGGTTTATACACCTATCATAAATGTAGTTTGTAATAAATGTACCTACTGTACAGTAGGTACATTTACTACAAACTACATTTGCGATAGGTGTGTAAACCTTGTCTCAATAAGAAAAAGCATTGTTAGGAAAGCTAGTTCAAACATAAAAAGTGTATTCTATACTAAGACATAAAGAATTTTATATTATTTTATTATTATATTCTATACTAAGACATAAAGAAAAACATAAAGAGGTAGAATTTATAGAATTGTTTTTATTTACTTTGATTTATTTAAAACGTGTTTAATGTTATGAATGTTATAAACTGTAAGAAAAACAATAAAACAATGTCGCAATTTTAACAATTTAGTTATATTATATTAACAGAAGCTCTTTATATTGACAAAACAACTTCGCAATATTGTTTTATTGTTGCTGTATTATAAAAAAATTTATTATAAAAAATATTATTATAAAAGTGTATTAATATATTAGCATATTATTATAATATTATTATAAAAAGGTATTGTTTTTGTAAAAATCTATATAAAATATTTATATAACTTTTTACAATAATAATTTAATATGCATAAAATTAAAAATTTTTTTTACTGCAAATCAACGGCAAGAAGAATGTAAAAAAAAAATTTTTAATTTTTAAGTTTTTAAAAATTTTTACAATTAGATTTTTTTGCAATAATTTGAACCCTGGTATTCTATACTAAAACATTAAAAAATTTATAGAGGTAGAGAATGGAAAAAAATAGCAAGCACAATAAAGTGATGCAAGCTTGACAAATGCAAATGAAATAAATAAACTGAATATATAGGTTCAATAAGAGATTAGCAGTTAAAAATAATACAAGAAAACATAAACTAGAAGATCAGCTAAACTAATGCCATTTATCAGTATAGGAATATCAAAATTATTTCCATAATGATTAGCAGTAAACAACAGAGTTTTGGGTTAAAACTGACCAGCTACTATACTGTAACTTTTCACAGAGAAGATACAATATTTAAGACTTTACATTTATGATAAAATATAAAATAAAGAATATTAGGAAAAAATTCTTTATTTACATTTTAAAATTTTTATATTTAATATTCTATTCAAAATTTTAATATTATTCAAGATTATTCTTTTAATAAAGATTTTTATAAATAAATATTCAGCATGGAAATGCCTGAAAGGACTATAAATGCTTATTTGACCTTCCAAAATGAGTACTTGCCGGTCATGGTTGACCGGTTGAAAAAAAATCAGAGATTTAAAAGCATAGTTTGGCAAATAAACAGGATGTTAATTGGAAAATGCATATACTAAAGTTTTATAAAACTATTTAAATTTTGAAAAAGGTTTAAAATAGTTTTATTGTTTATGATACACTACTTTAATTGTGGGTCGTTAAAACGAAAAGAAGTTACAGCGAGTTTTTTCTTTAATCCATTTATTTTTCAATGCCTAGTTTTTATCTTTGTTTAAAAAACTTAGCAATAAATTTATTTTTTATCAGTATAATTCAATATATAAATCAATATAAATAAAAAACTTATTAAATTATATCAATATAATTCAATAATTAAAAATTATTAATTTATTAATAATTTTATGTTATTAATTCTCCTCCTTATTTTATATTTAAGTATAAATTAAATTCATTGTTGATAAAACTTTTATCTAATAATTATTGCATATTAATAAAAACCAGTATTTTTCTGCTTTAACAACTCTGAAATCATTAATTCGCTTTGTTAACGAACGTATTGCATGTAATGTACGTAGCGTATATGTAACGCTGTAAACTATAATCATTAAGTTTTTTGCTTCACTTATTTAAATTAATTTTGTTTTACCGATAGTGAAAATCCTTTTTTTTCTTAAATGATCGAAGTTCTTATTTTATTACTATTTCAATATAAAAATATTATTTATTATTTTATTAATAATATAATATATAATAAATTATGTACTAACTATGAACAGTTTTTCTTTTATCTGCTCTTAGTCAATTTGTTTTATATTTCTTATCTCTTAATTTATTTTCTTGTAAGTTTTGCCACAAATTGCAAATAAATGAACGAATGGTTTATAGATAAATTACTAATTGAGAACTTGCACTTTTTTTTTAAAACAGGATTATTAAAAAATCAATATATTTATTTTAAAATCTCTTTATGTGCGAAAGTTTTTCTTCTTTGACTTCTGAGATTTATTTCATTGTTAATCAAAATTATTATATGTAATAAAGAACATAACTCTTTAAATCCTCAACGGTCCTATTTTCTTTCATTTAATCTTTTCTATTATTTTTCAATCAACTTTTCTTGCCGTTTGCATTTTCTCGTCATTGCAATCAAATAAATTATTTTTAAATAAATTAAAAATTATCAATTGCCTGTTTGCACTTTTAAAAAAAGCATTGATTTAATTTAAAACAGTTATTATTAAAATAATTTTTTTCATTACTCTTCAAGCATTACCTTATTTTTTTATTTTTAAAGTTTAGTCTAGAAGAACTATTACTAAGACTTAAACAAAAAAAAAATTTAACCGCCCCAAAAAAAAATTGACTATCAATTCCTTTAAGTTGGACGGTCGAATTGACCGCTTGCATTTATTTCCTTATTTTCCACGCTGCATATTTAATCTAACCAAACATATTAAAAAATTGATTAAAATTTTCCTTGGTAAAAAAAAATACTTTTTTTTTTATCAAAGAAAATTTAAAGTTTAAAGAGCAATAATAAAAAAATATATATTTATTAAAATTAAAATTAAAGCCTAACATCATCCATATTGAATATCATGGTTTTGTACTTTCCCATATGATGAGGATAGAAAGAACCCAAGCCTTCCAAATCTTGTTTGCAGTCATTGATAAACTGAGCAACAGACATCTTTTTTGATCAACAAGTCCCATAAATTATTATTACAGCTGTTTTCATGTATCTATAAATTAGTAAATATAAAAATTAAAAATATATATAATAAACATATGAATATATATATATATATATATATATATATATATATATATATATATATATATATATATATATATATATATATATATATATATACATATATATATATATATATATATATATATATATGTATATATATATATATATATATATATATATATTTATAAGCATGAATTGCATGTGTGTATGTCTCTATCTCTCTCTCTCCCTTTCTCCCTCTATATATATATATATATATATATATATATATATATATATATATATATATATATATATATATATATATATATATATATATATATATATATATATATATATATATATATATATATATATATATATATATATATATATATATATATATATATATATAAAGTATAATTAAATAGAAAAATACAACTTTATAATGAAACTAAAAGTTTCATGCCTATCAGCAGTTTTCTTTTTGTAGTCCAACGATCTTGTTCAAACTCCCATCAATAAATTTTAAATTGGCATAAGCAAAACATCTTTTAAAATTAGATATGCTAATCACATAAAATCTTTTAAAATTCCCAAATACAAAAATGACACTGAATTATCAAAGGAGGTTTGGAGATTAAAAGATGAAAACTTGAACCCGGTTGTTAGATGGAAAATAGTTAAACAGTGCGATGCCTATAACCCTGTAATAAAACAACTTATGCATAAACGAAAAGTACGAAATTTTATTTTTTAAACACCCAAATTTGTTAAATATAAAGAGTGAAATATTATCTAAGTGCCAGCATAAAAACAAATTTCTTCTTGCCCAATTTAACACTGGCGATTAGCAGTTTTACTACTATGCTTCTTTTTTATTTGTTTTTTTTTGACGTCGGAACTCATTCTACTGCTGTTTTTGCATTTCGTATTTTTTAACGTTTTTTTTCTTGATTTGTATAATATATATTGATTTGCATAATATATATAAGATTGCAGATAGGCATGAAACTTTTAGTTCCATTATTAAGTTGTATTTATCTATTTAATTATACTTTATATATATATATATATATATATATATATATATATATATATATATATATATATATATATATATATATATATATATATATATATATATATATATATATATACATAAAACCCAATAAAACCCAAAAAAACCCAAAATATATTTGGGTTTTTTTAAAAATGACCTATTTTACAACTGATAACTCAGATTTTAACACTTATAAGTGCTTTATTATCAGCAAGTGCAACCTTTATACTGTAATTACTCTTGTAAACACTGTATTTATGTACATAATGGTCTTTAGAATATACCCAAAATCGATCAATCTGTTTTTGTAGCAAGTTGGTTATTTATTATTTTTTTAAAACATTTAGCAAGTTATTATAAATGTTATTGAAATATGTATCAAAACAATAAATTAGTTAAATACTTATAAAGGAAATAAAAATCATTCTATTAACTAAATTTCAAGACATTACTAGTTATTTAGTATCTTTATTCTCCTCTCGAATGTCTATATTCCTTTATATTGGTATTTGATCTTTTATCTTTTAAAGCTTATGTTGTAAACTGCAAAAAAAAAAAAAAATACAAAGCCACAAGCAAAATACTATATATAAAAATTTTTAAACTTTATTTACAGTTTAGAAATGGAAAGTTGTCAGGCAAAAAAAAAATGCTACAGTTTACTAGATTTGTCCTTAAGTGCATACAACTTTAAAACTTAAAAAAAATAAGTTATGTGCAAGCAAGTTTGCAACATGTTTGCTCATTGAATGAGAGAACATGTTGAAAAATTGTATGCATTTCACAAGGATAAGATTTGTTGGTAAAAACGACACTCGTGCTCTGTCTTTTGATAGTTTTTGAATATTTGGCATCAGCTACAAGTTTACAACATGTACCACCGACAGGGGTGACTATGAACAGCGGGTTGAAAATTGACATCAGTATCAAGTTGCTAAAAGGTGAAGAAACACACACACAATAGAGCTATATAATGTGTTACTTTGATTCAGTTTGCATTGCAAAACTGAGCCGGTAAAACTTCTTCAAGGAAAAAAAAAAGCTTGGTGGCGAAGACACTGTAATGGTTCTTAACAAATTTATTTTAGATATTTTAAGAAACAAAGTTTAGGCAAAAATCCATTTTTTGCCAGTCCAGTTGATCAGGCTGATAACTTTTCCAGGAAGCTGGACAGTATAATGTTCTGATAAAAAAAAATGTAGTGATTAGGCTAGCAGTTTTCTTCTATGATACAAAAATGTTTAAAAAGTGTTCATAGTCATCCTGATTGATAATAACTTATCAGGTTACAACATCATGTTGCAAACTTGTTGATTACATGTTGTAAACTTGTGCAAAATAGTTTTTGAAATAATATGTTGAACATGTTAGTAAAAAAAACTAATTTGCAACATTTATATTGTCTTACCAACTTTGAATAAGTCAATTGTCATAATAATTTTTACACTGATTTTTTTTTAGTCAAAAATATTCTGAACATGTTTTTAATTTAAAGCAATTAATTAACATCATTTATAGTTGATGGAGTCCCTTTTTGCACTATAAGTAAAATGTGCTAGTAGGTTAGTAGTAAAACATTTGGCTCGCAACCAGAAGGTTGGGGTTCAAATTACCTCTGCTGGAATTACTGTCTCAATCTATTTCTCCACACAGCGCCTTTGTTTAAAAATTTTAGTTGTTAATGTTGTTTGTTAGTAAAAATGGTAATGTTAAGGATTGAGACAAAATATTATTAAAAAATGAGTTGCTCCCTTGACTGAAATGGTTGTTGGAGCAATAGGGAGGTGAATTTATGAAATTAAAAAAAAAAATTATTGTACTCATACAATTATAAAAATTTGGTATTTTGATTGATTTTTAAAAAAACCCAAAAAACCCATAAAACCCAAAAAAAAACATTTGGGTTGGGTTTTTTTTAAAAAACCTTGGGTTTTTTCTAACCCTGAAATGAAGTAACATATATAATATATATATATATATATATATATATATATATATATATATATATATATATATATATATATATATATATATATATATATATATACATATATATATATATATATATATATAATATATATATATATATATATATATATATATATATATATCAACATATGTATATACTATATACACATATACATATACATAAACATATGCATATATATACAAATACAAACATATGTATATATACATTATGTATATATATACATTTATATATATACATATAATAAATGTATATATATATATGAGTTTGAGTTTGATATATTCAGTAATCAAATTTATACATTTAAACCGCAATAATGCTGTAACAATAATTAAAAAATATATACATATACATATGTATATATTTAAATGTTAAATTATTTATTTGATGAAGAGACTTTTCCAGGAGTCTCTATGCTGATTTAACAGTTTATCGCATCGAAATCCGATCTTTAAATGCATTTAAAGATGGAGCGTTTACCGCGTGCTGTGTGAGAGAGTTCCAATGGACCGCAACTCGGTTTGTGAAAAAGTTTGATCTCTCCTCACATCCTCTTACGAATTGACAATCAAACTGCTTGTCATGGCCGCGTAGGTTGTACACTTCACGCCCAATTAGTTGGTGCTGTGGGACCATAAATTGAACTTCGTCATAGTTGTTGAAAATCTTGAATTGTTCAATTATATCACCACGCAAACGACGTTCTTTGAGGGTGGTTAGTTTGAGTACCTGCAGACGCTTTATTTTATCAAAATGGCTGATGGATGATATTGTCTTAGTGACGCGGTCTTGAACATCCTTAAGTAACTTAATGTCTGTTTCGAGATACGGGGACCAGGCTTGAATGGCGAATTCTAGATGTGGCCGGACATAAGATATATAGAGTGTGCGCCACAAGTTTAAGTTTCTACTGCGGAAAGCATTTTTTCAATAGTTGTAGTTGCAATAGTGTGGCGCATGCCATCAGCGGTTTCCATAGTGTAGTCATGTGATAAACGTTTATTAGGACGACCTGCATGCATCACTTTACATTTATCAATGTTAAAGTGCATGAGCCAAGTGTTTGACCATGTAACCGCGTTATCAATATCTGCCTGAAGCGTTGTGTTATCCGATGCCGACTATATGATCCCAATAATTTTGCTGTCATCAGCGTATAGCATTATCTTGTGAACGATACTATCAGGAAGGTCGTTAATAAACAAAATAAAAAGCAGTGGCCCTAAGACAGAACCCTGCGGAACTCCACTTGTGACGTTCTTCTACTCAGAAACGTGTTCTCCCAAGACAACACGTTGCTTACGATCTTTTAGCCACATTTTAATCCAAAGTAGCAGCTTTTCAGTTTATGTAGAAGACGTTTGTGCGGGACTTTATCCAATGCCTTAGCAAAATCTGTGTAGATAATATCAGCACTGTAACCTTGATGCATAGCCTCGGTAAGTATGTCGCGAGCTTCGAGGAGGTTAGTTAGACATCCCTTTTTACGAATAAAACCATGCTGATGCTTGGAGATTAGATTGTTTTCCACACAGTGCGCCATAATATGTTTGTGAATTATTTTTTCCATTACTTTGCACGGTATTGAGGTGAGGGAGACCGGTCGATAATTGTAGACCTAAAGCTTGCTCCCTTTCTTAAAGATGGGAGTAATGTTTGATTTTTTCCAATATTCAGGTACAGAGCCAGACAATAAAGATTGTCTAAAAATAGAGTTGAATGGTATTGCAAATGCTGCTGCACAGTTACGTAATACACGTGGGTGGATTCCATCTACACCAATTGATTTAGTCTCTTCAAGATTATTTAGATGACTTTGAATGTCTTCAATTGTGAACCAATTTTCATTAATTTTACATGTTGCTTGAGTACGATCGGGAAATGTTGGCATACTGCCATCATGTTCAGTTTCAAAGACAGACTGAAAATAGTTATTGAGGGTGGAGCAAATATATATATATATAACATATATATATATATATATATATATATATATATATATATATATATATATATATATATATATATATATATATATATATAATATATGTATATATATATGATATATATATATATATATATATATATATATATATATATATATATATATATATATTATATATATATATATATATATATATATATTAACTTATGTATATATGATATATGTATATATGTATATATATACAGTGAACGAAATTTTCTTAGCCGCACACAATTTTTATCAGATTTTTCATTATAGAGACTTAATTAAAAGTTTTATTAAGAAATTTCTGTATGTGATATATTATACCATTGTTTATTAATTGATAATTAAAAAATAATTGATATCATTGTTTTTATAATTTCTTTATATAAAAAAATGTAGTTATTTGATTTATTTGAGTGCGAAATTTGTATAGATACAGTTCTGTTTTATTAAATTTGAGATATAATTTTTAGTTTTGGTGTTGAAAAAATCAATTTAAATTGTAAGTAATTTCATAATTGACTTATAAAAATATTTTTCATAAATTTAAAATTCAATGTTTCATATTTTTAATGAAATGGCACATGGAAAATTTTTATATGACCATGAAAAAGGTTTAATTAAAGCATATAAGGATTCAGGGTTATCTAATAAAGAAATTGGACGAAAAATTAGACGATCTGAAAAGGTGATTAGAAACTTTTTGAAACTTGGGTCAGTATATGGCGTCAATCAAAAAATACGTAAAAACTACAAGATAACGAAAAAGAATGTGGAACAAATTTGACAATTAGCGACAAAACAAAGGTTAACTGCAAGTCAAATCATACCAGAATTAAGTTTGACAACCACTCCTAGACGTGTTCAACAAATATTGTCAAGATCTGATAATATAAAATGGCGAAAACCACTCAAAAAAACCATGTTTAAAGCAAATACACAAAGAAGCACGACTTGAATTTGCCCGAAAATATATGGATTTTGGAGAAAAGTGGAAATATGTCGTATTTTCTGACAAAAAGAAGTTTAATCTTGATGGACCAGATGGTTTTAGCTATTACTGGCATGATTTGCGAAAAAACAATGCACCTTGTTTGTCACGCAATTTTGGTGGTGGATCATTAATGACATGGGCAGCATTTTGTATCAATGGAAAGACACCGATATGTTTTATATCGACAAAAAAGAAATCCATTAATTATACAGATTTATTAGAAGATGTCTTAATCGATTTTTTGGAAAATAACTTGGAAGATCAAGTCATTTTCCAACAAGACAATGCACCCATTCATAAATCAAAAGAAACTATGGCATGGTTTGAATCCAAAAACATCGAAGTGATGAGATGGCCTGCATATAGTCCAGATCTCAATCCAATTGAGAACCTTTGGGGAATCTTATCTTGAAAAGGTTTATGAAAATGGACGACAATTTAGCAGCATTCAAGA
>NC_061167.1:10794948-10824948 GCF_022113875.1 Hydra vulgaris | reverse complement strand
AACGAAATTATTAATGACATTAATCACAACATTCCCACAATTGAGAGATGTAAGTTCATAAAAATTAAATGGAATAGTACTTCTTCTGACTTCTATTTGCAAAAATATAAATTTAAAAAGTTTTTTCAATTTGGATGACTTTAAGTAGTTAGAAAAAAAACATATCATACGTTTTTAGGGCAAAAAAAAAAGACAACTAATGCATTAGTTGTTTGTTTTTCAAAAAAAAAAAAAAAAAAAAAAAAAAAAAATGTTTTACTTTGAAAACATTTCTTTTACCTTTTTTTCAATATAAAATATCATGGAAAGTCATGAAAGCAAGTATGAAAAAAGTTACCCCATAGTATCCTTAAGTACTTCATCTTTATTTTTATTTTATTTATTACAAGTTCATATTTCATCTCCAAACTTTTTAATTCAACAATATCATTTAAAAAATTAGATCACTTTCTATTGCATGATGTGCCCAGCCGGCATTTGGTTTTAAAAAGACGTCTTTTGGACCTTCAAAAAAACGTTCTGAACGTCCGAAAGACGTCTTTTTAGAACCAAATGCTTGCTGGGTGGACATTTAATGAAATCAACTTCTAGTCTCTTTTTATATTACAAACAATTTTTTTTTTTTTGGTTTTAACTTTTTTATTTAATTTTCTATAATTGTTAAACATTACTTTATTCAAAACAATGACTTAAAAGACTCGGCCGCATCCCCCTCATCCCGGAAAAATACCAATTATTAAGTTATAGAAAAATTAAGAAAAATAGAGAAGTTCCTTGAAAAATAGGGAAAATTCTTTTCAGTATTTACTTTGGCTATGATCTAGTATTTATAGTATTTACATGGCTATTAATCAAACATGTATTTATATGGCTATTAATCACGCGTTTAATAATCAAACATTTTTGGGATATCAAACATTTTTCAAATTTTTTAATATTGTATTTGCTTTAACTTTTTGTTTTATACTGATTATGTTTCAACAAAAATTATCAAAACTATTTAATGTTTAAATTTTGTTATTGTACATTTATTATATTAATGGTTTATACTCCATTAATTACTTTAATATTAATATTTAACTGAATTTGAACTTTGATTTTTTATATCTTTTTTCACACTGTATATTTAAAGGCTTAACAATATTTTTAATAAAACGTCTATACGTATTTGATAATTGATTTGTTTACAGTCGAAATATGAGTGATTAATATCGCAAATATGGAATGAAAATGTTTATATTTTATGTCCTTTTTCTATGGTTTGCATTAATTTTAGGATTTAAAAATAAGGATCAATCGCTTTGCAGAAAATGTTTAATAAAACTTTTTGAATAATTTCTGTTTTACTATTTTTCCTTTGATAAATTAATTAAATTAATCTGACAGTAAAAAAAATAATTATAAAACTACGCAATAAATAATTTATTTACAGTCTATCGAGAACTTACGCGTTAACTTTTTATTGAAATACTTAAGGAATTAACAATAGTCAATTGATGCCAAATTAAAATTTATTATTAACAACGCTGTAAATTAAATACGATTGAGTAATCTTATGATCTCTAAAAATTAGTTCAAAATTTCAAAAATGTTAATTTTATATAGCAGACAACTTTTTATAAAGTGGTTCAGATTTAATAATGAGCGGAACCGGAAACTGATTATGTTTTACTTTTTTATGTAATAAATAATAAAACAACTTCATTTTGCGATTTTTGTTTTGCAAACAACACAGAAAACTTTGGACAAGAGCGTAAATAAACAATTTTAAACTAATTGTAAAAGTCTTTTAATGTGGTTTTGTAAATCTCTTTATTTAAATAAAAGTGTTTTAAGGTTTCACATTTTAGCGCTTGATTTTACATAGAGTAAATGATCGTGTTCTCTTTCTTAATCAGAAAAATCAATGTTTTTTCCGGGCATATTAATTACTTAATAAAATGCTATTAAAATTTTACTGACCATTAAACAAAGGATTATTTATTATTTTAGTTCTCATTTTCCTGATTTTATGCTGATTTTTGAAAAATTATCTCTCTTTATAAAACAGTAAAGTTGGTATATTAGTGGTGTAGCTATTATCATTTGCGGCTGGGACATTACACAAAGTTTGCGCCCCTTCTCGGACCGACTAAGCTTGTAACAGAAACGTCGCGGTAGGGTAGACATGCTACACAAAGCCCAGTGGTCGACCAAGTTTATTATAGGATTGCAGAAATTGATGATAAGTCGTTAAAATGTATAAATTTTGTCTTTGTGCCACCGAGTGTGTCGCGACGCTATTCGCTTAGGGTTGTTTCATTCACTGAATCCCTGTATTATTTTTAAACTTTACGATTTAAATTCATTTATTTTTAAAGCATTTTAATGAAAACAGACTATTATTTATCTATATGATTGTAAAAAATATTTTCAAAAAAAAATAAAGTACACTCTATTGATTAATAATGACTGGGATAGATACAGTCTACAACATAGATACAGTCTACAACATAGATACAGTCTACAACATAGATACAGTCTACAACATAGATACAGTCTACAACAAATTAGTTCTCCTTGATTTGACTTGTCAATCACATTTTCAAAATTTATATTCTAAAGTGTTTCTCATTTGGTGCTGAGAAGTGCATGATCACTAAGACAAATTTGTCCTATTGAAGCACATAATAAAATGAATGAAGCACATAAATAAAACTGAATAATGAAGCACATAAATAAAACTAAATAAGTTTTAGTTTTCTGAAGGACCGCTCACAGTTGAAACAACAACTTTTAGAAGTATTTGCAGTGAAATAAGCAGATTTGGAAATACTTCATCTTCATATAAACAATAACACCAAGAAAAAGTTTGGGTTAGTCTGAGTACTAATCAGTATTTTGCATTCTGACATTGACATCGGTGTCGTGAATTGTAAATAGTTTTAGTGTTTAGAGTGCAGTGTGAGGTTTTTTTGCGTGCCGCTAAGTGTCATGGTTCACATGTGAACCATGACACTTAGCGGGACACAACAAAAGAAATTCAATTTTTTTTCATTCAATTTTTTTCAACAATTTTATTCTATTTTTTTTCACTGTGACAAAACTTGATGGTCTTCTTTATTTTTATTCTTTATTTTTCAATGAAATTTTCACTTGTATTTTTTTGTTTGTATATCTATAAAATATATATACAACATATTTATACTCAATTTATAACAATTATAGATTTATATCAATATTATATCAATTTTTTTACTAAAAGTTTATAAAGAATATAATTAAAAAAACTTTAACTTTTACATATTCGTAATTTTTTTAACCTATAATTGATATAAATATTGATATAAATCTATAATTGTTATAAATTGAGTATAAATATGTTGTATATATATTTTATAGATATACAAACAAAAAATTACAAGTGAAAATTTCATTGAAAAATAAAGAACAAAAATAAAGAACCATCAAGTCTTGTCACAGTGAACCGCTGTTGAAAAAAAATAGAATAAAAAAATTTGAATTTTGTTTTGTTGTTGTGTTTACAACAACTTGTTTCAACTGAGCTACTAAGTCTTTCGAACTGCTGACTCATGCGAACAATAAAAAATTTTAATTTTTGATTAAATTTAATAAAATTTTTCATAATTTATTTTCAATTTAATTTAATTGCCATAAATGTCTCATCTTTTGCCTATTGAATCTTATTTAATAATAATAATAAAAATAATAATAATAGCAATAATAGCAATAATAATAATAATAATAATAATAATAATAATAATAATAATAATAATAGCAATCAAGGCCGGCGCGATAGGGGGTGCGGGGGGCAAATTGGACTATTAGTCGGCAAATTGGACCCTTTTAGACTAGACAGTCGGCAAATGTCGACCCTTTCGATATAGGGGTTAGTCGGTAACCTAGACAGTCGGCAAATGTCGTCATGGCAGTCGGCAAATTTTGGAAAACGAGGACCTTTTTTTTTTTTTTTGTCGGCAAAAGTTGTAATGGCACTCCCCCACGTGACACCTACTCGCGCCAGCCCTGATAGCAATTGTAATATTATTAACAAAAATAATAAAATTAATTTATAACGAATGTTTAAGCATTCACAAGCAGGGCAACTAACGAAGCTCCGCTATGATAAATGACAGGTTTTTTTTCTCTCGTAATAAGCGTTCAGAAAAAACATGTATCTAGTTGTTTTTAAAAGTTGTTCAATCATGCGGCATATATGATGAAAGTTTGAAATAAATTCCAGCCAGGTACGACACAATTGGTGAAGAAAAATTCTCGTTGGGCACAGTTGGCTACTGCTTTGCGTTGAACTCGATGTCACTGCCCTCGGAGACTTTTTGCAGATCTCTGAATACTTAATGCTGCAGCTAATTGGTTTGGTCTTTGGAGCTTAAAATTGTTGAGACCGTGGTACTTTTTGAAGTATTAGATGAGGTCACCTCTACGCCTTCTATTCTCTAAAGATTGAATACTTATAGTGGTTAGCATTTGACGATACTTTAAGGGCCTAAGATGAGGCAGTAATTTGTTGCTCTTTCTTGCTTCGAGAGCGTCAATGTTTCGGCGATAATAAGGGTTCTATGTGGAAGAACAGAATTCGAAATCGTCGAGAACGTCGAGAGACGTATATATGTTATATAAAGAAAACTATTACTATCCCAATAGTGTAAGATTTTTTCTAACAAACCTAACTTTATGTTAGCCTTGGCAACAATGTGTGCAACTTGATCCCGCAATTTGAGTTGGTCGTTAACAATGATATTGAGGTCGCGCTCAGAGCCGGTCTTGCCAAGGCTTTGGTTGTTGCCAAAGTGTTTGATTGGTGTAATGAAGATTATGTGCGAACTCGGTAGGTTGTCAATAAGAGCGGTGTTAAAGCGGTTGGTAACTCTTTTGTCAAATGATATAGCTTTGCACTTGTCTATGTAAAAACTCATGCTCCAGCTACGAACCTATTCGACGAGACGGTCAATGTCATTTAAAAGGGTTTGATAGTCGGAGATGTTCTTCATAACCGCTATTATTAATTTAGCTATTATTAGTTTAGTATATTAGTTTTGCGTTGTCAGCAAACAGCTTACAAATGTGGCAAGTGAGATATGGCATGTCATCGTTAAAGATCATAAAGTGTAGAGACAATAGTATACAACCTTGCATAACTCCTCTGAGGACTTACAACTAATCAGAGAAGTACTCACCTTGTACAACTCTTTGACTGCGGCAATAAAAAGGCTTCTATCCAACCATAGGTACTTGTGTCAAAGCTATATGCGCTTATATTTTATAATTAGAAGCCTGTCACTAACCTTATTAAAAGCTTTAGCAAAATCAAGAAGAATCATGATAATTTCCAAACAAGATTTAAGCGCTATGGACATAATACCAAAGGTTTCAATCAAGTTTTTCATGCACAATTTTCCAGGTACAAATCCGTGTTGATTAATGTCAAGCATGTTGAGGTCAATCATAGGTTTGAGCATACAATCACAAAATAAGCGCTCCATTACCTTGCAAAGAACAGAAGTAAGTGAGATTGGATGGTAGTTTGCAGGGTTTGTCCTGCTACCTTTTTAAAAAATAGGTGCTACGTTGGCTTGTTTCCAGCAAGTACAAAAAGTACCGATAGTGAAAGATTTTTTTGTATACCAACGTAAAAGGCAAGTATAGTACGGATCAGGCTTCTGATATAATGTACGAATAGAATCCATCAACGCCTGTTGGTTTGTATTTGTCCAGTTTAGAAAAACGCAAATTGACAACAGCTTAAGTTGTCAATTTGCGTTTAAGATGTTTTCATTTATGCTGAGAATCTCATCCGGACGTGGCTGGAGAATAAGAGGACTATCCGGGAGGTCCGGAAGCTATATGCAGAAAAGAACTTTTAGTTCAGCAAGTTCCACATCTCAGATTAGTCAGATATTAATACGCCGTCGTATAATATTAATATTTTCTAGAGCTCAAATATAAACTTTACAATTTTTAGCTTTGTTAACTAATTCATACAAATTTGAAGGCAATCTTTGCATTTACTTATGATTTTTTGTTCGTTCGTACAGCTTTATAAACAAGTTTTTTGACTTTGCGTGAAGCTTTGTTAAACATCGATTATACCAATATGCTTTTGATCATGTTGTACTGCTTGAAGTTGATTTATTTGTTGATGCATGTTTAACATCATTGTTTAGCCAATGGGTCTTGTTTGACGGATAAAGTTGCAGCAAGTCGGAATAAAAAGTGATGGAGCGGCGAAATATATTTCTGAAAGACGGGCATAACACTCTTTAACTGTAAGGTTTCCAAATTCCAGAATCTAATTAGTCATGTTGAAATAGTTGATCATGCTTTTAAGTCAGCATGTTTGTAATTAAAATGTTTACGGTTTTTGTCGAAGCTAGCTGAATGATAGTCGTGTTATATTAAATCCAAGTGAAGCATAGGGTACATGTGGTTTTCTGTGGATCCAAATGTAAAATTGACTTTTCTATTGTAGATATATGTTGGATCATTTGCTAACACAAGGTCTAGTTGATTTTTGTCAAAAGTTGGTTTTAAGACAAATTGAGTATATAGGTAGTCTTGAAAATGCACTTCCTGTAGATTAGTATATGTATATATATATATATATATATATATATATATATATATATATATATATATATATATATATATATATATATATATATATATATATATATATATATATATATATATATATATATATATGTATATATATATATATATATATATATATATATATATATATATATATATATATATATATATATATATATATATATATATATATATATATATATATATATATATGTATAGTACCCACTTGAACTGTTCCATTCGATTGGAATGAAACAGTTCAAGTGGATGTTATAGGATTAGAAGTTATAGGTACTCAAGGGTGAGATATTTTGAATATTTTTTTTGTTCGATTAGAATGGATGCTTAACGAATCAACTTGTTAATGATTTTGTTAATAGCTGCTTTGGAGATTGGTAGCCTGTATATTTAACCTTATAGAAAACGTTCTAAATCAATATTTATTTGAACCCATACCTGTTCAATATCACTTTCAGAGAGAATTTTATCTTTGTTGATTTCAAAAACGCTAAAAGTTTTTTTTTTTTGTATAAACACCGATTCCTCCACAAGAGTACGCGAGAGGCAAAACGGTATTAAGTAGCTATCAATAAAAACTGGTTTTTCTATGTTGAACTAAGTCTCACAAAAGCAGAGTAAATTGGTAAAGTCCTATTGTATAAATAGAAAGTTAAGTATATTGTATTTGTTTACGAGAGATGTCGGATTAGGATAGGGACATTTGAAAAGTTTAGGAGAAGGTGAGAGGTTGATAACGATTGAAAAATAAAGGTGAAAAATAAAGGTGAATTAGACAAAATATATTGGCTTAGAAGCAGCACAAGCTGTTCTTTAGTAGCCAAACGGACATTTCTCTGTGCCATTTATGAGAACTTTATAGAAAAAAGAGGCGTAACAAGACAGTTTAGCGCATACCGCATTTGCTTAAATTGTATAATTTCTCGGGCATGCATAAGAAGCTAAACTGACTGGTGCATTAGCGAACACAACATTTATAAAGAATTACTTCAAATTTGTCGCTAAACATAGAGTTAATAAAACGGATTAACGTCCTTCTATCATTGAGAATCAATTGAAATTAATATCAACAATTATTTAGATTGCCTATCGCGTTACCACTGCAGTTCTCAAAAGAAGATGATATACTTTAAGAACAGTTAAAATTTCATTTTTCGCCAAAAGATTTTCACACAACAGATGGCAAGAAATATGACAATACTGTTTCTGTAAGATTGATCAAGACAGGTAAAGGTCGTTATAAAAATCAACCTGATGTAAATTTATTTTTGCTTTGGTTGAGAATTTTTAAAAATGAGGTCCATTTTTGGGACTAGTAGAAATTGCTTTAGTAACCCAAAATGACAAAGCGAATGTGTTATTTGGCTTTCAACATCTATTTTACAAGTTTCCTTAATTACGCAAATGAAATTTAAAATAAGATTACCTGATTATGATTTTGTAATTGCTTCACGCCATAAACTTTGATAAAAATGAATCTGGTACAAAATAATTTATGCGTTACTAGCGCCCTTCTTTTATTATTAGCGCTACTCGACTCCATCCTGTATACTTCAAAAAGGTCAGAAAAACTTACTGCTTATTCTCATGCGGACCGTTTTAACACCAGCTTGGGCCCTCGGGCACATGTATGAATAAAAAAGATACGTGCAGACACTCTTTTGTGGGGAAGTAGAAGTGGTAGTGGTGGGAAATTAAAATGTAAATATTTTAAAAACCATATATAATAAATTTTATTTTTTTAATATAACTAGATAATACAAAATCTAGATAATACAAACATAATTTACTTCATTTAACTTTTTGGCCGTTGTTACTAATCAAATAATATTTATTAAAATAATTTGCAGAAATAGTTAGCAAAACATCGTCAACGTAAAATAATTAGCAGAACATCGTCAACGTAAAATAACTAGCAAAACATCGTGAACGTAAAACTTATATTATTTATTCCTTTATACATTATTTCTATATTTTTAGCAACTGTATTGCACTAAAGTTAAGCGTGGTACTTCCAGCTAATGCAATAACATATCAACATATCAACAAGACGCCTATAAAGTTAATATAGATTTTTTATTTTTTTATTTGCATTTTATCTATAAATAGAACAGGCATTTCATTAGGCAGTAATTTCTTTTTAGGAGTTAGGTAAAAAGGTATCCATTTTGTTTTACCAACATTAAGCGACAACTTTTTCATTTTAAACTAGTTAAAAATTTTTTGTTAACTCAATGTTCATATTTTGAAATGATATTGTTATAAATTTATGAGATAAAAAAAAATTAGTATCATCAGCAAACATAACGGTCATTAAATCAGTGGCTTTAGGGAGATCTTTAATTTAAATAAGAAAGATAAGGGGTCCTAGTATAGAGTCCTGAGTTACATTTGAATTACTATCAACGAAATGTTTACGAACTGTTTGCTTAAATAACTTTTTAATAGCATGTAAACGTTTCCTTTGATTTCATAGTAATCTAATTTTGTGATCAATTGTAAATTTCATTGACTTATCAAAAGGTTTTGATAAGTCAATGAAAACTCCCAACGTATATTGTGGTTTCTCATAAGATTCAGCAATACTGCGGGTAATTTGGAGCATTGCGTGTTCTTTAATAATGTCACAAATTCACCACACAAAAGTGCATTCAATCCAGTCGAACTAAGGATGGTTCTAATTTCGAACTAAGGATGGTTCTAATTTCGAACTAAGGATGGTTCTAATTTCGAACTAAGGATGGTTCTAATTTCGAACTAAGGATGGTTCTAATTTCGCGCTAGTTTTCAGGCCTAATTTTGTCTCGTGACTTCGTGATGGAACTTCTCGTGACACTGATGGAACTCCTCGTGACACTGATGGAACTCCTCGTGACACTGATGGAACTCCTCGTGACACTGATGGAACTCCTCGTGACACTGATGGAACTCCTCGAAAATCAACTAACAATTGAAGGGAGAAAATTTTATATATGCTGACAAAACATTACCTGAAGTGTTTATCAACTTAGTAATTGATAACTTTGAAATTTACTCAGATATTTTTGCAACACTAAATTCAGAAACCTATACAAAGTTAGTAGTTAAAGAAAGTCAAGCAGGGATTGCTGTTCATGTAAAACTAATTTTTTAGATTTCAAAATGTTGTACATTCCATTTTACCAATATTTAACCTATATCAAAACAACCTTCAAAGTAGATTGTGCAAAAAGCGCAACGTTATTTTTGCACCATCAATTTTGCATAATAATCACCGAACAGTTCATCTAAAAAAGAAAAGAGTTTGAATCATAAAAGCTAAGATAAAGTTACTTATTCGAAGAAAAGAAAAAGAAAATGCTTCAAAATAGTAGGGAAAAGTGGTCTAAAACAGGCCCCTAAGATGAGATGGGCCCCTATCAAATCTCTTGCTTGGACAATAATTATTACTTTATTATTAGTTTAACTGTATGATATTGTTCAGCTGACCATAAGCATTTAAGAAAACCATCAAAAAAATAGTTTTTTTCATTGTTAATTTTTGACAAAAACAATATTTGAAAGTCTTACTTTTAAAATTTTATCGAGCTAAATTTTTTTTAGTTTGACTATAATTAAAGTTATTATCAATTTTTCTTTATTCAGAGTGTTAATTTTTAATGCGAATAATGAACATAAGATTGTGTATCATCCACAAATCAGTTATAGTCAGTTTTTAATTAATAATCGTTTTTTATTCAGAAGTTAAATTAGGGGGCCCATTTTAGGCTACTTCCACAAAAAATGGGCTCCTATCATTTCTTTGTTCAACAGTTGTTCCTTAACTTAAGACATAGTTACACCTTTAAATTTATGATGTTAAATTGTAGAACATAGATTAAATTTCCTAAAAAAAACTTAGTTTGTAATTTTTGGTTGGTCAAGCAAGTTGATTCTATCATTTTTAAAAAGAGGTCCGTTTTAGGTCATTTTCCCCTAGAATGAGTATAAAGAAATATTTTAAAATGAAAATAATCAAACTTTATTGACTTTTTATTATGGAAGTTAGATAAACAATGATATGTAAACAAAAATTACCAAATCAAATTTTTTTTATTGCTAAACATCTTTATCCTGTAAAGATAAGTGATATTATAAGTAAAAACATTAGGTAATTGAAAAAGGTACTTGTTTAAAGAGAACAAAACATTTTTTTTTTTTAAATTAAAAGACAAATTTTATTATGATATGACAAGGGGTGGAAGAGTTTGACATTTTGTATGACTATAAAGAAATGAATAGCATTGTTCTGTTGAATCGTGTTTATTTAAAATACATCTAGCTTTATATTAAACTTCAGTACCTTTTAGCAATTTATATGAAAGTTTTATTAATTGGTTGTTAAGCCTATCTTGACTAAAAGAATTTTGTAACTTTATCTTTTTTTGCAATTGTATTATCAAACATCGTGATTTGATGTTTATTTATTTAGTTTTTTTTATTGGAGTTTTTAACATTAGTTACATTTATTAATGGTGTGTCATGCCTAATTAAACAATAGAAAGTATCTGAATGCTTTTAGACAAGATGAAGTTAACCAGAGCAGTATTTTTTAAAATTGGTGGAGTTGGTTTTTGTTTTAAAGCTCTTGATATTATTTGTACTTACAACAACAGAATAATGATAATTAATAATAAAAACAACCGACGGCAAGTTATTGCAAGTATTAAAAACTCCTAGAGAGAAAAAATATTTACGAACATTAAGTTGATACTTTAATTTGCGTATCTTAAGTTTATCACCTAGAATATAAATATAATTGTTGACTAAACAGATATTCAGTACAAGAATACAAACTAAGCAATTTAAATTCCTTTAGACGACAAATTTCGAGTAGTTCCACATTAAGTATTTAAAGTCTGTTTTTTTAAGTTAGCTCGTTTTTCGTAAACGTCTTTGGACTTTTCAACTGCTTTTAATAATTCAGTGCAATGTGGTGACCAGACTGAAAAGCAATATTCTAAAAGATGTCTTATTTAAGTAGTAAAAGAGAGAACACGTGGGTCACGTCTTTTAAAACACTTAAGCATTAAATATGCTCTTCGCTGCACGAACAACATTTGAAACATAATTTTTGTAATTTAGAAAAGAGTGCGTAGTCACACCGAGGTCTTTTGTGTTTTTAGACCAAGTTAAATTATGAACTCTTAATTTACAATTGAAATTTATATGTTTACAAAATGAAGCAGGTGCTATTCTAAGTATGAAACGCATACTGCTGGCGATTTTTAATTGCCATTTTACTGACCAAAGAAAAACTTTGTTATTGGCAACATCTAGGTTGTGGCTATGATAAATAAGCTATATATTTTGATATTTCAGTGAATTTCCGACCAAAACTCGTCGGTATCCGTTGGAAAGAAATACTGAGATCCAATTAAGGATGTTATTTCTTGTGGGATAGATTTCAAGTTTTCTCATGTGTTTTGGGTGAGGTACAGAGTCAAATGCTTTTTTGAATTCAATGTACACTACGTCAGAAATTTAATGGTTGTCATAAACCTTATTCTAATTAATTGTTGACTCAAGAAGACTTGCAGAGGTTTTTTTGGATAAAAACCGAATTGATTTGGTGTTATTAGATTATTACTAATGAGTCTGTAATTTTCAAAATAATTTATTTGCATGACACGACAGCTAGTACATAAAAGAGAAAAAGGTCTATATTTATTAGCATCTGAGGTGAATTTTTTTTACAGACGGGGGAAACCAAAGCTTGAAGTAATATATATATATATATATATATATATATATATATATATATATATATATATATATATATATATATATATATATATATATATATATATATATATATATATATATATATATATATATATATATATATACATATATACATATTACCTTAAATCTTGTATTTTAAGATATAATATAGACTTTTTTCATAAAACGTGGGAAACTGATCCCAATATATTTACATTAAATATTATGTCTGGATCTAAGTAAATCCGACATTTCGGAGTTGAGTAATATGTAAGAGGCAATGATAATCGATGAATAAACATTGACAATCATTACCCTTACAAAGCCAATCCAATAACAAGACGAAAACCCTGCTGCTTCCTCGAATACAATGGAAGCATGGAAAGTTGTGGTCGGAAAAAATTTAACAAATATGGTAGCTCTACTAAATATGATTAATTGTGTAGCTAATGAGAACAAAGATAGTATGAAACGTGACAAAAAACATATTGTCTTAGGCATTCCTGCACCGACTAAAACTGAATATAAAGAGAAGCAAGTAGACGATGAGAACAAAATAATAGCGCTTCTAATCAACGTTAAAATTAACTTGGACAATTTTATAAAATATTTACGTTTACAGTCAAAATCCCCAAAGAAACCTTCACCTATTAAGGCGAGACTACAGACAATGTCGCCAGAATTAATATACTTAAGGTAGCCCGGATAATCAGAGAATTTTTTTTTTTTTTTTTTTTTTTTTAACATCTTCACTTCCAACAAGGCTGCAAGCAACCACTATAAGAGTTGGAAGTTACTGGAAGAGAAAAGACTAAATCTGTAGAGCAAGATAACGATTGACTGATGACTTAAAAGATTGCAAATTATATGAATCAGGAAAGCAAGATGAAGGAAGCGAATTCCAAAGAACTGATGTTCGAGGAAAAAAACTAGAAGAATAAGAGTTTTTGAAGCACTTAGGAACAGTCACAGAAAAAGGATGAGACTTAATTGAATGGCGAGTAACACGAGAATGAATTTTAGTAGATGGCACAAGGGACGCTAGCTCTTTAGAGCAGTGCCCATTATAGTATTTGTAGAAAAGAGAAAGAGAGGCAACATTACGACGATGTGACAAAGGTTGGAGATTGGCTGCCAGAGCAGGTCCAACTATGTTTACAATTCGTTTTTGCACCTTGTCTAAAAGAGAAAGAGCATCATTAGAAGATCCTCCCCAGATGTGGCAACAGTATTCCATACAGGGACGGATTTGAGATTTATAGAGATAGAGAATAGAATCTGGAGTAAGAAAGTGTCGAGCTCGATAAAGAGATACAACCTTAGCAGATGCTAATTTTGCAATGGATTTGATATACGGTTTAAAAGAAAGATCAGAAGTAAGAGTTAATCCTAGAAGATGAATGGTAGATGACTCATCTAGTACATTACCATTCATAAATATAGGAAGATCTAAATTATTACGATAACGATTGGCCGAATAAAATTGAGTTTTATCTGAATTAAAGTTCACCAGCCACTGTGAGCCCCATGCTGTAGCAGAAGTGAGATCCTTTTCAAGCTCAGATACCCCCTCCAAGCAATCAGAGAGTGTAGGCTTCTTATCATGACAAGAGTAAATGGTAGTGTCGTCAGCGAATAATGCCACCTTAGATGTGAGAATATCTGGAAGATCGTTAATGTAAATTAAAAAGAGTATAGGGCCAAGGATTGAACCTTGAGGAACCCCTGAAGTTACAGGATGTGAAGAAGAGTGTTGTCCATCGAGGACAACTTTTATACTACGATTGGAAAGAAAGGACTCGATAATCTTAAAGACGTTACCAGCTACACCATAAGAAGAAAGCTTATGGAGAAGACCAGCATGCCAAACTTTATCAAAAGCTTTAGAAATGTCGAGTGCGATAGCCTTAATCTCTCCACCTCTATCTAATGCACGGTAAAACCTATCGGTTATTACTGTTAGCACATCAGCTGTAGAACGAGAAGACCGAAATCCATATTGATGATCAGAAAGTAAGTTATTTGATTCAAGATGAGAGATTAAGTGTTTGTTGATTAAAGATTCAAAAACCTTGCTTATGACAGGAAGAAGACTAATGGGACGGTAGTTAGATGAATCAGATCGCTCTCCAGAATTTTTGAAAATAGGGATAACAGATGCTGCTTTCCAGCATGATGGAAAACAAGACTCTGATAAGCACTTGTTAAATAGTTTAGAAAGTATGGATGAAAGCTCCGGAGAACACCTCTGCAAGACTACAACAGGAACGTTGTCAGGACCACAAGCTGTTGAAGAGTCTAAGCAGGAAATTACTTTAGATACAGAAGCTGAGGTGATGCGAATGTCAAGCAAGGGATCAACCTGTTTGACGGCTATGTCAGGTAAAACGCAACTAGTGGAATCAAGAGATGATATTGATGAAAAGTTCTTAGCAAACAATTCAGCTTTGTCTTTAGGTGAGGTGACAAAGTCTGAACCATACAAGAGAGAAGGAATAACAGATTTGCCCTTATTATTGATACTGTTAAAGATTCTCCAGAAGTCTCGAGAGCCTAATTTTTGTGATGAGATACGAGATTTAATGACCTGGGAATAGCGAGCTTTGGCGTCAGACAAAACCTTTTTACAATGGTTTCTGGCGATAGTGAACAGATGTCTGTTTTCTGGAGAATTGTTTTGCTGATAGATATGGAAGTAACGGTTTCGATTAGAAATTGCTGCAGCGCAATGTGAGGAAAACCAAGGAGAAGAGTGAGGCTTGACCTAGAATCGTCGAGAGGGAATAAAAGATTCCATGCCAGCCTGAATCCACGAAGTTATGTAAGAAGCACATTTGTCAGCAGGAAGACGAAAGATTTCTACCCAAGGGCCATCACGAAGAAAATCACGGAAAGAGTCCCAGTCAGCTTTAAGGTAGTTGTATGTGGTACGATGATAGGGGGATTCTGATGAAGTAGAAGAATTTGATAATAGTTTTAGAGAGATCAAACCGTGATCAGAAGTACCTAAGGGTGAATGTGGAGAAATTGAGCACTGACTAGGATCCAAAACAAGACATAAGTCGAGTAGAGAAGGTAAATGATTAGGGTTGTCTGGAAAACGAGTTGGAAAGTTGACTATTTGAGTAAGAGATTGAGAAAGGCAAAAGTTGAGGGCCTTAACGCCAGCAGAGTCACTGACACTAGAGCCAAGCCAATCGGTGTGATGGGCATTAAAGTCACCAACAACGACGATATTGGCCGATGGATAAAGAGAGAGGGCTTGGTCAATTTGATCAGAAATAACATCAAGAATAGTGCAATCTTGGGATGAAGGAGAGCGATATAGAACAAAGAGAAAGGCAATAGAGTGAAGTTGTGCTAAACGAAAGCACATAAATGAATAGTCTGTAGATTCAAACCTAGTTTCACGACAAATGGGTGAGTTCTTACGAATGTAGATGCCCAGGCCAAGCATGTGATTATTGGAGTCTTTACGAATTAAAGGAAGATAACCATCAACACTAAGATCTCAAGATGGGACAGCCGAACTCAAATTAGTCTCACAAAGAGCAAGTAGGTCTGGTGAAATTTGCAAGAGATAAGACTCAACAGAAGAAAAGTTACTTCGAAGACCACGAATATTAGTAAATGATAGATTGAGAGAACTTGGTGATGACGATGGTTTTTTGTGTTTTTTAGTTTTAGGTACTTTAGTCATTTTAAATTTATAAAGAACTTGACTCAAGTATAGATAGTACTCAGTACACTATTTAACAACTAAGCAATAGCCTCATTACTATTAATAAACCCTAAGCCGTAACAAAGGGCTCCAAATGTGGCCTCTGCAATGCACACCAAAAGTACAAACAGGGACACCATCCATGCGCAACATGGCACTGTTAGTACTCTGATATTTTTCGGCTGTTGATGGAATCAGCCTCTCTGAGAGCTACCACAGAGTTCGGGAAACCTGACTACCAGCCGGCCTCAGAACCATAAAACTGAGTTTTAGAGCTGTACCCTCATTAGGAGATAATAGAATGAGTTGCCCAGTCATAAAAATAGAGACACAAGCAATACCCACGCATTGAGTCAAGAAGATCCAGCGTTCAACATCCTAAACTGGAAACAATGTATTAAAAATACATCTGCGCCAGCCTAATAGATGAGGAAGGGGTGCGAGGCTGGTCAACAGATAGAATCTGTTTACCCCTTAAGTCTTTGCCTAGGAGGCCTTCTACAAGACAGCAGCTGGATGCATGTAACATCTGCCCAAGATGAGTATTTTTATCGAGACACCATCTCTAGCCTTTACTCAACCAAGAGCCCCAAGGCAGGGGGTGTTTTAATTCGGAGTTAACTTCTCCTAGCCTTTGCCTAAAAAAGCGTATCCTACAAGGCAGCAGGACATGGAGCAGGTTGTACTGGGTTACATGTTACCAGTAGCAGGAAAACCTGACCTGACATTTGAACATTTGACATTTGAACATTTGACATTTGACATTTGACATTTGACATTTGAAATTTGACATGACATTTGACATTTGAAATTTGACAATTAAAACCAAAAAATTTTTTTTTGTCCACTAGCTTCAAAGAAAGTCGTTTTCCGATATTTGCTGACTGCCAACTATAAACCAATTTTGCCGACTCCAGTGTCCAATTTGAAAATAGAAAAATTAGTTATATATTAACTAGAAAACCAGATGTGCTTGTCATGAAATGACACCGTCATATCCTACATAACAATTCAGATAACAATTCAGGGTTTCTTTATAACAAAAAGAATGCAGTTCTGAGGACATATTGCTAGTCTAGAGCATACTGAAATTTCTTTATTTTGGGAACTACAACCAATTTTTGAGAAAAAATTTGTGAACTACAATCAAAGTTTTGTTTAACAGATGCCAAAGTTATTAAAACTGAATTTAGATTTTATAATTTCCGTTTTTCAAACTGAAATTTAATTACTCTGTTAATATATTGAGTGATAATTTTAAATTAGACCTTCTAGAAGGTTTTAAGAAAAGTAAAGAAGTCACCAAAAATTACAAGATCATTTTCAAAGACATTTTTTTGAAGATAAATAAGTATAGAAAATGTTTAAAATCAAAAGAGTTCTTTTTATTTTTTTTTTTTTTTTTTTTTTTTTTTTTTTTTTTTTTTAGTTTACAATGTTAGTCGTGATACAAAATAATATAAGTCGTGATATATAATAATATAAGTCTGATACATATATAATAATATAAGTCGTGATATATAATAATATAAGTCTGATACATAAAAATATTTAAGACTTCTACAAGAAAAGAAAAAAAAATGAGTATATATATATATATATATATATGTATATACAATTCAGCGTACTAACAATATAAGACTAGGTTTCCGAAAGAAGATCAGAAGGATCTTATCACCGGAACCTTAAAAAAGACATAATGCAAAGGTTTAACATAATGCAAATATGAAATATACTAATACAATACAACATAATGCAAATATACAATATACTAACATTTTAATACTCAATATGCTGAAGATTTGAAAAATACATTTTACATAAATTTTTAGTAGAATTTTAGAATGTTGTCCATACAGAGAATGAAGTTTTTTAATTTAGTTTTAAAAACAGGAAGAGTAGTAGAAGGGTCAAAATTTGGTAATACTATTTTATTCCAAAGATGGGGTGCACGATATGCAATACAGAATTGGTTGAACTTCGTTTTACAAAATGGTTCATTTAGAAAACTATTACTTCTTAATGTGTATTTATTTATTGGTTTTAAAGAAAAAAGGTCATTGAAAACAAATAAAGATAAATCGTTTTTCCACATAAAAGTAAAACATAAAACATTAAATATGTTAAGTTTATAAACATCTAGTACATTCATATAATTAAAAAAATATTTCGAATGTGAAAAGCGATCCGCATAATTAACTACACGGATTGCATGTTTCTGACGGCGATAAAGATGTTGTAATTTACTTTTCTCCGTACTTCCCCAGGCTATGATTGCATAATTTATATAATTATGTATAATATATAATAGAGCTGGGTTAAGTTTTTTTGTTTAGATAATTTCGAGCTTTGTATAAAATGCCAATATTTTTAGAAACTTTGGTGCTTATATGATCAATATGCTTTCTCCAAGTAATATTTTCATCAAGATAAACACCTAAGAATTTTATAACAGTATCTCTTTTTATTATAGTTTCATCAATGTAAATTTGAGGCATATTATTTGTTAAAAATCGTTTTTTTGCGCAGGAGTGAAAAATAATCCATTTTGTTTTGTTAATATTTTAAGTTAATTTATTAGCTTTGAACCAGTTCGAAATGTGTTTGAGTTCTTTGTTTGTAGTTGAAAAGAGTTCATAAATATCAGTATGGGATAAGAAAAGATTAGTATCATCAGCGAACATTATACTTTTCAATTTGGAAGCTTTGTTTAAATCGTTTACATAGATTAAAAATAGTAGTGGTCCGAGAATAGAGCCTTGTGGAACACCACAAGTTATGCTCAGGGGTTCACTTTGATAACCATCATTACTATACACAAGTTGCTTTCGATTTGTTAAATAGCTTTCAAACCATTTTAAAATTTTATTGTTTAAACCATAATATTTAATTTTTTGGATTAAGATGTGGTGATCGACCGTATCAAAAGCTTTTGATAGGTCAATAAAGACACCTAGTGTGTATTGAGATTTTTCAAAAGATTTAGAGATGTTATGTATAAATTGAATGATGGCATGTTCAGTTGAGCTCCCTTTTCTGAAACCATACTGATTGTTATATAATAAATTGTTGTAATTAAAATAATTGTATACTCTATTGAAAATAATTCTTTCTAAAATTTTAGAAAATATAGAAAGAACAGAGATAGGGCGATAATTATTGATATTGGATCTGTCGCCTTCTTTATGGAGAGGGGTAACTCTGGCAAGTTTTAAACGTTCAGGAAAAATACCTTGATGAATAGATGCTCTGAAAATTTTGAAAAGAATATTTTTTAATTGTTCATAGCAATCTATAACAATATTCCCGTTTATTTCATCTGCGCCAGGTGCTTTATTCTTTTTTAAAGATTTAAAAGCTTTCTCAAACTCATCAAATGATAGTTCAGCAGATAATTCTTCAGAGGAAATATTTTTATCAAAAGGTAACAAAAAATCATAAAATGAGGTCTGAGTTTTTTGTATTTTACTTGATAAGATTGATCCAATTTCAGTAAAATATTTATTGAATTCATGAGCTATTATTTGTGGCTCATGCAAGCTATTGTTATCAACTAAGCATTTGTGGCAAAGAGCTTGAGCATGTTTTTTGTTTTCCTGTAATTTCTTTTAATATTTGCCAAGTGCGTTTTGAGTCATTTTTAGCTTTATTAATTAATTTTGAATAGTAATTTTTTTTTAATTTTTTTCGGATTTTTTCGAATAGATTTTTGTAATCTTTGTAAATTTTTTCGCTATCTGGTGTTTTTGTTTTTAGATATTTTATGTATAGCCTTTGTTTAGTTTTGGATGATTTTTTGAACCCCTTGGTAATCCAGGGATTATCAAAGTGTTTTGTTTTTAATGTAATTGTAACAATTGGAAAATTAGACTCGTAAACAGAGATAAAAGTTTCATAGAATTTTTCATAAAGGTTGTTTGCATTTTCATTAAAATTTAAGTGTTTCCAATGTAATAATGAGAGCTGATTTTTAAAGGCCTCAATGTTTGATGATGTATAAAAACGTTTTTTTACAATTTTTTTTAATTTTTGTTTAGGCAGTTGGTCGGTGTTTATAGTTAGAAAAATAGGAAAGTGGTCCGAAATATCCGTTTTTAAAGCAAAGGGAAGAGGAGGAGGGGATTGCGCGCTGTGTCTAACCCCCCTACAGAAATATTATTCAGAAAATTAGTTTACAAATTTGAACCTGTAGTATCGGCAACTTGAGATCTTCAGTTGTCAGCCGGCAAATTTCGGAAAACGAAAACCTTTTTATTTTAACGTCGTTTTTTAGTTGTTAGTTGGCAAAAAACAGATACGTGGCTTCCCTCCCCTCCTTAAAGATCTCTTCGGGACAGCTCTACCTGTTATAAATGTTGCCAAGAAACATTTTTAAATATATTCATAGTAAAATAGAGAGAGATCACTTAATGGTGCATGGAAATATTTAAGAATTATTGCTTTAACAACTGAGATAAAATAAAATAAAAAAATCGTTAATCTATTTTTTATAATTTTAGCTGCAATCTAAAAAGGTAAAGACTCAAGAAATCTTTTTTTCAAGAAACTTCAATTCAGTTACATACCACTACTCTGAAATGCAGTGGCGGAACTACTGGACGCAGGACCCTGCGTTGCGGGGGGGGGGGGCCTACCAGCTATAGGGGGCCCTCATATAAAAAAAGTTATACTCTCAATAATATTTATACTATAGAACTCTTTTTCGCAAAAAAAACATTCTTTTGCGGGGGAGGGGAGGCCCAAATTTTGAAGTTCCGCCACTGCTGAAATGCTAAGGGGTACCCCAGAATAACAACTTTATAAACTAAGAGATAAAATTTTATGTAATTTATAATAATCTATTACAGTGAAACTTCTAGGGTTTTACAAAAAAAGCTATAGTAATCACTATTCAAATATGTAATGTAAAACTATGTAAATATAAGAAATGTATAAATATCAATCAAGTAATAAATAGTCATAAAAAATATATAAACTTATCAAAACTATCTACATTTTCTAAAAAATATTTTTTTTTATATATCAGGCATGACATAAATTGTAAGAAAAACATGAAAAATCAAGTGATAAAATCAGAACCTCTGCAATAATAATGAAAAATATTTTTTTATGATGTTAATTTGCTAAATATAAAAAAGGCTTTAATTAAGTGCAAGTTATCCTAATTATTCATGTTAAGTTTTTTAAAGTTAATCATTAGTATAGCATAAATACAAAATGTAAAAATACAAAAAAACAAAAAAGTTCTTGTTGTTTCTTACACCATGATCATTATAATTTTACGAAATTTAAAAGCCTTATAAGACATAGTAATCAATAACAAAAGAATGACGCTTTAATAAACACCAATTAGTCAACTAAACGCGATAATAAATCTTGGATTATTTTCTTGTTCAAATTGGCTCTAAAAATATAAATATTCTTGCATGATATGACTGCTGATTACCGAGCAGCTAGAGACGAGATAGGTTAATGCTTTTCAAGATGCTGAATCATTTGTCATCGCAATAGACGTCTTTTTTTTGTCGAGCGGTTTTGAGGATTTTTTTTCTAATGGTTTTACTTAAGTTAACTGGCTATTTGAATTTAATAATTCCATAACATTATCCAATTTAACACTCAATGTGTCAATCTAAAAAAAAATTTAAAAACAACTATTTTCACATTTATGTGATCTCAATCTACAAATCACACAAGTAACTTGTAATAAGTATTAAAGTTGTAAATGAAAAATATTAAATATATTTACATAAAATAGTAATAATCAAAAACTAAAAAATAACTGTTTTCTGTTATAACTCCCTGTTTCAAATAACTCTATAAGGGTCGTCCATAAAGTACGTACGCTTTTATTTTGACCCATTCCCCCGCATTTTGCTCTACTCTATTTTGAGTACCCTCCACCTCCCTTAAAGTACCTACACTTTTAAGCTACCTACTCAACATTTAATTATATTTTTTTAATTTAATGTTTCCTTATTTTTACAATTGACTCCCTGCCCCCAATTTCATATACGCCATTTGCAGACTTCCCTCTCAAATAGGAATATCTGAGCGTACGTACTTTATGGACGATCCTTTACATATTATGTCTGTTATAACCATCGATTACTAACAACCCTACCCTACTGTGTGTTTTATAACCGTTAGATGATTTATCCCAGAATATTTGCCAATAACTTAAACTAACAATAAAAAAAATACTCATCAATGTATTTAATAGAGGTCATAAAATAAATATTCCATTATTGTAATTCTCTTCTTGCACCTTATGTCATCGTAACTCGCTACTTGTATCTAACATCACGTAACTGCCTTCTTGCACCTAATATCATTGTAACTCCCTACTTACACTTAATGTCAATGTAACTCCTTACTTGATAGCAATCAACACACCTTTCCCCTACTTAATAAAAATCAATACAACTTTCCCCTACTTGACAACAATCAACACATCTTTCTTCTACTTGACAACAATCAACACATCTTTCTCCTACTTGACAACAATCAACACACATTTCTCCTACTTGATAAAAAAATCAACATATCTTTCTCCTACTTGATAACAATCAACACATCTTTCTCCTACATAACTTATCAGTAAAAAAAATTATAAAAAAATGATATATAAAAGTAAAACCTTTTTTTCAAAAATATCCATGCGAACATCAAGTGATGGTATCATTAGCCTGCCGTCTAAAATAATATACGATTGAAAAAAAATTTTATACAATATACGATTGAAAAAAAAGAAAAAAGAAATAACTCGTTAATTCGAAACCTTGCAGGTTTGAATTACCAAGTTAATTCTCAATTATTTGAACCTCCAAGGGACCAACGGAAACGGTTTGACTAAAGCAAAATGCCGTTAAGTCAAGCTTTGGCTAAAATAAAATATTAGTTCAAGTTAAGACAATTTTTATTTATTCAATGCTAAAGTATAAACATTATATATACATCATTATATTAATAAAAGCATGAAATATATTTCAAAGCATAAAGTTATATGTTGGTATGATTTATTTTGATTTTTTTATTTCCATATGAAAAGTTTGAGTTATCCGAAAAAATTTGCTGAATGGAGACAAAAAAATGGATTGACTTATCGTTCGAGTTATTCGAGGTTTGAGTTAACCAAGGAATTTTAGTAATCAATTAAGGGACCAGTGTTTGATTTATTGTTCAACTTAATTTGGGTGTTATTAAATAATAATAACATTGTTATAAATAGTTTTATAAATTTAATTTTGAAACATTTCTAAACCTTTTATTTTATTCCTTTAATATTTTTCAATATTTTTATTTTATGGTTTCTTACTTTTTTTTGCAAGAAAGTTGTTAAGAGTTAAAAAAAATAAAAAAACAAAATAAGCAAAACAGCATTAAATAAAAAAAAACTATTATAAATAAAAAGTAATATAAACAAATATTAAAAATAAACTATAAAAACTAACAAATAAAATAATACAAACTGAAAAAAAAAAATATAGGAATTTTAAATAAAACTTTTTAAAAAAATATTAGGGAACTTGTGGAAATCAAATAATTTTTATAGCTGATTTTATAACTTTTTTGTACTTCATATATTTATACAATTTATAAGCAATATGTTAAACATTACATGTATACCACGTGTCCTTAAAAGTATAAATCATAAACATGCTAATATCACTTCTTTAGACATTACAAAAAAATTAAAAAATCAGCTATTAAAATTATTTGATTTCCATAAGTTCCCTAATATTTTTTTAAAAAGTTTTATTTAAAATTCCTATATTTTTGTTTTTTCAGTTTATATTATTTTATTTGTTACTTATGTGATGATAAGATCCAGCAGTACAAGATATAAATTAGCCCCAGCCTCAACAATAAGATATGACTTATTAATATAGATGAGTTGCGAATTTTTACATTCTCGTTTCGAAAAAAACATGTGTGCATACTTGTAGGCAGAAAAAAAAAAAATTGGAAATTTTATAAAGAAAAAAATATTATAAAGGGTTTGTATGTTTTGTTAGAAAATTTATTTACTTATTGATTTTTTAATTGATGCATCATTAGTTACTCAAAAAGATGTCAAAACTGACATTGATATAAAATTTTACAAAGTTTCTTCAGGAAAACTAACTTTAAAAGAAAGAAGTCAAAGAAACTGGATTAAAGCAATCTATAGTTTTTCATAACATTGAGATTGTTCTGATTTCTAGTTTGGTTCAAAAAAGAGAAGAAAAAAAGTTAAAGTATATAAACAAGGATCCTTATTAATATTATCATCTACAATATAGAGCTTGATAACTATACTGAGAAAATAAATTATGACAACAAACTGCCTAATAATAAGTCTACCATTTCTATATATTTTCAACAAAGTATTCATAAGGCAGAATTTTAAACTTTTTACTTTCAATTAATACAGCACTAAACTTAAACAAAATATTGATCTTGAAAAATAAGTTTGATTTAAACAAAGTAGACATATTTTATACCAAAATCTAACATCAGATGAACAAAAGAACTTTTTTACAGATCTTAAATGGTAATGTAGCCTTTCAAAAGATTAAAAATTTACTTCACTCTCAATTGTAGTTGGAGGATCATCTTTATTTTGTGCTTATAAAGCACAATAAAATAAAAAATTTTAACTTCTCGATAACAAACTTGATTAAAGTATGTAAACGAGGATCCTTATTAATATTTTCATCTACAATATAGAGCTTGATAACTATACTAAGAAAAAAAATATGACACCAAAATGCCTAATAATAAGTCTACTGTTTCTAAATATTTTCAACACAATATTTACAAATCAAAATTTTGAACTTTTTAACTTCCATTAATACAGTATTAAATTTAAACAAAATACTAAGCTTTAGCTTGACTTGAACAAAGTAAACATTCATACCAAAATCTAACATCATATGAATAAAAGAATTTTCTTACATTTTAAATGGCAATATAGCTCTTAAAAAAAGTTAAAACTATCTTAACTCATGCTTGTTGTTGGAACATCTTTATTTGTGCTTTTAAAGCACTATTTAATAAATGATTTTAACATTACAATAACAAACTTGGTTTAGTTATAGATAGGCAGTCTCACGCGGCAGCCATATTGGATAACAGGCTAAATTTGGTCGCCATAAAAAGTTGGATGCATTTTTTGTGGCTTGCACTTAGGATGCTGTAAAAATACATTAAAATAAGTATTTAGATGACTGACTAGGGTCGTTTCCACACCTACCGTGAGTCGACATTTATCGTAGGTTTTAAATAGTAACATAAATTTTGCAAAAAGTAGTTATTTTAATTTCATTTTTATATTTTGAGTGTCAACAACATCGTCATGCATTTCTATTACAATACATGGAAACCGTAATACATAGTTACTTTTATGAACTCAAAAGGTTTATTACGTCAACATATGAAAATTTTTTTTTTTAAGTAGCAGCTGTTAGGAACGTTTCAAATAAAACAACAAAATTTAAGAAGATAACATAAAATTTTATTTCTAAATTGACTTAATCACTTAAATAAAATATGAATCATTATTAATATTTTTAAAACCAATCTTTATTATAGTATCAATGTAGTATTTTTGAATGTACGATAAGTATGAAGTAAAAAAAATATCATTCCATTCATATCGTATGTTCAATGAATAATTAATTTGTTTCTTTTTTTCTATAAAAATAAATATTATTTTACTTAGATTCTTTTACAATGGCAAGACAAAAATATAAACAAAAACTTTGTAGCTCAAAACGAAGATTTAAATATACAGATAGTCAATTATGTGATGCTATTAATGCTGTTAAAAAAGGTATGGTTGTATACAAAGCGAGCAAAACTTTTGGAATTCCTTATCACACGCTTTGTGATTAAATATTTGAAAGAACTTTTTTGAAGATACAACACTGCGGGTATGAATCGGTACTAGGTGAACACATTGAAAGCAAGTTAGTCAAGTGGTTATTAACATGAACCAGAATAATAAAAAAAGCATCACTACTTTATTTGCAGTAAATGCCAGCGGAACTTTTTCTTCACCATTAACAATTTTTAAATATATTCGTTTTCCTAATAGAATTATAAATGCTGCTCCATCAGGATGGAGTATTAAAAAAAGCAAAAATGGTTGGATGGCTGCAGAATGTTTTTTTGAGTATATTACAAACGTTTTTCATCCATTTTTAATAAAAAAAGAAATTCCTTTACCAGTTATTATTTTTTTTGATGGTCATCTGTCACATTTTTCTATTAAACTTCGTGAGTTTTGCTCTAAAAATGGAATAATTCTTGTTGCTTTGTTCCCAAATGCAACACATATTTTGCAGCCGCTTGATGTGGCAGTTTTGGGCTAATGAAAGCAAAGTGGGAATCTTTTTGCCGACAATGGCGCATTGACCATGAAGGACACGAAATAAACAATGATAATGTACGAGAAGTATTAAATTTTTTTTTAATCGATCTTTCTATGGTAAATAATATCAAAAGTGGTTTTAAAAATATACCAGAATTTTTCCATTTGATGCTAATAGTGTTGGCTACAAAAAAATTCTTCAAAAGTTATCTGAGTCAACTATTACACCGGCTCCTTATTTAGAAAAAAACTATTCAAGAGTGACTTTATCAGCTTCATCTCCCAAAACTTTTGTTAAAAAGTGCATTTATTTAAGTATTTTAGTGCAGTTTAAAATGGCTGACAAACATTTAGGTTGGAAAGGTGATCTTGAATACCTTCAGTTGTATCATTTTTGGAAAAGAGCCTCATCTGAAACATATAAGACCATAATTTATCTAATGAAATACAAAAGAGTAATAAATATTTATCAACAACTTGTAATTTAGAAAATGTGCAAGTTAAAACCGAAAAGGAAATGCCTGATTAAAATAATGCAGGGGTAAAAGAACCAAAACCAGTTTATTTCAGTTTAAAAATAGCAGCAAAAATCATAAATCCAATTGAAAGTTTTTTAAATGGCCAAAACAACCAGTCTAAATAGTCAAGCGCAAAGTAGAACGTTTACCAATGGTTGTAAATGTTCAATGGTCTGAAACGTGGCAGCAAATTCAGAAGACAAAAGTGCAAGAAAAGTCACAAGTTAAAGATGAAAGATTAAGAAAAAAACAACTAGCTGCAAATAAAAAGTCAAAAATAAAGAAAGAAAGATTAAGAAAGAAAAAATTGGCCATGGAGAAAAAGTTATTTAATGAAAAAACTAAAAAAGAAAGAGAAAATATGAAATTTTGGAAAAAGAAAAAAACAGTTGCAAAAGAAAAAGAAAGCCTTAAAGCTGAGTCAGAAAACGAGTTCCATTTAAATGCTAATAATAATTATAAAATAAGACTCAGATAGTTACGATGAAACTCAATCCTTGCCAGTTTAAGAACTTAAAGGATATGTAATAAAGTAATGGAAATTCTTTAAAATCTTTAGTTTTAATTCATAATAATATTTTCATTACTACATAATTCTTTGTCTTTTTTTTATTTATACACGTGAAAGCGTTTAATAAAATGTTACTAATCCATTAAATTTTCATTTGAAAATGCGAACTCATTTGAAACGAGTAACTAAAGCAGATTTTAAGATATACGATAAGTGTCGACAATATATACGATAAGTGTGAAACACTAAGATAAGTATGGAAAACTGCGCTTTAAAAGTTTGATCAAAATAATTACATTATTTATTTAAATTTCAGAATGAGATTAGTTTTAAACTAACCCTTATAGTATTACATTAATGGCTGCAAAAATTTATTTCCAATGCATTTCTACTTTTTGAGTAATCTAAAATACTAAAATAACTTTTGTTAAACTCACGGGAAGTGTGGAAACAACCCTATATAAAAAAATTTTAATTTATTTTGAGAAAGTCAGACAACTTTTGTTACCTGCTTTTAGAAAAATTTGATAGTTCTTTTCAAGGTTTAAAGAGGAGAAATAAACACGTAAGTTTCTTAAGCACAATACTTATATTCACAGTAAAAGAATTTTTTCAAATATAAAAAGAATTTTGTAACATTTATCCAATAACATAAAAAACATAATCTCATCAAATTAGATTAAGTAGCAGTAATAAAATTTGAAAATAAAGACCCACTTTTTAAAACGTTTTTCTAAATGATATAGTAGAAAAACGTTTTAAAAAGTGGATTTTCGGTTTAAAAAATAAGTAAAATATATAACATGTTATTATAAAATATAAAACAAATGTTTATTATGTAAATATTTAGATTACATTCCCAATTTATTTTATGTAATCCACAAGATTATAGAGTATATTCTTTGTTAAGACGTCCATTATTAATTTTGATTACTCAATTTGCTATAACTTTGCTTCTAATTGAACTAGAAACATAAATTTGGTATCAATGTGCAGCATTGAATAACCTCTTTCATCTAAACATACTTTGAAGTCAACATATTTAGTTTAAATTTTTTATGCAACTGTCTAGTTATAGATATATCAATACCATTAAATGTCTTATTGGTATATAATAAAAACCTGGGACAATTAGTTTTAATTTTCTGACTGAGGTGATTGTGTATCAGAAAGATACACAATCACCCCAGTCCCCAAAAAAAAAGTAACTCATCAATACCAAAACCCCCCAAAAAAAGTAACTCATCAATATTCTTTCAATCGTTTATATAAAAGAAGCCAAAATTTTATTTAAGAATATAAAAAAATGTAAAAAAAGTGTTTTTATATCATAAAATTGTAAATGTATACTTATAAAGTTATAATGTTTTCTGCCTACAAGTGCAAGCATGTTGATTACAAAAAGATGCAACGTTGCACAGAAACTCATCTATATACTTTTATATATTTTTAATAATAAACAAATAAAAGTATATTGTAGATACAAAACATAAATAAATACTCCAGCTAATCTCTCTTAAAACTTAGACAAAAAAACAATAAAAAACTGTTAAACAGGTATAATTATAGTTTGTATTGTATTGTCTGCTATAAAGTTAAATTAGACAAAAATCAGTTAAATTGATTTTGTAATTTTTATAAATTTAATTTTTTAATACATAATTTAGCCACTAAACTAGATAAATCAACTAATCCAGATATAATACTTGTTATTATTATTAATCCGGTTATAATACCGGTTACAGGTATTTATTTGCTAGATAATGTGATCAATTATTATTTTTTGTTCATATCCTTTAAATATAATTAACAATATAATTTAATTCATTTCCAGTTAATTATCAATAAAAAGTGTAACATATAATTAGTGTAACATTTCAATAACAAGTGTAACATACTGTAACATAAAAGTTCATTTCATAAATTAACTTAAAAATTAGAAGAAAATTTAACAAAGCAATCAATCTTTTGGAATGCTAAATAATTACCTTGAATTCCAAGTGCATTTTCAATTCTATTTAAAATATTAAAAAAAAAAAAAATTAAAAAAATTATTACTTAATTTTAAACGAAATTCTTGCATAAATATATAAAAATCATTTTGACAACTAACCTGGACTGAAACTTTCTAATAAACCCAAACATTTCAATCTGACCTGAAGTATATTGCTCTATAACATCTTTGATGTCATACGGTCGGCATACAACCTGTGTAAAACAAACCCAACTGTTAAAGTCAAAAAATAAATAGTATTATGCAAAATAAAGTAATTATAAATTAATTCACTTATATAATAAAAGCTAGTATCAGTATTTTTTATTTTTTCCATTTGCTTTTAATATTGCAAAACCATAGTAATAATATTTGCTTATTGTAATATTATTACATTATTATCTTGGTCATAATCTTAAACTAATATGAAGGCTGATACAATAGAAATTACTTGAATTAAAGGAAACTCTGATACAAAACATTTAATTTAGTCGTTTTTAAGGGTTTTTAAAAGTTGTTTTAGGGTAT
>NC_061167.1:10619948-10789948 GCF_022113875.1 Hydra vulgaris | reverse complement strand
TGTACAATCATTGGTGGCTACTGGGATATAAAGTCTCTAAATCTGATTACATCATCTATGGAAGAAAATCCATTTTTAAATTAGCATAAAATCGCATTAAATACATAGTTGATAAGCAACTAATAAAGTTGGTTTCAAGAATTTTTATTCATCCCAAAAGCATAACAAAAATATTTATGCAGTAAATTCACTGGTAAATAACAATTTTTTTCGTTTTTGACAAAGTAAAGTTTCAATTCTAATTTTTTTGTTGAGAAAAACATTTAAACTGATTTGCAATATTGCTGATCAATTATTTTGCTGTTGAAGTCTGTGATGCATCTTTGCAGCATGTCTTCATACTCTGGGTGGTTGCTTGGTCCTTGTACCTTTGCCAATGAATACTGAAAAGATAATGGAGTGCTTCAGTTGCTTGCTCTAAATAAATTCAAAAGAGCTATTGTGGCGTTCGATGAATTGTGGAACATGGTGAATGACAGCATGAACCGTCGGGAATCCATATTTTTGACTGGGGGGGGAACAACCTTAATGAAAGATATATTTTTGTTCAGTCTTTTAAAAGTTCAATTTGTGAGTAGTTGATTGTTACAGCAAATTGTTAAAAAGTACTGTGTTCCTGGATGCAGTGGAAACTATGATGCTAAAAATACAGTACAAATTTTTAGGCTTCCCTCCAATGAAGAAGAAAGAAATCGTTGGATAAATTCAATTCCAAGAAATAATTTTCTAAATAAACCAAATACTGTTGTCTGTGAAAAACCTTTTCCAGAAAATTTTTAAAAAACTCTAGTCAATGGAAAAATTAGACCAGTTGAACCGCCTTCAGTTTTTCCAAACATTCCACTTAGTGTGGTACCAAATCAACCTTTAAAACCAAGCTCCACCACTAAAGTGTTGTCTTCTATTAGAACTGAAAAGTGTGATAAGTTGTTGCAATATTTAAAAACAATATGTTTACATTCATTTTTTCATGTGAAGATGTTAAAAATCGTAAATTTTTTTGTCCTGTAACAACTTTTGTTACAAATGGTGTTTTGCACATCCAATCAAAATTTTTTATGTTAACTGCATACATATGTTTGCTGTTCATATCTCAAGCAATTTTAAATTTGAAAGTTTTCATGCTGGTGTTTGTTGTTTTATTTCTTCACTATCAAAAAATCGTATTACATATCTTGATCACTGGTCAAGAGTTAAAGAAACAATTCGCTTCCTGAATAACATTGAAATTGATCATCAAAAGTTGGTATTAAAAGATCTTATTACACTATGAATGCATCAAAAGTAGAAAAAAAAATATATATATATATAAACTATCATCAGATTGTATTGTTATTTTTCAACGTCTCGAAGCTTATACAATCAGTTAAGAAAAGATTTCAAGCTGTTGAAAAACATTGACAAAAATTACATCTATGACAAAAAGAGTTTCAGATACTGAATTTATTAGTACCATTTTTTTAAATTTAGAGGAAAATCATAGAAATTGTATACTTTTGGTAAATAAGGTTTTTGTAAAGTTTCTTCTTCTTTATCATGGTGGGTATCTTTTTGGAAAAGCGGAAAGTAATCGAAAAAAATAGTGTATTGGGTATTATGGTTAAATGATTCAGAGGTGGACCATCTTTTTTATGCAAAATGATACCTGTCTGTCATTTAGATGCTTCTTTTTTGTTTGAGCAAGTATGCTATATCATTAATTTAGTTAAGTCTAGCAATGGAAAAGTTATGTCAGTTATTTGTGATCGAAAAGTTATTTCAGTTATTTGTGATGGCAATTGAACAAATCAAGCATTTTTAAAATTATTTGAAGGAAAACCGTGGTTAACAAAATGTGGAATTTTTCTACTTTTTGATTATGTTCATCAACTAAAAAATATTAGGAATAACTGGATTACAGAAAAAATGCAAGAATTACAATTTGAAAAGGATCAAAATTTGATTGCCAAGTGGAGTGATTTGATTGCCAAGTGGAGTGAAAATTTATCTTTGATTTTGAGAAAGATCAGCTAATTAAGTCTAAATTTTGTAGCTATATATCTAAAACCCATTTAAAGACAAAAAGTATCACATTAGGCCGGGTGAATAAAAATGAGCAATTGCTTTTACTCAGTAATTGGTCAGCTTTACCTGAATAAAAATTCAAGAATTTTACTCAAGTTTTTTATCATGTAAAGCTGAGCAATTACTGAGTAAATTGCTTAACTTTACGTGAATAAAAATTTGAGATAAACTTTTAAAGTTTTTATTCACGTAAAGCTGACCAAATACTGAGTAAAAGCAATTGCTCATTTTTATTCATCCGGCCTATTGTTTGAGAGTATTTTGTGATAAAACTATAGCTGCTCTTAAAACTTATTTAAAAGTTATACACCCTTGCAATATGAATGAAACCATTTGTTTTTTAGAAAAAGTCGCTAAATTTTGGAAAATTTTAAGTGTAAAAGAAGTTTATGGTGATATTTGATTTTGAGATTCTTGTAAGAGAATTATTTCTGAAGAATTAGACATAAATTTGCAGCACTTGATTTTGGAGATATGGCATTTAAAATGAGTGATGAACAAGGTCATAGAACGAAATCTTTAACTAGAGAGCAGGTACTTCAATTTGGCATACATGTTATGGATTCATGGAGATGTGTAAATATTTGCTAAATAATAATTTAGATTAAGTTATGCTTGGCAAGTTTTCAACAGATTACATTGAAAAAGCATTTAGTAAGTGTAGGAAAGATTCAGACGGAACATACTTTATAACAGTTCAAAATTTTGTTGAAAAGTTAAACATCGAGAAACCTAAACTGTTATTGAACTTAAAAGTTGATGTTACAGATTATGCTATTGATATGGAGCATTCTTGTCAAAAATGTAGCTATTTTATAAGTGAAGAATCTCATGACATCATTAATTAATTACCTGAACTAGAATCATCTTTGTCACTGAGTACAAAAATGGCTTTGTTTTATATTGCAGGTTATGCTATAAGAAAAGACGATGTTTAATGATACTTCATTTTATTTTCAATTATATGAAGACAAAAACTATGGACCGCGGTAGATTGAACGTACCCTATCGATTGCTGTGTGCAGTAGGTCCTTTTTTGTTTCATTATTTTAAAAATTGAGAAAAACAAAATGTGCAGAAAGTCATTGTGTAATACTTTTATGATGATATCTGATATTTATAACTTTAATATATTAAAGAAACATAGTACAATATTATCAAACATATTTCTTAAAAATCATTGTTTGCTTTTTTTACCTAAGTCCAATAAGGAACCTGCATTGAAGATTTTAAAGTTATCTGTCTAATATTGAAGAATTATTATTTACATTTTTTTATAACATTATTGATGTTTTTTTTTTTCTTTTTTCTTGATATATATTTTGATGCTTTTTTCTTTTTTACCTTTACATTATTTTAAAGTTTGCTCATTTTTTTGTCATTTAGATTTTAAATAATTACAACTTATTATTCTGAAAAATATTGTATTTTATACTTTTTTTCAAATTGTTTTATTTAAATTTGATGATATTTAATAAGCACTGCAACATTTTTTGCATTAATACAGTTCTTTTAAAATTTAGTAAACTAAAAATAATGGATTAGTTCGCAAACATTTTAAGCCATTTTTTACGCTTTCTGTAACTTTGTCCGCCCCCAGTCAAAAAAAGGGATTCGCAACAGGAATCCGCATGGCCTGTAGTAAATATTGCCATGATGAAAGGACATCGAAGACAAAGGATTCATCTGAGGCATTGATGAATATGAATTGTGAACATAAATCAATGAGAGCGAATGAACAGAGTTTCTTAATGAACTTACTTTCTTGATGTTATCACCAGCCACATTCAATGCCTTATAATCTCTTATGATTGATCCAAAAGTTCTTAGAGATCCACACTTTGCAAGATCTTTTAATGAAATGCCAAACACACCAAGAGCATGGGTATGCACTAGAATGTGCTTGTAGACTACAAATGATATTTGTCAGCTTCATATCACAAAAAAACAAACAAAGGGAAGTTCCTTAAGGTTCAGCAGATCAAAAACTTACTTGACATAGCTATAGTTTTCCTGGAGATCTTCAAAAATGGCAATCAGTAACTGACTCTTAACACCAGAATCTTTGGTCTGAGAATTGGGGATAAGTTATTTTGATGGTGAAGATTGTGAAGCTAAATCTTTTTTCATGAATCCAAAGCTTACTTTTAGAAAACCACCACCACCATCAACTCCCAGTTTTACAAAGTAGTCATCAGAGAGGTTTCTAGCTTCAAGAACTTGCTGACAAAGAATTTTGAAGTCTTTGAAGTGAATGACAAGTTTATCAACATGATTTGTGTCCTTGTCAGTTGTAACTTTCATCCAAGTTTTGGTAAAATGACTTTCAAGTATTTTGCTCAGCTGACTAAACTTGGAGAGGAAGTTCTTCTCAACAATCCGACTTAGAACAACTTGATTTAGTGTTGACACCAGCTTTTTTACACCAGAATTGGACAGCCCTGTTTTTTCGCACATTAACAAGATCTTTTGCTATCAGTTCTGGTCCTTCATTGAAAAGTCTTATTGCTCTTGAAGATAAACCTTGGAAAAAATTAAGAGAGATTTTACAATATTATGCATTACATAAACTTAAAATGTGAATTTAAAATATGAAAACTTTAAATATCTAATACAATATTAACTGGGAGAACTGTAAAAGGGGGGCCTCTTATTCCCTCAGGTCTACTAAAACAAACCGTTCCATGAAGTGAAGCTTCCTAGTTGGTAATGACTGATACTGCATTCTTTCAGCTGCCACAGAGTTCTTTGACACAACTTCTGAAAAATTCATTCGCAAGGTAGACTTTGAGCAATTGTGTGGGAGACCCTTGCCAATAATTGAAAAGCATTGAGAACATCTTTTTTCAACTGTATTCTGTTTGCTTCAGGTTTCTGGGTTGCCAAGACTGGATGTTGAGAATTATGCTTTGCTTTGCCAACTGAGCAATTTAAGTAATCACAAACTGAGTCTCTTGTAACAGGACGGACTTTGATAGTTGTGAAGTCAAACAGCTGTTGCTGGGTTTAAAGCTTACCCTCCTCAACCCTCCTAAGGTTGGAGCAGCATTGCTAACAAAAGCCAGTTGGGACTTTTGGATCAGTTGGGACTTTTTGAATCAGTTAACTGCTTAAGAATTTGTTGCACTTTTTTTGTCATATAGCTGGTTAAAAAGCAACTAGGCTTACCAAGACACAAAAAGCAAACAGTCTTCCTGTTCTCCTTGTAGTTTTTTGCTTGACTTGCATATTTTTTTGTTAACTCAGATGCCAAATCTAAGAAAAAAAATTGATTGAACAACTAATGCATAGATCATCCAGGTCATATTTGAAAAAACCAGAAAATTTTTAGGGTAAAATATCGGGAATACATTTTCCCTTATTTTCCTTTTAACTTTGTTTTTAGTTGAGCTGTTTCTAGTTTTTTTTCAAACTTTTCTTTATTTTTCTATGAGTACTGAGTGAAAAAGCTTAAAAAACAAATATATTGCATAACAAATATATATATTGCAAAAATTTATACCTAAACTTGAATGCATAGAAAATGTTTTATATATCAGGAAAAAACTAAAAGCTAAAAAAATATCAGGAATTCCGGAAATACCCGGAAAAGGATAATCCTCGCTAATGCTCAAGGTTTATTGAAGAATTTTATTGTAATACTTTATAAAAAAACAATTTCAATTTTTTATAATTTTTATGGTACAGATAACTCATTTTTTCTTTTTTTAACTGAAAAAATGCAACCAATTTTTTTTATTTTATTCCAAAGATAACTTATTTAACACCATCTATTAAAAATTATGAAGTGAATGAAAGTAAAAGTTATAAAAAATGAAGTTTTATTGCTCTAGAGTTAAATATATAGCAGTTTTTTACTGCAATTTTATGCAAATCTGAAAATGGATTTTCTTCGACGGATGGTGAAACCAGATTTAGAGACTTATACTCAAGTAACCATCAATAATGATATCAAGCAATATTTTATTTTTTCATAACAGTATATGTATATGTATATGTATATATATATATATATATATATATATATATATATATATATATATATATATATATATATATATATATATATATATATATATATATATATATATATATATATATATATATATATATATATATATATAAATCAGTCTATATATGTGTAATTATTGCAAATATCCTTAAACATTTCAGTAGATAAATATCATATTTAATTTATTATATATGATTAATGTTATATTATTACAATATTATTTATGATATATATTATATATAGATTGACAAAAAGTTTTAAAACTTAAATCTAAACTTACTGACGAGTGCAAGACCGTTGATTCTCTACATTTATCCTCGACTTTAAAAACTCTAGCATAACAAAAAAAATTTAACCTTAAACGTGTTCTTGCGTTAAACCTTTTTAACGCAGGAACAACATTCTTTTAAAAAAATTTAATCATAAACCTTTTTAACACAGGAACAACATTCTTTTAAAAACACAAGTAGTTCGGCACATTTTCTTTATTTGAAAATAAATTAAAATTTTTGATGATATTAATAATTTTGATGATATTAATTTTTGATGAAAACTTTTTATGTTATTTTAAAATCAAAAATCAAAACTTTTAAAAATGAATTAATGAAACCACACAACTGCAGAACCATGCACATTAAAGTTAATAGCAATAACACAAAATAGTGAAACCTTAAAAAGATATAAAAATCTAATCAAAAATAAATGAGTAAAATATGTCAAATGAAAATAGTTATGGATTTTTTTTGTTAAGAATTTGAGCAGTAAATTTTTTTTAGTTTTTTTTTTTAGTTTATTAAAAAACTTTGTTTTTTTAAAAATAAGAACTATTTTACCCTGACAATTAGGCAAAATGAAAAAAAAAAAAAAATTGATGACTAAAAGAACACTTAGTTAAAAAAAAACAACCAATGATAACAAATAAAAAAACAACCAATGGTAACAAATAAAAAAACAACCAATGATAACAAATAAAAAAACAACCAATGATAACAAATAAAAAACAACCAATGATAACAAATAAAAAAACAATCAGCAATAACAATTAAAAAACAACTAATTAATTAAAAAAATATTTTTATTCTTATGATGAAGTTGTTTCAGAGATTACTGAGTTATTACTTTTGCCGCACTTTTTGGTGGAATAATATTCCATGTTTTTTACATATTGCTTTGATATATATCTTTGAAAAAGCCAAAACTTGCATTTTAAATAATTGCACCATTCACTATTTTGATTTATTAAAGTTTTGTTGAACTACACAACTTACGCTTAGCATAGTTTGGTACTAAGATTCTGGGTGTTGAGACAACAAAGACTCTGGTAAAGATAATGGTGTTTAAAACTTATTAGCAATTTAAAATTTGACTGATTTTATTGATGTCAAGTGGAAACAAACCAGTATATTTAGTGGATATGTTGTGCATAAAAACTTCACAGATTAAAGTTAGGCGTACAGCTAACTAAAATATTATTTTGATAAATTGCCGGACTTTGTTTAAAATTGCAAAATTTTGTTTTGGAAAACTGGAAAAGTACATTGAACCAAACTGAACAAAAGTACATTGATATAAGGAAATTTTTTTAACTTTTGTTAAATTTTTTAATTTATAAACTGTTTTTTACTTGACTTGTATCATTTCTGAAAATAACAACCACCCTAAAAATAAGACCCAAAAAAAAAAATTTCCTTTTTTTTTGCAAATTTTTCAATTTATATTACTCTTTTCATAAGGATTTCTTTTTTTTTGACGAAAAAAGTTTTTTACTTGTTTTTGTGAAATATTGAAATGCTAAATGATGTTAGCATGTCAAAACATAATAATATCAGTGTTCAAGTTGTTTAAATCAAAATTTTATGCTTTAACAGACAAGATATGCGCTTTCTGTAAAGACCATTTGGTAGTTTAGCAACATGCCTAGAAATTATGTGTAGCTTGTCATAATCACCAAAGAAGTTAATTTTATTAAAATTTCACAAATGACATGATTGCTTTCATTAATACCTGTAGATGAAACCACTATGCAGTATTGATATACTTGGCTATTACATCTTGAGTGCAAGAAGCAACTCTGAGTGATGTAATACTGACAAAAACTATGAAGCTTAAATTATGACACAACTGGTAAAAAGTTTGTACTAATCTCTCCCTGTAAATTTGGGATTTTGTACATTCTTTTAGGTATTATAATGGGAACAAAACATTGATAAATGACATAACAAGATGTATATTCGTAACCAATAAGCATGTTAACTATTAATGATTCATTAAATATGTCCTTTAAATTTTACATATACTTTGGTAATTTTAGGTTACTAATGTAGGTTTTTGGGATTATTAAGTTTGCATACATCTTCGTTTTACAAATATGTATCAAAAAGATATGAAATACTTATTTTCTGCTTTGTATTATTGGTTATTATGTGAGCTTGATAATGTTTGGTAAATATTTTTGGTTGGTATGTATGCTTGGTATGTAAAATAACATAGGCTCCTTTTAAGATTAAAAAAACATTAACTTCAATGTGCTATATGTAATGTGCGTTCATGTTATAGTTCAAAAACAAATATTATCTGTTGGTTGGTGAGTTGTGGTATTTGGTGAAATAAAAAGTTTAATAATGAAGTCTTAAAATTTTGAAAGTTTGAATTAAAAAATAAAAACATTAAATTAATTTTCAACTTTTTTGATTTTTTTTTGTGTTGATAAATTAAGTTATAATTTACCTTTTTAGTCAACATTAGTTGAGACAGGTAGGCTATCAATAGTCCCCTTATGCTCTTCAATATTAAGTTTTAATTTACCTTTTAAGTCAACATCAGTTGAGGCAGGAAGGCTAACAATAGTTCCTTGATGTTCTTCAATATTAGTTGGAAACATTACAATCAGATTACCATCTGAATTTGGTCTATTCCTAAAATTAACAGCAGAAGGAATAGTAGCACACGTTGTTTCTTTAAAAGGTTTTCGATCAACCTGATTTTTTTTATGTAAACCAACTACATTTTTGTTTGAATTATTTTGTTTACTCAAAATTGGTGTATTATTCATTGATAATGTTTGATGTTTTTCCTTAATAATCATTCTGTAGTTTGTCCATGTGTTGCTTGATGGATTAACTTGAGTTGAGTAATTCCTCCAAACGTACTAATAGAAAAAAAAATTAACAAGATTGAAACACTTTAGGATATGCCTAACTATCACTGTCCGATTAAAAACGATTAAAAAACAATAGAAACTACTTGAATAATCAAAGCTGCAGGAACACGTCTTCGATTGAAATGCTTTTTCTTTTGATTTTGGGCAACTTTTAATGCAAAACCTGAACCCAAAATACCCTGAAAAACAAATTTTAAACAAATTCTAAATACTTTGTTATAATTTCTCACAATATTTATTATTTATTACTTCAATTATCTTTACTACTACTACTATTATTATAATAATTATTACTATTATAAAAGTTTTATTATCATTATTATCATAATACATAACCTATATGTAACAATTAATTTTATTTATACATAATAAATAACATTAATTTTAAATGTTACATATAAAATATAATTGTTAGATATAAAATGAATATTAGAACTTACCGCTGGCAGAGCAAAGAACGCTGTACCAATAAAAGCAAACACAACAACAATAATCTTTGCAATCCAGCTATTAGGACTGAAATCTCCATAACCAATTGTCAACAAAGTTATCTTGGAAAATTAAAAAAGAATTAAACAGATCTAGTTATTTAAAATAATAATAAAACTGAATTGAAAAACCCTGAAAAAACTAGTATAATAGTTTTAAAATAACAAAAAATTTATTTAAAATTAAATTATCAAATAATATTTTTTTCAAACCACAGAAAAGCAAAGTAAAAAATGAAAGAATGAAAACTCCAAAACAACACTTTGCCATGCACTGACCTAAAGTTTAATAAAATAAGTTATGGACATACATAAAATTATGAACATATGTTGAGAAACTTAAAGAGCTTTTGGATACTAACATAGTCTTGTTAAATGCAAATAAATATAAACTTTTTCTTAACAGTTGTAATATTTAACAAGATATTTAGGAGTTTCAACAAAAACTAAATTGTGCTCAGAAATTGGTTATTTTTGAGGATAAACAGCAAAAAAGATAAACATTTTAGAGTAATGATAGAATATTTATACATGGAAATTCTTTTGTATACCAGGAACTTCAGAGAGAGTTTTTACTACGGCAGGTTAATGTTAAAAATATACAAATTATTTTATAATTTTCTCTAATGGTTTTACAAATCTGTTATTCTATATTTTCAAAATTTATCTTAAAAAAATTTAAAATAAAAACCATAAGAAACCATTATATTAAAGTTTTTTCTTTAACTCAAAGATATTTTTGACAATTTTCAATAAAATTAATGAAAAGACCAGAATACAATTTTGAGTGGTTTAACTTCATAACCTTTAAAATAATATATTTATGATTTCATTAGATGCCTAAAATTAACTGTACAAGATTTTATTTGTAATTTTACAATAAAAAAAACAACAACAATCATCATAGCAGAATAAATTTATTTAGAATAAAATGGATGTAATATTTTTTGTATTACAAATAAACTTTTATTTTCCTAATTAAATAAAAACACATAAAATTAAAATTCTTAATTTTATTTAGAGTGAAATTCATGTTTAAATTATATTATAAACAAACAAAACCTTAAAATTTTTTATAAACAAACAAAACCTTAAAACTTAAATTTGAAGAATTTACATTAGCAAATGATAAATATAAGCCACATATCATTGGAATCATTGAAACATGGTTTAAAGAAGACTCGCTTTTCAATCTAAATAGCTATTCATTATATAGACAAGACAGAAATGATGGTAGAAGAGCCAGTGGGTTGTTATCTTCATTTCTAGCAACCCAAACTTGGTTAAAATAATTGTTATCAAGTTGCGCAATTATAAAGTTGAATATAAGTAACTTTACTAATCCAAAAAAAAAGATATTATTTGGATGCATTTGCATGGATTGCATTTGCACACCCCAAACAGCATTTACATTTATGCAGACCCCCAAACAACAATATTGATCTAGAGATAAATGAGTCTACTCATGCTGCAAAAAATAAATTATATAATCAAAGTTACCATTGTGTATTTGTAACGGAAGACTTTAACTTTTCAAAAATATTATAGAAAAATGGAAGTGTAAATCAACTTTTTAATAACAAAAGGTGGCCAGACCACGCATTTGTAAATACAGTTGAGGATTGTTTTCTAACTCAACATTCGATGCCCCAACATTTCAAATATAAGATGAGCTAAATAATGTTATTAAAATTATTGTTATTAATGTTTTTAAAATAGAATCTATTTTTTTCTTTCAATAGCTCATCATAGTTTAAGTTCCAAAACAATGCCAAAACTTTTTTTTTCGTGGAAATTACTAAGATATAAAATACTTCTTTTCACAATGTAAATGGGTTATTTTATGAAAAAAAAATCAATCAAATGTGTGACATTTTTATTTTACTATAAAATTCAAATTAAAAATTTATTCTGTATTACGTTAGACATCCTTGCATTAACAAATGGTTCATCAAAAAATATTGTCAACCTAGCTCTAAAAATGAAAATTACTTTTTACTTTAATTGTGCAAGTGGGGGAAGGGGGGGGGGGGGGAAATAAAACGACAAAATTAATGATTATAAAGAGCTAAACAAAATTGCTCAAAACAAGAGGAAAAGAATACAAGAAATGAATTTGAGAAAAACCTAGTTTCTAGAGCAAAACAATTCCCATAGCTTTTATATCAACAACATGCAAAATACAAGTAACCTTATCCCATCACTTCAAGATAAAAATTCTTCATTCTGAGACAATTTTTTTATTAATACTAATATCTTAAATACTCAATTTCAATCGGTATTTGTCAAGGAGGATACAAATCTAATTTCTGAATTTAATGATAAAAATATATACATTTCTAAACCAATACATGAAGGTAAAATATTATTTAAATATAATGAACTTTTGAAAAATGTAGATATAAATAAATCTATTGGCAGTGCAATGTAGATATAAATAAATCTATTGGCAGAACCTTTGAACAATGTAGATATAAAAAATCTATCAGCAGATTCACTCTATATTTCTTAAAGAATGCTCGAAATCACTAGGATATCCAATTTTACTAATCTTTAGCTTTTAGTAAAGTACTAAGTCGTTGGAAAGAAGCAAATGTCACTCGTATCTATAAAAAAAGGTAGAAAACTTATACCAGAAAACTATAGACCTATTAAATTGACTTCAATTATCTGTAAACGCTTAAATCAATAATCAAAGAAAATTTGAACTACTTAAAAACGAATAATCAGATTAATATGCAACAACATGGATTCTTGCCTAGATAACCATGTATAACAAATTTGTTGGAGACTATGAACCTTCTATCAACTTGCATAGAAAACGACACCTCAGCTAATATCATTTACCTCAACCAAAAGTATTGCCAAAGCATTTGACACTGTTGGTCACAAAAGACATTTACCTAAATTAAAAAATTATGGTATCAGTAATCGCATTGCCATATGAATTAAATCATTCTTAGAAAATAGGAAGCAAAGAGTAGTAATTACCCAAATTGAGTCCTATTGGAATGATATTTTTAGTGGTATCCCACAAGGTTCTGTATTAGGTCCATTTCTTTTTGTCATCTATATCAATGACTTAAAAAAACATAACTAATAAATCTAAATTATTTGCTGATGATACTAAAATCATAAATCAAATTTACAACAAATACTCTACACCAGCTCTTCAAAATGACCTTATCAAGGTATTTGAATGGTCAAAAAATTCTTATCAAGTTTAACTGTAAAAAAGTCATGTTATGCATATTGGGAAAAACAATCCAAGCAAGATTACTTCATACCCAATTCTAATAATGATAATTTAGTAACTTTAGAAAAATCTAAACTGTATGTGAAAACAAACTCTGCGTCTAAAGCAAATCGATTGCTTGGTATGATAAAGCGCACCTTTAGTTATATAAATAAATAGATGTTCTTTATACTACACTTGTCAGTCTACATCTTGAATAGGGTATTGCTGTGCGATCTCCTTACCTGTTAAAACGAGTACATAGACAAGCAAATATGCTGATTCCTTCTCTTAAAAACATATTTTAAGAAAGACTAATAAGTTTAAATTAGAGCAAGTAAATATAAAAAAAAATCAGATTCAGACACATGGATACAACTTTAGATAGCAAGCCAAATTTACTAAAAGTGTTCCTTCACAAAATTATCTCCTTGATCGAGCAGCAATCGCATATAATTAATTTTATTATTTATTTTTTTATGTTAATTCACCACCTAAGGCCAAAAAGACTACTACAGACGAGGAGGCTACTTAATTGTGTTTAGAACCCTCTCTCAACTCTATAAATCTGAAACACGAACCTTGACAAACAAGGCTGCTGTGCAGAGAAACAAGTTAATTACCAGTAGAAGTTGTAAACTCTCATAGCTTAAATCAGTTTAAAAATAAACTTAAATAAAAATACCAATCGTACATGTATGGACATATAAAGGCGTGCAACCTCACGCCTTTATATGTCTACACATGTACAATTTTTAATTTGCTGATTTGGCCACAACTTTTAAATAGGTTGATAGTTATTGCACATTTTAAATGGCACTTAAAAAGGAATGTAAATTATATAAAAATGAAAACAAAAAGTTTATTTTGTTTCTTCACTTGAATCAAATTTCGTCGATGGAAGTAACAGACAACCTAAAAATAAGAAACAAAAACAGTAAAAAAAGAAAAAAAATAATTTTAATTTTAGTAAGTGGTTTATATCAAACGACATTAAATTTTTACATATAATGGTGTGCTATAAACCCCACAACAGCCTATTCATTCCTGCAACAAAATTATTAAAAACTTTGTTAATAAATCAGTTTGGAATAATTAACTTTAAAACTTTGATCTTTATGCAAGTCTATTTAAGAGAAACATTTTTAAATTTAAAAGATAAAAACTTGGTTTATAGCTTACTTTTTTTACTATTGTTTATTTTCTTTTTACAGTTTATGGTTTTTGTTTTCATTTTTATCTAGTTTACTTTCATTTTTAAGCACCATCTTTAAATGCGCAAAAATTATCAAGTCAGCAAAACAAAAATCGTACATGTGTGGTCATATAAAGAGGTGCCATCGCATGCCTTGATCGCATGCTTTGATCGCATGCCTTGATCGCATGCCGACATTTGTTAAATGTTGAGTGACCTCTGTCATTTTGAATCCAATCTAAAAACTGGGTTTTAGATTGGATTCAAAACGACAGAGATCACTCAACATTTAACAAATGTCAAAAAGTTCATCAGTCGGTGCTTGGATGATTCGTTGAGGTTTTTTAGAAAGATGACTTTGAAGATTATGGAAGTCTAAAGCTGCAATCGCTTACTTGAATATTCAAATTAATAATTTTGAAACAGTTTTGAGTCTGCTGCTTGAATTCGATTCTTTATCAATGAATTCCACTGATTCCCAATTTGTGAAGCAGGCCAAGATTTTACTATATATGTTTGTCACCTCATGTACATGTGAGCGCTTTTTTTCTTGTCTTTGTAGGCTTAAGATCTATTTGTGTTCTACGATGTATCAAGAGTGTTTAAATCACCTTGTTTTTTTGAATTACCATCGCAATATTTGATCTGAATCTTTTGATCAGTTTATAATGCGTGCTTCTTCAAGTATGAATACATTTTGTTCACTATTTGAGAAAATAAATAACGTTTTTATGCCTACTAAAAAAACTTGTCAAATTTCATTATAGATTTTTAACTCTCACCAAATATATTGACCCTCATCCGGTAAAAGTAAAACTCAACATCTATGAATGACAACATAGTAATCACACAAATTTAATTTTTGAATAAATAAACTTTTGATATTTAGCTCACTATTTTGTTTTACTTTAGGAAAACTAAAAAACGAAACAAAATCTTTTTCAGAGAGTTTGGTTTCTCTTCATATTCTTTTTAAATTTAATAATAAAAATAATGATTACAAGGACATAATAAACTTTTATTTATTTTTAAACTTCTTTTTTTTCTAAACAATGTTTAAAAAAACTTTTCTTTAATGTTTAAAAAAACTTCTTTTATTTTTCAAACCTCAATGACTTTAATGTTTAAAAAAAACTTCATTTATTTTTAAACTTCTGTCTTTTATGTTTAAAAAAGTCCATAGTAAATGTAATATATTTAATATACACCAATTTTTTTATTATATATTTTTGTAATCACTAAGTTTACTGCAGTTATCTTTTTTTTTAAAAAAAAGTGCCTTAAACTACTGTAAAAATTATTAACATTTAGTAAAAGTTAAATGAACAGAACTGATATTTAAATCAAAAAGAAAACTAAAATAATAGTGAATACTCTTTGATATAAGCAAATACTTATTGATACAAGCATTTATGGTTATGTTTTGTTTTCGAAAAATTAAAATAGACAATATCTATTTGAATACAATACCAAAGTGTTTAATAAGCCTAACTACTTTAATTTTAATTTTGCAAATGTAAATATTAATTAAAAATTGTCAAAAGTTTTCTAAACATTTAGTACCTAATAAATATAAAATTACTAGAAGTTAATAAATATTTAAAAAGGTTTACACTTAAAATACTTTAAAAGTTACAAAATTTAAACAACTACAAAAAAAGTAGAATTTGAAACTTAAAAATTTAGTAAAAGTATTAAATATAATAGTTTTTCTTAGCCTAACTAAAGTATATCCACTGCTAAATAATGTATTCAAAGAAACATCTTTTACAACGAGATGCTATTTTAAATAAACTTTTTTTTATTTAATTATATATATTGGGAAAAAAATTTTCAATTTAATTTTAAAAGAATATATTTTCAACAAAAAATTATTTCATGTAAAGTTTTTGCAAAACAAAAAAAGCTAGTATTTGCTGCTTCTTTTAATACTTGCTGCAAAATAAAAGATGTTTATATATATATATATATATATATATATATATATATATATATATATATATATATATATATATATATATATATATATACACACATATATATATGTATTGTACTATCGCTCAAAATTTTTTTCTAGAATAGCCCCTGTATATATATATATATATAAATCTTATTCATTTTTTAATATTGCTATTAGTAATATGTCAACAATTAATTAAATAAGACAGCATGGTTTATCTATGTCTAATGAAAAAGGCAAACTTAATGTTTACAATTTTTGTGTGAATAATTTTCTCAATTTGATGTATTGTAAACATTGGTCTTTAAGTAAAAGAGTTTATAAAAACTTTATGTAACCTAATTCCTAATTCCAACCTAAAAAAAAGACTATTAAATCATCAAAAAATAAGGATAAAAAAACAAAATCTATATTTAGTGGTAGGCCAGTGAAATCATTTGAGAATTTATCAAACAAATAGTTGTAAAGCTATCAATTTATCTTCTCTTTATCGTGCTCGCCATTTCCTTACTTCTGATTCCATTCTCTACCTCTACAAATCTCTTATTCGTCCCTGTATGGAATACTGTTGTCATATTTGGGCTGGTTCTTCTAACGATTCACTCTCTCTTCTTGACAAGGTCCAAAAAGCATTGTAAATGTTGTTGGACCTGGACTATCTGCTAAGCTTGAACCTCTTTCCCATCGTCGTAAAGTTGCATCTCTTTCTCTTTTCTACAGATACTATCATGGTCACTGCTCAAAGGAGTTATCATCTCTAGTTCCATCAACTAAAATTCATTCTCGTTTTACTCGTCATTCAGCTAAGTCTCATTCGTTTTCTGTATCTGTCCCTGCATGCTCTAAAAACTTTTATTCATCTAGTTTTTTTCCCCGCACTTCAATTCTTTGGAACTCTCTCCCATCTTCATGTTTTCCTGACTCATACAACCTTCAACTTTTTAAGTCTTCTGTCAACCGTTTCCTTGCTCTATAACTCTGTTCTTTTTTTTTCCTAGTAACTCCCAACTTAATAGTGGTTGCTTGCAGCCTTGTTGGGAGTGAATGCAAATAAAAAAAAACAAAAAAAAAAAAACTAGTTCTTCAAATGAAAAATTATATGTTAGTAGTTGTAATCTTTTTAAAGATGGCAGAAAAAAAAAAGTGAAAGTATTTAGTATCTGTAAAGTAACTCTCTGATTCAGAATATGTAGAAGAATAAAGTTCTGATTTTCTGATGTAGAAGAACAAAGTTCTTAACTGTATAACCTGTATTACTTTATACTTGTTTGCCTACTATATAAACTTATTAAATACATAAAAAATATTAAATAAAATATTTTAAAAACTGCAGTTGTTTGGCTCAATTCATTTGATTTTGTAAACAAGAATACCCAAAATTATTTATCAATTTATTGTTTTTTCTTTTTATTATTATTATTTATTATTTGTTGAGAATTAGAAAGACAGATTTAAATTCTCAACTAATAATCTGTTCATGTTTGAAAGATATAACTGTATAAAGTTTTCACCCTCCCCAAAATGAGGGGGTTGTAAACTTTACATGATCATAACTTTTGAAGAATAAAAGATTATTTGATGAAAGTTAAAACCTGTCGATGAATTTAAATTACTATAATATAGCAACAATTTTTTTTTTCAACTCATTGCCCTTATATTTGGGGTGGGGGCTAACTTTTTGGGGTATTTTTAATACTGGGTTTTAATTACTGCAATTTTTTTGAAAAACATAATTTGACTTAACATTAGCATAATAATCATTTTGGAATTATCCATTGTTTAGAAAATGTCAATTGTCTAAACAATGGATAATTCCATTAGATAATCTGGATAATTCCGTTTAGATAATCTAAAGTCTATAATTTACTCAATTAAGGCTTAATATCCACATCAATACAACGATTATATTTTAGGCCATCTATGTATCTATGTACACACACACACACACACACTTGATTATTATTTTGCAAGAAATTAAATAATCAAAAGGCTTACCATTCCAAAATAAATTCCTTCCCCAAGATTTTTTATTTTGTTTGATGAAACTATGGAGTCATTTTTTTCGGCAATATAAACCAAAAATGAACACGCTGCAAGTAAAATAAAACTCAAGTACCAACAAGTCATCAACTCCTAACAAATATACAAAAATAACATAACTCTTTTAATTTATTTACCTACAAACAACTCAATTAAATGTTTTCAATAAAACAAAACAAAAAATGTTAACATAAAATAATGCCTAAAATATAAACCTAAGGCATTTTCTGTTATTAGCTTTTGTTCTTTAGCAGTATAAACTTGACTAAAGATTTTCTAGAACCTAACTTCTAAGCTTGGAGACAAAAATAAGATTTGGTAATCTGAGAATAATTAACTTCAGACAGTACATTGTAGCAATTTCTTGCAATTATAAAAAGACATTTGTTCTCAAAGGAAATAAATGATTACAACTCAAAATATCAATTGCACAAGAAGGTTTAAACCACAGGATAGAGTAAGGCTTGAATTAAAAACCATCAGGAAAAAATAAAAGCTTGTATGCCTGACTGGAGCTAGGAGATTATAAAGAGGTACAACTTTCAACAGAGGAACAAAAGAAATCAGCCCATGGACCATCACAAAAAAATAAAACCATAACAAAAAAAAAAAAAAACTTTGATCAACATTAAAGTAGTAACAAGAAGTCCAATGATTGAATGACAGAAGAAGATAAAAGTTTTAGTATCTTAAAAAAGATTTCTTTAAGTAAGAAGTAATGATATAAGGTAAGAAGTATAATATAAGATAAGAAGTGTATTATATGGTAATAAGTGCAATGAAAGGTAAGAAGTTAAGAAACCATAAAATTAAGGAGTGAAAATAAGTGATTAATGCAATCTTGGGACAAAGGAGATTAATAAAGAACAAAAAGAAAGGTGAATAAGTAAAGTGGTGCTACTTAAAACCACATAAAACAATTTGTCAGAAGATTGAAACCTGATTTCACAAAAAAATAGGTAAATTTATAAGTTTGTGCATGCCAAGGCCATCCAGGTCAAGTATGCAGAAACTTGTAAGTATGTAGAAATTTGTAAGTATGAAGAAATTTGTAAGTATACAGAAACTTGTAAGTATGCAGAAACTTGTAAGTTTGCAGAAACTTGTAAGTATGCAGAAACTTGTAAGTATGAAGAAATTTGTAAGTATACAGAAACTTGTAAGTATGCAGGAATTTCTTTGTGAATTAAAAGATAATAGTTAAAATACAAAGACTTGATCTTTGCTTGATTTTAAAAATTAGTAGATAAAATACTTAATATTATAATTAATAATATTATAATAAAATATTATGAATAATATAAAACTTAGAACAATATTGTTAAAATATTTAAAGTAGCAACTGGTAAACTAGTTTTTCAGCAAAGAATTGTTTCCAGTTCAATTTTGTCTTTTATTTATAAATTTTATTTAATTTATAACTATTTTTAGATTTTATTTAATTTTAATTATTTATACATTTTATTTAATAATAATAGCTTATTTTGTTAAGTCTTATTCTATTTTTCAACAAATTTGGAAGAAATGTGTCAAAAATCATTTATAAACTTGCTAAAATACACCTTTTCACAGCTTTGATAATTTCATAGCGCATATCTTAATAGTATGTTATGGTAATTGTATAGAATAACAAGAATAAAAAGTAAATACACAAATAAATTAAGAAATATCCTCAAAAGAAACTCTTTGCTTTTTTATTTCCAAATTTGCAAATAATGATTTTTACTTTTTAAAAGTTATTTACAAATAAAATTTTTTTTCTTGTTGCAAAGAAGAAAAAAACAAGTTAGTTACTTTAGCAAAAAAAAACAAAAAAAACAAGTTAGTTACCAGCATATTTTGTGACAAACTAAGATTTAAGTTTCCAAATACCATTTTGGTACCAAACTAAGATTTAAGTTTCCAAATACCATTTGGAAACTTAAATCTTAGTTTGTCACAAAATAATATATATTTAAAAACTTTGGCATATAAAATTCGCCGAATGGTCACACACGAGCAGTGAACGCCTGAGGGAAGAAATGAAATACATTAGAATAAAGGAGAATTATTTATTAGACGATTTATAAGTCATTTATAAATTTCATATTATTAGATTTATTATTAATTTCCAAATACCATTTACTAAAATATATATGCCATTGTACATTCACTTGTCTTAAGGCAGAAAAGTTAAACGAGCGCTTTATGAGTATTTTTAATGTTACAATTAGTAAAATGTTCACAAGGAATTTAATTTTTTGTAAAAATAGAAAAGGAGGAAGAAAAACCGAGAAAAAAAATCTAATTTTTTAAAATTTAACAAACAAACAAACAAAAAATTGGAATATTGAAAGTGGCGCTGATATAAAATGTCTAAATAAATATTCCTGCTCTGGCAAAATAAATAAAAGTTTTTTTAAAATATGTCTTTTATGCTTGTTTTTTTAAACATCATACAACATCTTTTTTCTTTTGCTGAACATTTTTGATGGAAAAGTTAGAATGATAAAAATAAAATTTTCTTTGTTTTTTCTTTACTTTTATTTATTATATTTGAACTTTATTATTTACTTATTACATTTGTAAAAAGCGCAAATATCAAACAATTTTTTTCTGAACTTCTTTATATAATCATCACTCAAACTTTATAAATGGTTTTTATAACGTAAATTAAATTAAAACGAATCTTTTATCTTACTGCTTAAACAATATCTTTACAATTATTTAAATATTAAAAAATGATAAAAAGTGGCTTAATCAAAATGACGCGCTAATTTATGCTTTAAAACAATGCCTGATTATATATATATATATATATATATATATATATATATATATATATATATATATATATATATATATATATATATATATATATATATATATATATAAACAGAGAGAGAAAGAGAGAAAGAGAGAGATTGATTCAGTTGATGTAGCAGTACTCTGTTGAAAGTCAGGCTATTTGTCAGTTATGTAGCAACACTCGGTTGCGAGTTAGGCTATAAGATAGCCTATGTAGCAACACTCCGCATATGTTTTACAGTAAAAAAATTCAGAAAGTTTTTTATTTAAAAAAAAAGAAAAAAAAAACATTCAGAATAGTTTTAAAAACATTTAGTATGTTTTTAAAAACATTCTAGTCTTTTAATTTGCGTTTTTGTGGTTTAATTACAATTAAATTAATTAAAATTAATTAAATTAATGTGCTTTGACATAATCTTAATAACCTTAATTTCATAACCTTAATTTTGTGAGTTTTAAAACCACAAACAAGCGAAGAGCCATTTTTTACCACAAACACATTTTCTTAGCCATAAAGTATAGGTGTATATATATATATATATATATATATATATATATATATATATATATATATATATATATATATATATATATATATATATATATATATATATATATATATATATATATATATATATATATATAATATATTATTATATTATATTTATATACATTTATACATAAAATATTAATAAAAAATTATTGTCACTGTTTATTTTTTTTGTTTGTCAAAATTATTGCAGTGAAAATATATTTTGGTACAAAATATATTTTCACTGTACTCTCTTTTTTTTGATGAAATTATTTTAAAAATATATTAAAAAAAGCATTATTTGGTAGACTGATTTTTACAGACTGTATACTTTGATTGGGTTATTTATTTGAGCTACATTATTAAATTTTTTTAAATTTAATAATGTAGCTCAAATACGTTTATATAGTGTACGTTTATATGGTACAAATGTAGCACATTTGTACCATATAAACGTACACTTTTAAATAGTGTTTAAAATATTTAAAAGTATATTTAAAAAAATTTAAATATACACATACTTACTTTTAAATATTGTTACATTTTTGTTACTTTTTCAAATATGTTTTAAATTAGTTTTTTGTAGTGTGTTGTGTTAAAATTTTTTAATAAATATTTATTTTATTGTTAACATAACATAAATAAAAGCAAAATAAATTCATGAATGTGCTTATCATATTATTTTTTTGATAATAATATTGATTTCTAAAGTTCTGAATTTACATTTTTACATAAATTTATAATTTGAATTTACATATTTATAGATACACAGTTGATAAATTCATATTTTACAGATACATAATAGTTGATAAATGACAATGCAATACTTTAAAAATAACAAATCAAGCGTTTAAAACTTATTAATTTTCAATCATTACCAGCATCATTATAATTATTTACTCAGGTTTTATGTTATCTTATATTTATATAGCACAATTATATTATAGCACAAAAATCATTATCATTTTTATTGTCATAAAATTAATCTTAATAAATAAGCGCATTTTTTAATTATGACAATTATCTGATAAAGCAATGGTCTTTAAAGTAATTAAGTTTAATAGTTTTTTTTTACAAGACAAAGATGTTTGTTTTACATCTTTTTTTAATAAAAATTTTGTTGAAAAATAAATAAATAAAGTATAAAATAAGTTTTACATTCATTTTATTTATTATTTTTTTTGACAAGAAGGAAGGAGGGGGGGGGGGGGGAGAGAGGAAGAAGTTTTGTTTGATTTTTGTACATACATCAACTGATTTAATTTAGGTAGAACATGAAAGGAGTGTACATACATCAATTGGCTTAAATAAGTAGAACAAACGTGAAGTATCCATACATTGAATGAAAAAAATTATTATTATTATTAATGAATTATTATTATTATAAAATTATTATTATTATAATAAAATTATTATAAAAATTATTATTATTATTATAAAATTATTATTGTTATCATTGTCATTATGGAGTTCTAACCCACCATTTGCCTAAAGATTCCACACTCAACTTGTTTGTAGAGGTTCGTACTTTGAAGGTATAAGAATATAAGTTATAAAGTTGAGAAAGAGCTACTAAATTTATAGTTTACTAAAACTAAAATGAAAAAGTGACTAAAAGGTACCTGTCTATGTTCATATACTACCAAACTCATTATTTTGAAAGCGCCCTGTTGCCGGTCTAATCTTAGGATCCGAAGTATTTGCAAAAAATTAAGAAATCTAAACAAGACAAAATTTATCTTTAAAACTAATATTTATACATAGCATGTTTAAATTAAAAAAAAAAGTTTTGTCATCGTGTTTAAAACTGAAAATTTATTAAAGATTTTAATTGCCATTGGATTGATTTCAGTATAAAACATATAAAATAAGTTTAAGTAATATGACTTACTGAAAAAGAGTTGTGTGAAGATCATCACGAATTATTTTATGTGAATAAATGATAAAAATTGTTGCCAATATAACAATCATATCTAAAAAAAAAAAAATAATAATAATAATAAATAATAAAAGATAATAATAAACTTTTTTAATTGTATCAAAAAAAAAAAAAAAAAAAAAAAAAATTTTTTATAGTAAAATATGCTTTTTTCAACTTGAAATTCAGAAATAAAATATTTTACTCTCCTTTTTTTTTATAACTAAAAAGTTTAAAATATATCTCATTTAATAGACATTTAATAAAATTAGCAAATACAGAATTTATCTCTTAATAGATTCTGTATCTGTTAAAATTTATTCTAAAAATGAAGCTACTGAGGAATCAAAGAAATATAAAACAGCTTCTAAACTACATTAACTATTTATTTATTTAATTAAAAATTTATAAGTGAAATTATAAAGTATACAAAATCAGTTTAGGAGCTACTCATAGCTAGTATACTCATAGTCAAAATTAGTCAACTAAGAAATAATTGATTTATTTGACTATAGACTTAAAATATAATAATATAATATAAAAATACCTACTAATCAACTGAAAAATTCAGTCAAGTGAAAAAAATTTTAAATTTTAAATTCTTTTATTTTTTGATTCGATTTAACTTTCCAATCTATATTTTTGTTTGTTTATTTAAAAACAAAAGCATGTACTATTATAACTAAAGATAGTGGTTTTGTTGAATACCACAAATAGTGGTTTTGTTCAATACAGAATATTCGGCTAGACGCTTGGCTGAAGCATCAAATATTCTTCTGCCAAATATTTGGTGACACTTTCCTATTTTGAAGGTTCTGACCTGGTTCATTGAAGTGTATATCATGTGTATACTGGGAAAAGACGTTAAGTCAAAAGTTGGCAGTTTTGACTTAAATACACCATATGGTGTATTTAAATGTCAACACCAAATGCAAGTTAATAAGATTATAAAAGTTTCAAATAGGAAGAAAATTTAATTGATGAAATAGAAAAATGATTGATTTCTCTTAACAAGGATTTTTTTTTTACTTAACGAGTTAATTTTTTTTGCCAGAATAACCACAACATGATGTAGGTATTCTGACAAAAAACTCTATGCTGTGGGCATTTTTGTTAATTTATGACTTGGCAGTATAACAGCACACATTATTTGTTTCATCAACTTAATTTACCTATAGTTATTTATAAACACATCATTCTCTTTAAACCACTCAAAATAATAACCAAAACAACCAGCTCAGCTATTTGCATTTATAAGGAAATCACAGCAGTTAATATAGATAAATTTTCACTACAACCTGAACTTAAAAAATTATTCAACTTGTTAATTATGTTAATTATAATGTTGCAATGTTAATTATACGGTTAATTATAATTAACCGTATAATTAACCGTATGTTAATAAGACAGTTGCAATAAAACAATGCGATAATTCCTTTTTCAGTGAAAGGCTGCTTGACATTAATAAACCATCACCAGTGACTAGTAGCACCGGTGATGATTCAGCTCTACTAAATAAGAAAAAGAAATCTAATTGAAAACAATCAAACTAATCTCTACGAAAAAATGCACACATATGAAGATGCAAGAAAGAATAATTCCAATTGCAAATGATATTAGTTTTTACATAAAATCGTTTGCTTAAATTGGACAGCAAACCCTTACAAGTGCTGGTCAGCAAACACAAAATATTATCCTCACAGAACTAGCTAAAAAGTTTTTATTATTTGTCGGTGGCGGTGACATAGTGAATGGCTATTTTAGGAAATATGATATCTTTAATTACCTATTTTTTGTTTACTCTTATAAAATTTTATCTGATTTTCATAGCATATTAGGATTATTTAGGCTCTTTTTGGTGCTTTGTAACAAGACTGTAAGGAGTTCTGGGAGCACCTTAATAACTACATAAAAAAAGGAAAACAATTATACCTAATTAAACAATCAGTTATGTATTTCATTAATTTTTTTTTTCTTTTGTTTACTCAATGCTTTTGACTTTCATTAATACTTTCATGCAGGGCCACTTCAAACTGGCTCGGGACCCTGTGGTTAAATTAATTAGCGACCCTTTAAAACAAAAATGTTTTCTATACAATCACACTGTTAATATGATTTTAAAGACTTTGATATATAGCAAGTATTTAAGGCAGTTTCTCTCATATTGTTTTGCTTAATTAACATTTAAATGATATGATGTTAAAAAAAGACGAAAAAAAATTACTTTGTTATTTTTATGACAATTGTATTAGTGGAGTTAATGTATTAGTGGAGTTAATGTATTAGTGGAGTTAATGTATTAGTGGAGTTAATGTATTAGTGGAGTTAATGTATTAGTGGAGTTAAGAAATGTATTAGTGGAGTTAAGAAAATATATTAGTCGACAACACTATTCATAGCTAAATGAATAGTGTTGTTAAACTAATTGATTAGGTTACACCTAAATAACACAAAGTTTAAAAGATTTTAAAAATTCACTAGTAAATAATTAGAAAATAAGTTTAATAATAAAGCGTTTAAATTCAATACAATAGCTTAAAAGTGACATTGAAACAACACAATACCAATACTAACAATATTAAACAACAGCAAAAATAACTAACGCCATTGTTACCACACCACTATTCTGGTGATTTTAGTTTATGTCATTTGTTAAACAATATATATTTTTTTGCAACGTCAAAGAACATATTATATGAGGCCTTGTTACAAGATTTTGTTACATATATGCTTAACGCTAACTAAAGTATCTTTAATTCACCATTGATATTTACATAGTCAATTTACATATTTACATAGTCAATTTACATAATTACATCTCTATTTACATAGTTAAAATTTAAATTGTGTCATTGACATAATTTAAAGTACCGCATTGTAATTAAGTTTAAAACTGCGTTAATAAATTTAAAACCGCGTCAAAAATAAAACCTAATTACAGAACATCTAAACTTAAAATAGTAGAAAATTAAAAAAAAAAAAAAAATTATAACAAAACATACTGATGAAGTTTAAATTCTTGAAAAAGATTTTCAAATAACGAATTTAAACTTCATCAAGACTACACTGTTTTCTATGTTGTTTCTGATCAAATTAATGGAACCCTTTCTCTTTATCCTTCAGCCAATATTGTTGTTATACAAATTATATTGTTATACTGATACAGGGCATCTCGTAAGAGGCGTGCGATCACACATCTTATATGACCACGCATATAGTTCTTTGTTTTAACAACTTGACCACGGCTCATTGCAAGTTTTGATAATTTACATTTGCTTTGTTTTCTTTTAGCGCATTTTTTAAACGCGCTAGCTATCGAAACTTGCAAGAGCCGTGGTCAAGTTGTTAAAACAAAGAACTATATGCGTGGTCATATAAAGCGTCCGATCGCACGCCTCTTACGAGAAGGCCTGCTGATATATATTTTTTTACGTATTTAATAAACTGCTTTTAATAAAAATATAACCTACTTTTAATAGATACAAATAATTTATAGATACCAATTCGATATTCATAAACATAATTTATATTCATAAATAAATTATGTCAAAAGAACTTTACACAACATAGAACTTTACACATACAAACAAAAGAACATTACACATACATTACAGAACATTACACAACAACTATTTAAAAAAGTTTATTAAATATGTAAAAAAAAAAAAAAAACTAAATCAGAATAAACAAACAAAAGATTGTTATGAATATGATTATTTTAAGAAATAAACTAGAATGAAATATATTTATCTAATAGCAAATCTAGACTTAATCAGTGATTTCTGTTATAACTTTTTTTAATGATTTTTTTAAGTTTTAAATTCAAAAGTTATTAAATCTCATTTTTAACCTGGTTTTAAATTAAACTTAATTACAATTATTTATATCAAACAAGTTGATTTCAATTTTATTGCACTTTTTTTAACAGTCATAATCTATAGGCAACACCAAACTATTTTTTAAATAACTTTCAATGGATCGTGACATTTATTTAATATATGTTCTTTTGCCAAGGATATTATGACTCTTTTAGTAGACATTTTATTATATAAGGGAAAATAGAGTATGATAGGGTACTATTTAAATTATTAAAAAAAACTGATAACAATCATTTAAACTTTATTCAATTTAATAATTCAAAACTATATTAAAAAAAAATTCTTTCAAATTATTAAATTAAAGTATTGGACAAAAAAAAATACAAACTATTTGACAAAGGAAGACAAAACAGCAAACAACAAACAGCATTTAATAAAAAAATTAAAGATTTGAAAATCTTCAAAAACAAAAATGGTTTGCCTTTTGCTAGGGTCAAAATGGGGGACAAAGAAACAGTAAAATAAGTTATAGACTTTATTCACTGTATAGGGATAGCTCACAGGTAAAACTTGACAATTTATGATTTTTTTTTCTTCTAAATCAGCGCATGAATGATATTGCTACTAAATGACATTCAAGTTTGAAATGACAAAAAACTTTTTTTCTTTGCCAAACTTTTCAACAAGTTACACCATCAGACATTTGAATTACTTTTGAACTCACATTTAAATATAAATTAAAAAAACACTTTTTTTTAAAGCAGCATTTTACATATGTTCATTTTACTAATTTTTACTTTTAGATAAAAATTAGTAAAATTTTATTTTTAGATTTTTGTTTTAAAAGAGCACATGTTGCAGACAGTTTAATAAGTCGAGTAGAGAAGGTAAATGATTTGAATTGTCTGGAAAGTGAATCGGAAAGTTGACTATTTGTGTTAGAAATTGAGAAAGACAAAAGTTGTAGGCTACTGACATTAGAGCCAAGCCATTCAGTGTGATGAGCATTAAAAGTCACCACCAACAACAATATTGGCTGAAGCATAAAGGAAAAGGCTCCATCAATTTGATCAGAAATAAAATTGAAAATAGTGAAGTCTTGAGATAAAGGAGAGTGATATAGAACAAAGAGAGAGGTGATAGAGTGAAGTGGTACTAAACAAAAGTACATAAAAAAATAGTCTGTGGATTCAAACCTAGTTTTCAAACAAATGACTGAACTCTTATGAATGTAAAGGCCAAGCATCTGACAATTAGTCTTTACGAATTAAAGAAAGATATCCATTAACACTAAGATCACAAGATGAGACAGCTGAGCTCAAATTAGACTCACAAAGAGCAAGTAGGTCTGGTGAACTTTGCAGGAGATAAGATACTAAATACTCAACAGAAGGAAATTTACTTTGAAGACCACAAATATTAGTGAATGATAGATTTAGAGAACTTGGTGAAGACGATGGTTTATTGTGTTTTACAGTTTTTAATACTTTAGGCAATTTTTTAATTTGTTAAAGAACTTGACTTAAAGCACAGATAGTACTCAGTACACTATCTAATAATCCAATCAATTGCCTTATTACAATTAATAAACCCTATGTCATAACAAATATAGCCTCAGCAATGCATACCAAAAGTATGAGCAGGGATACCGTCCATGCACAACATGTCACTGTTAATACTCTGATACTTTACAGCTGCTGATCGAATCAGCCTCTCTGAAAACTACCACAGAGTTTAGGAACCCTGACTACCAGCCAGCCTTAGAACCATAAAACTGAGTTTTAGAGCTGTACCCTCATTAGAAGATAATAGAATGAGTTGCCTAGTCATAAAAACAGAGACACAAGCAAAACCCATCCAGTGAGTCAAGAAGCTCCAGCATTCATCATGTTGAAGTGGAAACAATGTATTATAAATATATCTACACCAGACAAATAGATGAAGAAGGGGTGTGAAGCTGGTCAACAGTTAGAATCTGGCTACACTGACAGTTAGAATCTGGCTACACTCTTCTTTGAATAGAATTACCCTTGTATTTGAAATAGAGTGATTACACGTTTAAGATTTGTTCTCAATCATTTTCTGATATTGTGGTCATAGTAAACGCTAAGTAGCTTTAAAAAAATCAAATCCAAGGTACATAAGGTTGATGTACTTTACAACCTTGAAAAAAAAAACTTGTTTAAACCAATCAAAAAAAATATTTTGTATCTATCCACTTAGGTGGCATTCAGCCAAGTCACCTGGTGGTACTCTTTCCATAAATTCTGGCTTCATGTGTTAACAAAGAAAAATTATCATGTAACTCCACTTGTTAAAGAGCAAATACCTGCTGTGAGAAGCTGACCCTTATAAGCTAAATTAAGAGAACTAATTTGAGTCTTTTATTTTGGATAACTCTGAAAAATTATTTTGTATCTATCTACTTAGGTGGCATTCAGCCTAGCCACCTGATGGTGCTCTTTCCATAAATTCTGGTTTCATGTGTTGATCAGGAAAAATCATCATGTAACTCCACTTGTTAAAGAGCAAATACCTGCTGTGAGAAGCTGAACCTTATGAGCTAAATTTAAAAAAATTGAGAGAACTAATTTGACTCTTTAATTTTGGCGAGTCTTTTATTTTAACTTTATTGAGATATTTTGAAACTGTAGAAATAACTGTTTCATGACATTTCCAGATGTATTCTTCATATAGCTTGCTTGTAAATATAACTTCTTCTTAATTAAAAAACACACCTATAAACCTAAAATAGCTGCTAATGCCTCTCTATGAAACATTTATACCAGTCATAACCAGCAGCCCCAAGGTTGTTTATTAAAACTGCGTTTCATACTATTTCTAACTGCCATCTGATATGCGTGAACTCAAATGAGCTGAGCATGAAAAGCATCTTTTCCACCAACTGAATGTTCATAAGAAGTTCAATATTTATATTATTAAAAAATATACATTGAAAAATGTCTTTTGTTTTAAACAAGAAGGGGTTTCTATATAATGAGAAAAAGCAGTTGTTTCATATGCATCTTAGTACAAATTTGTAAAAAATTTATAAATTTTTTTTTTTTTTTCAATTCGTATAAAAAACATAAACTTCAGATTAAAAAAAAAGAGAAAGTTTTTAACTATTTTTAAAATAAACTATTTTTAAAATTATTTATTTATCTCAAATGTCAATAATAAATATTGAAAGAATATTATTTTTTTATTTTTACCTAGTATAACATAAGGTCTTTTGATAAAACGCAACCTGCCACTAACTCCTGCATACTTAGATTGTATTGAACATGACCAAACCCGTAAACTGTATTCTGCTGTAAATACTATTGCCAAAGAAACTTCCTAAATATATTGTTAATAAAATGCCATCATTATTATAAATAAGAGAAAAATAAAAAACATTTCCAAAATACAAACACAAAGCTATAAAGCTTACAATATAATAAATTGCAGAGTGAATTTTGGTGTTGCGAGCAAATGATTCAATTGTGATTAGGATGCTAAGTGAAAGACTAACTAAAACCAAAACAAACCTGAAATATACAAAAAACGGGCTTCATTTAAACCAAATTTAAAGAATTAAAGATTTATAAAAACAAGGAATAATAAAACAGACATATACAGTGTTAGTTAATTTAATTATCACTACACAAACTGTAACAATCATTTGCACATTTACATAGCTAAAGGATTCAACTGAAAGATTCACAATCAAATAAAAAAGATTCACAAGCAAATAAAAAATCAGAAAAGAAATATATAAATTAACTAGGTTTCATAAAAATTTCACAAAAAAAACTCTTGATTTTTCTGAAATTGAGTTATTTCAGCATTTGAATTCTTTATCCAAAAAGGTACAAATCTATCTTCGTTGTATAAATAAAAAAAGCTGTTTTTCATCTTTATTTACGATTACAAAATTGTTGATATAAAAAAATAAATACTTCATACAAAAAATACTAGATAATTAGTTTATTTTTAATTATTTCAAAACAATAAAAATGATACTTGGCTTCTTTTAAAAAAAATTCTCTATAATCTGTTATATAAGATTTGAACAATATAAACAGTTTGTAAATTCAAAGTTTTTTAAAAGCGTTCAAAAGCATAACTATTTAATAATTCTAAGCAAAAAGTTTATGAAGATGAAGTTTCTTAAATAAATGAACATTATAATATTTTCCACCTAAACTTTTTTTTTAATTTTCTATTTTAATAACTATAGATATTTTTTATCAAAAGTAATTGAACATATCTAAATATAAACATAATTGAATGGTAAGATCAGAATATTATTAGAAATTTAAGAAGAAGCTGTTTATGTTGAGAACTACTTTGAATTCGAAATCAAAAAAAAATTACTATGGTTAAAAAAGTTTTAAAAAATCGGAGGCAACTTAAATTTCTTCTTTTTAAAAACTTTAAAATAAAGAAATTTAAGTGAACAAAATTTATTTAAAAAAACTAATAAATTAAAAACTAATTATTTAAATAGTTAGGTGTTAGTTATATCTCTTTCTCTTTCTACAAATACTATTGTGGTTGCTGCTCAAAGGAGCTTTCATCTCTAGTTCCATCAACCAAAACTCATTCTTGCTTGAATCATCATTCATCAAAGCCTCATTATTTTACTGTACGTCTCTTCATGCTTCAAAAACTTTTATTTGTCTAGCTTATTTCCCAACACTTCAACCCGTCCCATCTTCATGTTTTCCTGACTAATACAACCTTAAACTTTTCAACTCTTCTGTCAACTGTTTCCTTATTCTATAACTCTACTCTTTTCTTATATATATATATAACTCTACTCTTTTCTTATATATATACATATACATATACATACACATACACACACATATATATATATATATATATATATATATATATATATATATATATATATATATATATATATGTGTGTGTATGTGTATGTATATGTATATGTATATGTATATATATATATATATATATATATATATATATATATATATATATATATATATATATATATATATATATATATATATATATATATATATATATATATATATATATATATCAGGCCTTGTTTTAAAGCGTTACGCCTAGAGCGATTTACGTACGCCTTAAGCGATTTTTACGTACGCGTAGAGCTGTTTTGGTTAAGCTACTTTTTATCATTTTTTAACTTTTAAATTAGCGGTAACATAAAAGAAGTAATTAATTTAAAAAAAAACCACAAACTTTTGAATAATGATATGTAAAAATATTTGTTACAAAAGTTTGAAAGAAGTTACGTTAAAAATAATTGTTGTAACTTTTTATCGCGATGATATTTTTTATCTTTTTATTACGATTATATTCAACGTAATTTTACGCTAACCTTTTTATCTAAATATTTAACAAAATGAAAAAAGTTCGCCATTCTTTAACTAAAACTTTTTTCTAGATGATTTGAATAAAAAATACAGTACAAAATTTTATATAAGTCTATGTTACAAAAATTATTATATTTTGTAATCTCTGACAACAAAAATATGAAGACATTTTTTGAAGATATTAAAAAAATGTGTTAGTATATGAATAACTTATTTTTAATTTACATAAACTTAATTCTTCATTAATTATTACTCTTTGCTTTTTTTAGTTAAAAGTACCTTTAACTTTAAGATATACAGGGGGAGGGGGCTGGTACATAAGAAAAAAAAGTTACCTATTAGTCAAAATTTTTGAAAGAAGACAATTTGTTTAACTGCGTGCGATTCAATAAATTTTTTTTTTCATGAATCAAGTTATATTATAAAATTAAAGACATCACGAGTAGACTATAACATCCGCTGATGACACAAATATTACGTTAAATATATTTATACAACGGATGTTTTATTATGCATGCGCACGTTGCCGACTCCCTTAATTTAAAACTAAAGCATGTGTTAGTTTAATGACAGTTTTTATTCTTTACTAATGACTATGTATTTTTCTGTATAAAATAAGACAAAGTAGAGTATCAAAACCTAGTATATTTCTATTCTCTCCAAATTGTTTGAAGTTCAATAATGGATTGCATTTTGAAGAACAAAAATATTACTTTGAAAACTTTTAAGTCTTGGGACTTTGCTGATGTTTTTCAAATTGAAACAGTCACAGAAAAAGAGAAGATTTATGTTATTAAAATCATATGTACTTTGTGTAAGCTTCATCAAAATAAAATCTTATCCAAAACCAATGGTGCCGTGAGGGCAGCTGCTCTACGGTTTATAAATGGTACAAATTATGTTAAAAAAGATAGTATTTGTAGACATTTGTCAGGAGCGACTCACCAACATGCAATTCAATTAGAAAATGAAAGCTTCGACAAAAATGATGGAGTAGCCAACAGTGTAAGGGTTTATAAATTAGTTTAATTTTTTTGTTTCATTGTCAATCGATCCCATTTCAATTAAAAGCAAAAAAAAAAATTGTATTTTCGGTTTATTAAATTAAATATTTATCTAAGTAAAGTTTTTAGATTTAAAATAATTTTTAACTCTTGTAAACTGCGACGTTAGAATATTAGGGTTCTATTTCACTTTTGTAATGTTGACAGAATTTAAAAAATATATATATTTGATCAGTATAAACAACGAATAATTAAATAACTAAATATCGAAAGTTAAATTCTCTCAAGGGATCGCCCATAAATTACGCAACGCTAAAGTTATTTGAAAAACAGTTATAGGAGTTCTTAAGTTCTTTTACTCAGCGATTTTTACTAAACTTAATAGGCTATTTTCATTTTTTTTTTTTTTAATTTACGCTCTGCGAATGAACACTTTTGATTATTTTGTCTTGTTTATTAGTGAAATTTAGCGTTGCGTAATTTATGGGGTACTAGATAAAATGCGAACTGCAAACTGCGAACTAGTAAAATGCGAACTTTTTTGCGAACCATTGTCCTACTGATTGTTAATGATGTAATGTTTTATTTCTGATGAATTGTTCATTTAGCAGTATATTTTAAGGAAAATATTAATTAAAAAGAATTAAAAAGAAATTAAGTGAAACTAGACAAATACAATATAATTTTTTTTTTTTATTATTTGATAGACTGCCTTTCCGAACTAAACCCTCAGTCGATTTAGCAGCACTCCGTTGCGAGTCAAGCTATAAGATAGTCGATGTAGCAGCACTCCGTTGCGAATCAGGCTATAAGATAGTTGATGTAGCAACACTCCACGCATGTTTTACAGTTTAAAAAAATATATATATTTTTAAAATAAAGCTTTAAAATAGATAATTAAGAATGGGAGATTTTTTTATTATTTTTTTTATCATAACAATAATGGTTTTTAAAAGGTAATGATTTGCAAAAAAGATCGCATTTTTACCTGTTCGCCGTTCGCATTTTACCGACAACCAATTTATGGTTGATTCCCAACTTCAAGAAATGGAGATAGAGCTTTATTATTCTAAAGTCACGAAATGTAAAACGTAATAACGTTTTATAATTGACTAAAGTCACATAATATGATGATCGCTTCAACGCAGTAATGCATGCTCTGGATAATTATGCAGTAATGCATGCTCTGGATGCAAAATTTTCGGAATCAATAAATAACTTACTTTATAGTATACTTTTAAAATAACAATTTTTTAAAAAACTAAAAATAATTCAATAATATTATTTTATAAGTTCTCATCTCATAGGTTCGATTACTTAAAAAAAAAAAATTCTTATTAAAAAAAATTGTTTTTACAAAACTATTTATAACATGTTATAATGGGTGACAGGAATAATGTCACAAATTTGATTGTCGAAAATGTGAAAAAGGAATAGTGTCGCAATTTGTTGCATTGAATAACAGAATAAGGGATAATGTCGCAAATGAATTTAACGAATAGTGTCAAAAATATAAGTAGAGTATTCGTCGCCTTTACAAGCAGAAAGAAAAAAAAAAAAAAATGCTACTATTTATTTAGGTTGTTTTCAAAAATTTGTCAACAAGCTCATGTTTAAATTCTTCTGCCTTGAAAGAAATACACATGCAAAATTCTTATCGTAACCTTGTAAAAATTGCCTATGAAATGGCGTGCCACCCAACAATGCCTCACGCACATTTTTCTGTTTTGGTAAGTGCTAAATTAGTTGCTATTTGCATTGAAATACTTTGTTTTAAGTTTTCTTTGTTTTATGTTGTTACTTGTACTTTATTACTGAATGATTTTTTATTTATTTATAAGTTGTTCCCTCAATGGTACCGTTTCTTTAACATCTCCTTAAAGTCGCGGTAGTCTGATTGGTTGATTTAAAATATAATATAAAATTTATATAAAATAATAATTTATTTGACAACAAAATTTTAAAAAATTAAAGATACAATACCATTGCCCGATCAACAGCCTTTTTATATATCGGAATGTATTTGACTTTAGTATTTGACTATTTTAGGTGAGGTGCGCCAAAATTACTGGCGCAAGCCTTATTAAACGCAACGAGAATGGGCGCACATGCAGAGAAATGATTAAATGTTGTGCTGACTCTGTGCGGGAAAAATGCTTTGAAAACCTCCAACGGTGCAATTTTTTTTCCATTCTTAGTGATGGAAGTCAAACAAGAAAAACTGGAAAAGAAAAAGAACTAGTTTTAGTTCGAACTGATAACAATGGCGTACCGATTTACATGGTAACAGAGTTGTTGGATATGTCACTTTTTGGTGGTAGCAACTCTAACTCTGTGACCATTGGTATAAACAGTATTTTTGAATCGGATAAATCATTATTTAAATTAAGTACCGAAGATTATACCAACAAAGTTATATGTGCAACAGCAGATGGGGCAAGTGTTAACTTCGGTATACATAAAGGTGTGCTTTCCCAGTTGCAGCAAAACCGCCCATGGTTGATTAAAGTTCATTGCATTAATCATAGAATTGAATTGGCTGTAAAAGATGCGTTTAAAGAAATTCCTGATTTTATAAAGATTGATGACTTTTATATTGCTAATTACTATCTATTAAGAAATTCAGGTAAGTTAAAAGCAGAAGTTGAAGCAGCTTCAAAATGCCTCGGTTTAACGCATTACAACTTACCAAAAATTACTGGAACAAGGTTTGTTGGACACAGGAGGAGAGGAGTTTTGAATTTGTTAGAAACATGGCCAGCTTTTATTATGGCTTATCAAAATTATGTAAGCGAACAGAGCAATTCTAAAACTGTAGCGAAAGTGAAAGGCCTATTGAAATCTTTTAAGTGTCATTCTTTCCTCTACAAAGTTGGTTTGTATCTAGACAGCTTGGAAGTAATTATTCCTGCGTCTAAAATATTCGAAACCAATGAGTTATTGGCTCATGAAATTCCTACTACTATATCTCGAACCCTATTGGAGATAGAAGATAAAATTAAATGGCAAGATGACGAATTTATTGACAGCTTCATAAATCGCTACTTTGTCACCGATAAAACTGATGTCGAAGGTTCGTTTGCTAAGGCTGGTGATAAACGAAAGCACGTTAAAAATCGTAAGTATATCAGCGTAATACTAGAAATGAATAGTTTTGATCATGACGAATCAATTGACGAAATTCGTCGAATTAAAAAAAACATTTTTTCAAAACTGTATTCGATATTATCAACTAGGTTTCAAGACTATTCAAGAGAATTTATACTGTATAGAAGCATGAAAATTATTGACCCAATATATTGGATAATTGAAGACCCAGAATCAGGAGTGCAGGAAATCAACTATATTTGTAACCATTTTGAAGCGCCTTTAAAAAACGCCGGTTTTCAAAAAGATGTTGCGTTAACTGAATGGAAAAAACTAAAACGACTAGTTAAAACTGAGTTTGATTGTCATCCAGTGCGCAGTTTGTGGAAAATTATTTTTAAAAAATACTTTATGGAATATCGAAACCTATGTTGCCTTATGTCATTAATTATGTGTATATCGGGGTCCAATTCAGAAGTTGAAAGAACATTTAGTACTGTTACTAATATCTTATCGGATAAACGCCTCTCTTTGAGTCATGAAGCACTTGCTGATTGTGTCGTAGTTCTTGGAAATCATAGTCTTTGGTCAGAAGAAGACTATGATGATATAATTGAGCGTTCTCTCGCCAAGTACACGCAAAAACGCCGAAAATGTGTCGCTGATATTGCCGAAAAAGAAGTTGTTCAAAAAGACTTAGCAGATTTCGATCAACTAATCGAAACAAGTGATACGGAGGACATTGATAGTGACGATGATCTTTTAACAGATAGTCTTCGTGAACTAATTATCTAATAAATAAAAATTATATATTCAAGTTTATACAGATAAACGAATTTATTATTTTTGAATTTGACTTATTTAACAGTATATTTTATTTAAGTATACAAATAAAAATAGTATTGTTCAATAAATAAATTAAATGTTTCTTAACAAAGATTACTTCGTATTTATTCTCCTTCTTTTTATTTTGTTACCCTAAATTAAATTGCTTGCAAACGAAAAAAAAAAAGAGTTTTATAATAAAATTAAAATACTTTAGAGTTTGTTTTTAAGTTAAGAAACTTAATTTTTTATGAGCAATTTTTAACAAATGTTTATTATAAACAGATATGATACGATTTATTAAATATACTTTTGTTTTATTTGAGTACTTTTTTAAGTTTGCACGATTGCGTAGAAGCATTTAAAAAGTTTTTCGTTTTGAGAATTATTAACAAAAGAGTATTAAGACTTTTCTATGTAATTGAATTTTTTTGTGTTTAATAAAATTCAAAAAAAAAAAAAAAATTTAGTTGTTAAAAAAATTATTCTCTATAGCTCTGTGGTTTTTTGTGATTTGTTTAAATGTAAAACATTTATAACGTAAAACATTCATTCATTAAATTCCTGGCGAACGCGTTCTATTTTAGTGCAAAAATATGCACAAAACATGCTTTAAACTTTTTTTATATTTTTATACAACGCAAGTGAAAACGCTGAGCGACATAAATATACGTGATATATTTAAAAACCTAGTCAAAACAAAATCGCTGTTCAAGTAATAAGCAAGGGTTTTCGTTTATCAATACGTTAATACTTTTTGTTTACTCTCGAAGTTTTTTAATTAAATAACGCAACTACAATTTTTTGAAATAACAAATTCAAAACACAACAAATTTTTTATAATATATTTACATTTACAACATTTATACATTGTTTTAATTGAGTTAATTGTTAAATTGAACTAGTTTGCGGTTATTCATTTATTGAGGTAATTAAAACACTTAACGTCTATAAAAAAAAATAAAGATAACCTTATGACGTCAAATATCGCGTTAAGCTAATGCGTTGAGCACTTTTTTATTTAAAACAAGGCCTGTATATATATATATATATATATATATATATATATGTGTGTGTGTGTATGTATATGTATATGTATATGTATATGTGTATGTATATATATATATATATATATATATATATATATATATATATATATATATATATATATATATATATATATATATATATATATATATATATATATATATATATATATATAGGAACTTATAAGTGGATGAACAGGGAGCCAGAGGCTCAGGCAGAACACAAACATATAAATAGTAACTTATGGGTGAGTAAACACTGCACCAGAAGTTCATACAGAACACAAACATATATACATAGTAAATTAAAAGCAAATATACATATATAGTAAATTAGTTAATAATAGAAATTATTAAAATACCACTTTTTATATATCAGGCTTGGACAGGAATAGCGTGCGATTGCACTCTCTATCTGACCACGCTAATTTTTTTTTTCCCTTTATAACTTGACCGCAGCTATTTTGATGTTTTAACATTTTGAATGCAATAAAAAATGTGCTACTTTATAAATATCTTCTAATTGTTGATCTTTTCTAAAGTTTTTATTTTACGCGTAGGCTTTAATTAAAACCATTAAATTAATTATAGTTATTGTTTATATAAACGCATGTGCAAATTAATAAAAAGCGTTTTTTTTTTATGTAGGCATGTATTTTTTATGATAAATTTCAATGTTTGAAACTACTTTTCCATGTCTTTCTAAAACATTTTTAAACCATTATTTTTAGAAAGGATTTTTTTTAAGTTACTTCAATTTGTGAATAAGTTCAAAAGCTTTTGTGACTACTAGGTTTTATAAATTGTATGTGAATTATACAAGAATATAAAATAACTTTATTTACTTATATAAGCATGTATTTTGTTGATTAATGAAAAAGTTTTAAAGCATTTTGTAATGTTCATACGAATAATTTTTATAAACGATTATAATTTTTATAACGCGCTAATTATCGAAACTTGCAAAAAGCCGTGGTCAAGTTGTTAAAATAAAGAACTATATGCGTGGTCATATAGTGTCCGATCGCAAGCCTCTTACGAGAAGGCCTGTCATTGATAAAAATAAAAGAACAAATTTACCTTTAATGGCAAAAACATAGCTAAATGTAGAAATGCAAAATATGGCAAAAAAAAAACTAATTTTAATAAGTAATTTAAATTTAAGAAATAAGTTAAAAAATAAACCAGTTAAAAAAGACTCAATTGCATCAAAACGCTATTTCCAGTAGGCCTTCGAAAGATTCAGGTGGCATTTGCTGTTAGGCTATTTATAAATGCATCAATAGTTTTCTTACAATAAATAAAACGTATCATAACCGCTGAAGTTAAAAAAAATAAAAATATTAAACTTACATGACTTTATGATAAAGCAGAGCAAATATTGTTTGAGGTTTTTCTAGAAAATAAAAGACACTCATGCGAGTCTTGTGGATTGTTTTAGATTTTTGAAGAGTGTTTCTGTTTAAAAAACTCATCTAAAATAAATTATAAAATAAGTTATAAAATAAATTCATTTTAATTAATAAAAAAACTAGTAATTTTAATTAAATCAATTTTGCAACTACTATTAAATGATAAACCTTTTCTTTATTATTAAGTTCTATCTCACATTGATGCTTCATATTATAATGTTAAAGAGTATTAAATATCTGATGGATCACGCCATAAATTTAAAATAATGTTTATATTGCTGAAAAATACATATTTATAAATATATAATAAATATATATTTATAAATATATAATTATTTATATAACATATAATATAAATATATAACTATTTATATAATATACAATATAAATAACTATTATTTATATAATATATAATATAAAAATATAATAATATAAATACATAACTATTATAATAATATATATTTATAAATATATAGTTATATATATATATATACACATATAAAGAAGAAGACTGATATATATATATATATATATATATATATATATATATATATATATATATATATATATATATACATTTTTAAATTTGTAGACATAATTTGATATTATTTATTGTTCAATTCAACAGGGATGTATTTTTTTAAATGAAAATATCAAATTGATACATTGCGCCTTAGAGCGTTATTGGTTACAAAAGTCTTTACTACAAAAGGTTGGATATAAATCTAACCTTTTATACTTATAATTAAAACATTTTTTGTATATATTTTTAAAATATATTTTAATTTGTTCATTTGTCTTTTTAATATATTAGTAATTCCTCCTTTTTGCCTTTAAAATGGATGAAATGGATTATTTAATCTTGAAAGTTCAAAAGATATAAAGAAATTTCAAAAAAAATCTATTAGATAAAAAAGAGGTAAAAATTAAAAAAAAATGCCTTAACTTATTTCAAGAAGTGCAAAAAAAAAAAGAGAGTTGCCAAAAGAACTCAGTGATAGCTTACATCGTTTTAGAACAATCCCAATTTTAGAACAAAAGATAATATTAGAAATGAAAATAAAAATAAAAGATGCCATAAGTGCACACAAAATAAAGGATTAACAAGGTATAATTGTCAACAATCCCATCAACCTATTTGTTTGACACAGGGCTCATAATGCCAGGGGGGTAGCACGTGCCCACCGACTTTTTTTCTAAAGTACCTTTTTTTTTTAAGAAAACTTTAAATATAGAGGACTTTTTTTAAAAAAAAAAAATTGATTGTACCCCTCCATTTCAAAACTCGTGTTGTCAGCCATGTGGCACACCTAAAAAGCTATTGCGGCAGTTACGTAAAAACTGTACTAGGTTTTGACGTTCAAAACGATATTGGAACATGATAATTAACAAATTAAATTAATATTATATAAATGTTACACTTCTTTTCAAAGAATTCAGAAACTTTTTCTTTTAATTTTTTTTTTATATATTTAGCTTTTTAAAATATTCAATGACCAAAATATTATACATGTATATTATTCAAAACCACATAAAACAAACAACTTAAAGTAGAATTTTTCAATAAAAATGATTGGTAAATAAATTAAATTATTTTGCTGTTTTAAATAAAACACTATTAAAATTTTTATTAACTAAAAATAACTTTTGGTTAATGCGTGGATGCTTTAATCCAAATAATATTATATAAATAAAATCAAAAATTAATTATAATGATCATTTAAAACAAACACATTATGTGTAAATTAAATGTTAAATTTTAATTATTTTTAGTAGGTATGTTTTTTATGATAATTTTTAACGTTTGAAACTATTATTTCATATCTTTTTAAAAATCTTTAAAAAGATTATTTTTTTAAGTTACTTTAGATTATGAAATTATTTTTACAAAGAATTGTTTAAAAGTTTTTTTTTTACCTTGACTTACTAATCAAAGTATGAAATGATTATAATTACTATTTTAAAAAGATAACTAACATTTTTATTCTCTCAACTTCCGTGGTTAGTAACTCCTTCATATTATTGCACTCCTTAACATATATCGTTTTTGAATTTCATCCAAGATATGTTTTTCAAATATTATATAAAACACTTTACTATTTACTGATCTTTTTATTTATATAAAAAAACACTCATCACCATCTTCAGTTAAAAGCCTCAACTTACCTGTAACCTAACATTAAACTATTTATTACGGTCGTGAATCTCTTAAATATATATGGAATAGTCTTTCTTTATAATTAAAATCACTCCCTGCAGTTTCCAAATCAAAAACTGTCTTTTCAATTTTTTATTAAATAAATTTTCTTTGTAATTCCTATGCTCTTCTACTGCTAACTATCTTAACTTTAGGGCTCAATTGAACAGTCAGACGTCGGACATTGTCCGGCTAAAATTTCAGATTATCCGATTAATTTAAAAGGTAACCTGACATTTTGACAGATGGGAATTGAATTCTTAAAAATAAATATTTTATTACTGAAATAAATAAAGAATAAACAAAACAAATCCTTACAAAAAAGAAAATAAATTTGCTATAAAATAAAACTCAAAATACTCAAAATGAAAACTACTAAATTTTATTTAAATTATTGAAAAGTGAAATGTAATCATTGAAAAGAAAAAATATATAACATTTTTAAGTTGTATAAGAATATTTTTCAAAAAAGGCCAAAAAAAAAATTGTTTAAAAAGGGTCTAGTCTTTTTAAAATAGTAATTTTTAATCATTTCATACTTTGATTAGTAAGTCAAGTTTAAAAAAAAAAACTTTTAAACAATTTTTTGTAAAAATAATTTCATAATTTAAAGTAACTTAAAAAAATAATCTTTTTAAAGATTTTTAAAAAGATATGAAATAATAGTTTCAAGCATTTAAAATTATCATAAAAAAACATACTTACTAAAAATAATTTAAATTTAACATTTAACTTACACATAATGCGTTTGTTTTAAATGATCATTATAATTAATTTTTGATTTTATTTAAAGTCTTTGCATAAAATAAAACGTTTGAAAAAGAACAACAATTAAACGTTATTCGTAACGTAACAAATTTTTTTTACTGCATTTACATTGTTAAAACATCAAAAAAAGCCATCATGAAATTGTTAAAAGAAACATCACTAAAATATAAAATATGGAATTGAAACTATTATATTACAAAAAAAAATCTGTGATGAAATATTCTAAATAATAAAGAAAGAAACTTCACTAAACTAATGTTAAATAAACTAAATATTATTCAGTAAATTCAGCAAATAATATGACCCAAAGTTTGATTGCATAACTTGGTTCTGTAAAAAATTATATATTTAAAAATTTATCAGACACTGTCGGACCCAAAAAAGTTTTGATCAGACACTTTGTCTGAAACTTTATAAAAAATTAAATTGAGCCCTGTGACTAAGTATACTACTGTTCACTCTATTACATATAAATACTCTAATACTTTTCTTATTTTAATGCTGATTTATTACTACTGATACTTGTTTTTATTTAATTTTTTTCTTTATTATTGTTCTTTTTATTACCACTGTATTTAAAATCCTGTATTTAAATTATTGTTGTTATTATTATTGCTATTTTTATTATTACCATAATAAGTATACTGATAATAATTGGAATTTTTATTATTATTGCTGCTACTATTATTATTGATATTATTATTATTGTTATTGTTGTTATTATTGTTACTATTATTATCATTATTATTATAATATCATTGCTAAAATAAGATAACCCATCACTAGGTTATTACAGTCAACCTACAACCTAAACCGCTAGGTTATTACAGTCAACATACAACCTAAACCGCTAGGTTATTACAGTCAACATACAACCTAAACCGCTGCTTGAGGAGGACAACTGAGCATTTAATTGTGAACACAGCAGTCAACAACACTACTGTGAATGTAGCTGTCAGTAATCATATCTGAATGATAAAATAGCCTTAAATGATTTTAACTATATTGAAATGGTATCTTCAGCTTTTGGTTTTATCAACAAAAATGCAACTCTGCTTGTAAAAAAAAAACATAATTAAATATAGACACCATATTACATTTGCATATTATAAATTTGGTAGTGTATAGGATTTTTACAAAATTTCAATAATTTGTAAATTTATTATGTTATTTTACTGTTATGTTGATTAAACAATCTTTACATCACTGTAAAATATATTTAATATCATCTTTTAATAATAAACATTGTGTCAATTTATTTACTTTAGCTTGTGTCAAATTATTTACTTCAGGTATTATTTTTACTTCATCTATTATTATTATTTATTATGTTTTACTATATATATATAATTATTATATAGCAAAACATAATAAATAATAATAATAGATGAAGTAAAAATATATAGTATTAGTAAGTATAAAATATAAGTAAAAATATATAGTATTACTATATATAATAAAAGTTTACTATTTTTCAATTGCTATATCTTAATTAGAAATATATTAGTCTTATAGCGTAAATAAGTATATCAATTATGATTTAAAATATCTATTATTATACTTAACTATTATAAAAAAGTTTTTATTTGTAATTAGTTCTTGTATGTAAATATACTGTGAAATGTAAATCTATTTTACTAAAATTTTTAGTAATTTTAGTAAAATTAGTTTAATAAATTTATTTAGCTAAATTTTTTAGCAATTTTTAGTAAATTTTATATGAAATGTAAATCTATTTTTCTAAAATTTTTAGAATACAATTGATTTGATTTAATTTGTTATTGCAATTGTCAATAGTACTGCAACTCATGTGTTTGTGTGTGTATGTGTGTGTGTGTTGTCAATAGTACTGCAACTCATGTGTTTGTGTGTGTGTGTGTGTGTGTGTGTGTGTGTGTGTGTGTGTGTGTGTGTGTGTGTGTGTGTGTGTGTGTGTGTGTGTGTGTGTGTGTGTGTGTGTGTGTGTGTAAAGCCTTTATAATACTTTAAAATTTTCTTTTAATGGTTAAATTTAAATCTAAAAAGTAAGGAATATAGTTTCTTGAAGTCAATTACCAAACAAGGAGTTTAAAATAATAATTTTTTTAAACAAAAAAACTATTTTGAAAAGATAAACAAACTGTTATGTTATCTGTTATTTTAGCTCAGAATGCGCAAATTAAATAAAGCAAATAAATAACTAATCTAATAAATACTATTAAACACAATTGACTTATACTGACAGCTATGCAAGTTTATTCATGAATACAAAAAGTTATATTATAAACTTTATATAAAACAAATAGTTAAACTTATACATTGGAATTAAAAAATGTATAGAAACAAACTACAGCATCAAAAACACATTAAGTAAATATATAATGCATAAAGTACTGGCGTGTTTACAAAACACTGGCGTGTTTACAAAATGTTTCGTATTCGGACATAACGGAAACAAATGTAAATCCGTGATTTAAACCGGTGGTATTGCGTCAAACAAGTGACCCGTTAAAAAACGTGACGAAACGATTGCGTTTACGGATACTTATTTTTAAAAAAATGTCGAAAAGACAAAATATACTTATTTAACGCTAGATTTAATTTAACTCGAAAAAAATTAACAGGATATGCTTAACTGTTTGTCTACTTATTTAGAGACTTATTTGACTAACACAAAAACGGGCTACCGAATAAATTCGTACATAAAAAACACAAAGTTAATAAAACAACAAAAGAAATAAAGGTAAAGAAATCTTCCATTTATAGGAAAAATTTTTAAATTTTTTTTATGTTATGCATTTTTTTCGTTTAATTATAAAATTGCTCTAAGATGAACAAACGGTCTTTTCATAAAACACCGCGGTAGAGCAATTAACAAAAAATTCACATTGCCTTTTACAAACCTCTAGATTCTGGGAGATGTCCCAACGCTCTGAGCCACTGCTACTAAGTTTAAATAAACTTAGGTAGCAGTAAATTACCACATCTGTTATAATGAAGTAAATTTAATGTAACAGATGTGGTAATCTTCATATTTAGAAAGTGTATAAAAGATTCCATTAATTTTTATGAGTTTTAAAAGATAATCTCTTTGTTTTGACTTTTCATTCATAAAATCATTTATGTTTAATTTAAAAAGAAGTATTCCAATCAGTGACGGATCAAGGGGACTAGGGGGCTATAGCCACAGGCTCCGCAAATTTAGGGGCCCAAAAAAATTTTAGAGGACTTTTTTTTTTTTGTCATTTTTAGCCTCTGGCCCATAAAAAGGCTTCCAAAAATAAAAATAACCCAGGGCCCCAAGAAGTCTTATTCCGCCAATGGGTCCAATTATAGAGTCTTTTTTCAAATTTATATTTATTAGTTGGCCCGTTGTTTTGTGGTTTTTAAGCTTTAAAATTATTTACGGTCTTTTCTCAAAGCACCACGTAGGAGCATCTAAATAGGAAGATTACGCTTCCTTCCTTTCCAATGTTGCAATGGGCTAGAGCCGCCGTTGAACTTCGGGCTTTTTGATTCTGAGTCAAAATTATAATCAATACGCCAAGGATCCTTGCGATTTTGTGGCGCTTTATAATCTTCATAGTTATTAACAATTAAGACAAAGTTTTTTTATATTTATAAACATATTTTTCAAACAATTTTTCAAGATAAGTTTTGAGCCAACTGATGGCATTTTTTTTAGTAAAGTATTGTTCAATAAAAAGCAGTATTGCCAGATACATAATCGTTAAAAACTACTACAATATAAGTGTAAGGTTACAGCTTTTCTATACCAGAAAAATCAATCTTTTATAATCAATAGTTTAGATGTTTAACAGGGAGGTTCCCTTATTAATTTTTATAAGCCCTCACAACATAAGGTTTTAAAGTGCAACTCCCGTCTACATACTCTAAAATGCAAAATGAACTCAAATTAATTTTGTACAAGGTTGCACCTAGAGTTTATGATGATAATGTGAGATAAGCTTGTAACCACACGCTTACTCAAATATTATAAAATGAAACCTTTACTTATTATAAATAATTTTTAAAATCCTAACTTTGGTTAAGTAATGATGCAACTTGACTATTAAACAAAACAAAAGTGGTGATTTTTTTGTTTAAAAATTTTTTTTACTTTTTTTTTTAAACAATATTTGGTTGAAACTGCCCAGTAAGCACAGATCGTTTTTAAAACGTTTAGAAAACGTTAAAAACCGTTTTAATAGGTTTTTTAAACGTTTTAAAAACGTTCTGTGCTTACTGGGTGCTCTTTTATTCTTATATTGCAATCTATTTACTAATTGTAATCTATATTCTAAGTATTTTCTTATCACAAATACTACTAAAAAAAAAATAATTACTAAAAAAATAAAAAAATCTTTTAAAAGATTGGTTCGAAAAAATGACGAAAATTGTTTAATAAAACAGCAATTCCTCAATTTTTTAAACAAAATTTTCTGGTGCTCGATTATTTTGTTACGTTTTTTGTTTGTTTTAATTTGATCACTAAACCGGGGCTTGCTTTAAAACGTTTAATAAAACTACTTTTATTTCTTGTAACTTTTATTTATAAAAAACAAACAAAAAAAGCAATTAAACGGTAATAAGTATTTTTAGTGACGTATTAATCCAATATAATTAGGGTTAAAAATATAATTAGGGATATAATTAGGGATATAATTAGGGTTAAAAAATTTCCGTAATTTTCCTGGGAAATTTTGCTCAAAATTTCCGTAAATTTTCAAAATTTTTTATAGCCATAGACTTTATAGTTATTATTTAGTTTTATAAAATTAATTTCTTCGTTTCAAAAATATGTGTTTTATTATTCTAGTATTTAGGTATTCTTTAAATATTTCAACAAGAAATATAAAATAAAAAAAAGAAATATAAAATAAAACCACAAGCAAAAAAAACACGCATTTTTTTAAATCGCATGAGTTGCTCTAAGTTACCTTTACTTATATTACTATTGTAAAACGACAAAAACAGATGAAGGGAAGAGAATGTTTTACCCCCTCAAAAAAGGTAATTTTAATTTAGTCGGTTTTTTGACGAATTTAGTCGGTTAGTTGGGTACGTTACACAATTCAGTCGGGTGAATTTTAGTTTTTAAAAACCTCTTATTTTTATTTTTAAGAAACGGTACTTTTTACGGATTTCTCTCCCTCCCCTAATTTTTTTAATATATTGATTTATAAAGTCAAAAAACTCTTAGCAAGGTTGTGGCAAGTGAATTTTTTTTATAATTTATTTTTAGTGTCCCAAGATGTCCTTTCGGTCTTATCACAGAACACCGGGGAAACGCATTTGATAAGAAGTTTACGCCCCCTTCTATACAGATGTTGTAAAATTTGCTTAGAAGCGGCGTAGAACAATGAATCTTTAACTTCTCAGGCAAGCGCGCTAGCCGGTTTAATTTTACAGTTTTCAGTAATTTGTTAGTCAATTTAATAGATATTGAGAAATACGGCAATGAACATCAATATGCGTAGCAAATAACAGGATAAAATAATTTTGAAAAATTTTGAAAACAAATGATCATATTTGCTACTTATAGTTATAATAAAAAAACTCAAAAAAATACCAAAAAAAGTGTTTTCAAAAAGGGCTTTCTAAAATTTGTATGATCTGCTTCATAATACTTTACCATTAAATTGTCTATAACAACTACATAACTAAGACATAAAATTTTACTTATAAATTATAAAACAACTTATTTTATTTTGAAAATTTTCAAAATTTCCGGTAAGTTTCCCGATTTGAAAATTTCCGAAAATTTTGCAAAAGATATTATACAAAATTTTTGAAAGTTATTCCGTTATGGTGAAAATAAAATTAAAAGAAAAATGATTACCCCGCTCAGAAGCTTGAAAACTGTGAACTGGGTTGTTTGCGACTCAATATTTTGAGAATAAATCTTGCAGAATCCTCAAAAACATTATTGGTTACTTTCTAACTTATATTATTTCACATACATTTTATACTTATAATTAAGAAAAGGTAAAATACAGAAAATATCCGTAGACTTAAAAGTTTTTTCTTTAAGCTACAATACTTTTATTATGTAAATCTTCATATAGACCTAACATCTTTGCTGAAATTATCATTACATTACATTTTGTACAACTATTTGTATCAATTTTATCTATTATTATTATAAAAATTTAGATTATTTTAGAAAAGCACATCAAATTTGTCAAACCCGCAGTTATGTTATGATTCAACTTACCTTAATGAGCTTGATGCAACTTACCTCCGAGGCATCATGATCACTCTAATCAATCTATGTAATTATTTATTTGAAATAATTCTATACTTTTTAGCTTTTTGTGTTTGAAAAAAATTTTCAAACCCCCTGTTATTAGCTTTTTGTGTTTGAAAAAAAATTTAAACCCCCTGTTATTACTATTATTATTATACTTTTTAGTTTTCAGGAAAAACAAAAAAAACTTTGAACTCGAGTAAGAATTTTAATCAGAAAAAAAAAAACTTTAAATTACTTTTTCAGTTTCTACTTTATTACAGTAGTTTTTTTTTGAGCTGACATGTTATCCTTATTGTAAAATAAAGTAGAAATATTTTAGACTAGCAAGTTGAAAACCATCCTTTAAAGTGCTGTTACAACATACCCCCGTTGCAAGTAACCGAGTTCTCCCCTAATAAAATAAATATAACAAGAATAACAAAGGAAGAAAATATAAAATTCATTATTACCCAACATCAGTCATATCCTGACTAAAATATTTGTGTTAGCAAAATATATTGAAAATAAAAACAAAGAAAAAATTATTGCTTATTTCTAAAATTTGAATGAACAACCAATTCAGCTAACGATTAAGTTATTATTTGTATTCAAATCTATTTACTTGCTCTTTTCATTTATCCTTCTTTCTCTTTCACTTTTCATTTTTTTTTTTTTTTTTTTTTACGTTAATTATATAGTAAAACGTTAATGATTTTTTATCTGATATTCAATAAAATAATTATAATAAAAACGGCTAACTGCAGACTCATATGCTAACTTGTTTAAAAAGCACTTATTCTCTTCTATTACATATTTGTTAAAACCTTGTAAACATTTATTTTTAAGAATAAAAGCATGAAAACCATAATATATTAGGCTTTTAATGTTTCTTTTCTTTTTTTATTAAGATAAATAATAATAAAAAACCCTATAATTCTATATATTTCTATAGAGTTGAGAATTTCTATAGAGTTTCTGTTAACTTCTATAAAAATTTCTATAGAAATTTTTTTTCTACTTCTTTTTTATAGAAAAAAAAAGTTTTATTGCAATTTCTTTAGAAATTAATAGACATTCTATAGAGTTTTTATAAGCCAAATGTTTCAAAAGTTTATAAAATATTTTATAGAACTTCTTTTCCTGGGAAGATAAAAATCTAAAAATAAAAACTGAAAAGTTTTATTTTAAAATAAGATAAAAACTAAATTAATTTTTTTTTATTATTATATAATTTTTTTAATAAAACGATAAAAAATTTTAGAATTTTTTACAAATTTTGCCATAAAACCAGTAATTTTCAGATAAAGTTAAAAAAAAAGTGTTTTCTTTTTATTCATTTGTTTTTTTTCATTGGTAAATAAAAACAATTTCTAGCAAAAAAATAAAATATTTTTCGTTTTTGCCATTGTATTCAATGAATTTTGTTTACAGATTCTATAGCTTTTTTAGGCATCAGTGGTATATACATTATATGCATACAAGACTGATGACATAAATATCTATAGAATCTTTAAACAGAATTCATCAAACATTTACCAAAAAAGACCCCACAAAAATTAATCTTGCTATTAAAAACCAGATCTTAAGACGGACAATAATTAACAATAGAGATAAATTAGTGTTGATATTGTCAAAACAATAGAAGATGACCAAAACCTATAATGATTTTACGTAACCTGGTTGAAAACCATCAGGTCGTTTAAAGCACTTGAAAATGACTGATATCCAAAGAATTAAACGACTTCTTTAAATAATTGTTTATAAATTGTTTGAATAATTGTTTACAACATTGTTATAGCTAAAACGCTTTTTATTTATTTTTCTTGAGAAAATAATTCATTTTTTTATATAATATGGCTGTTAAATTATCAGAAATAACAAAACTGTATGAGGACTACAATAAAGAATTGATGTAAAAAGCAGCAGGGAATATATTTTATTCATATTATTAGTGGAAACCAATATAACCAATAATATCAATACAAAGAAGAACCTAAGGGGCATTGAAACATAGCAGGTTGAATTATCGAAGAATTAAAATATAGCATAAATTTTCATGAAATTTTTTTTTATTTTTAATGAAAAAATTAAGAAACCAATCGTTTGCAGTCATTCAGAAATTACACACGTAAAAAAAAAAAGTTAAAAGAGATGGAAGATTGATTGAGACGTAATAATTTAAAAGTAGATGAAATTAATGAAAATGAAGCTGAAAGATTTTTTTATCTCAGCGAATTTAAGGTAAAAAAAAAAAAGCAAACTTTAGGCAAAAAAAATTTTTTTGAAGATTTATTATCTGTTAAAAATTACCAAACTGAAAGCCATAGAACTGAAAAAAAGAATCATATAAGCCAAAAATAATAGTGACAAAACTTTTAGATTTTAAAGATAAAATTGCAATTTAAGCAAATCGAGTAATCTGAAAGGAAAAAACATTTGCATAACCGAGGATTTATGTTCTGAAACAACGCAAATCAGGTTTGAAAGAGAAAATGAAAATCGAACGAGCGGCTGTCAAAAATTGAACGAGCGGCTGGTTTGCATACATATTTATGATAAATTGAGAACTCGCAAATGTAAAGTTTGTGGGTAGCAAAGAAAAGCAAAAATTTATATTCATAATATTTGTCATTTAACGTCATTTGCCAGTTTAACGGAGTTTTCATTTTTGCTATAAATTATATTATAAATTAAACTGTTTTAAAAATAGAGTAAAACTTCATAATTAAATTATTTTCGGATGAAAATGACATTCTCGGTGGTAATGACACCGACTCAAATTGTATTAATCACAAAATGTTAGAAAGTAAATATTACTCAGTTTCTGAATCTTTGCAATATCTTGAACAAAATAAAAACACTTTTTCAATTTTATATATCAATATTAAAAGTTTGAAAATTTTTAAATATTATTAAATGTACCTAAATTTAATTTTAAAGTTATGTCCGACATAAACATGGTGTAAATGTTATGAAACTAATTATGAATTTGAACTAAGTAGTTTCGCATCAATTCATCAACCACGAGAATTTAATGCAGGTGGCGACTTTAGTCCACAATTCACTTAATTATATTTTACGTAACGACCTCTGTTTTAATGAAACAGATTGTGAATCATTATACATTTATTTAGCAAATTAGACATAATTTGTAAAAACATAATTAAAAATAGTATTTACAGACCACCATCTGGTAATATGAAAAAGCAAAACTCATCTTAAAACATTTCGAAATAAAAATTCGAGAAAACATATTTATTTGGTCGGAAAATTTAACATCAACCAGATCAACTATGCTTCAAATAATAATGCTTTGAATTTTATAAATACTCGTTTAGAAAAAAATTTTATTCTAACAATAAACAAATCAACAATAGTTACAAATAAGTCTTCTTCTCTTCTTTAAAACATCATAACTAACAATTTTTATTACTGTCCTCTTTACACTGGTATAATTCAAACTGATTTATTGGATCATTTTTCTACAATCTTGGCTACCAATAACTTTTTAATACAATATTACCACAAAGCCTACAATAATTGAGACACAGATCAATAAAAATGTCTAAACGTCGACGGCACCCGTCGTCCTCTTGAAAAAACCGCAGTCGAAAGAGACCTTGGTGTGATGGTCTCGAATGATCTTAAAGTCAGACCGCATATAGAGTCTGCAGCATCAGTAGCAAATAGAATGCTACTGATGCGGCTGAATTAGAATTTAATAGAATTTCTATAGAATTTAATAGAATTTCTATAGAATGTCTATTAATTTCTAAAGTAATTGCGATAAAACTTTTTTTTTTTATAAAAAAAGTAGAAAAACATTTCTATAGGAATTTTTACAGAAGTTAACAGGGTAACTCAAAAAAACATTTCGCAGTCGCAGTTTTTATATATGGCGCACTCTGTATCTCACTTTCATTCACCCCCATCTTGTGTTTCCTGTACAAGCCTGGTTACCGCATTAAAAATCAGACATTGCCATTCTCGAGCAAGTCCAACAACGAGCAACAAAAACAATATCGACTATTAAACACCTGTCCTATGAAGATCGATTCTAACGGCTTGGTTTAACAACTCTTGAAGAACGCCACAAAAGAGCAGATCTTATCGAGCAATTCAAAATCACTCGAGCTTGTCAGTTGTCGAGCTTGTCAGTTTGTCGTCCCGAAAAAATTTTCAAAAAGTAAAGATAAGTATATTCTAAGAGGCCATAACCATAAAATAGAAGTCAAATAGTAAAAAACTGTGAGGAGCGATATAACTTTTTTTCAAATAGAATTGTCGCCCCATGGAATGCGCTTTCGCAAGAAGCAGTGAACGCTCAATCCATCAACGATTTAAAAAACAACATAAGAAAGTAACTTTATAGATACAACTGCTGCTTTGTCTGTAGCGTCTGTATCTCCATGTTCGTCAGCATAGAGGGGCTTGGTGTAGCACCTCTTCATCAAATTATAAATGTATTATTGTATTTGCATTTGATCACTGAAATAAATAAATTTAAAAAAAAAAAAAAACTCCTTTAAACATTGAATCTGGTTTTGAAATCAAGTAAAGCTATTAATGCAGATAACTTGTTTCTCCGTCAATTTTGCAAGCAATATAAAATAGCGTCTCCATAATAAAAAATCATAAATACTTAGTCACATTTAAACCAATGTCCCTGGACGTCGAAAGGCTTACTAAAATTTTCAAAAAAGAAAAAAAAATTATCTATAATGTATTTTTTTTTTAATTTCATAAAAATTAAATAAACCTATAAAAAATACAAAAATTTATACTAAAAAAACAAAAAGATAATCAAAAAAGCTTAATAAAGCTTAGTTATTAGAAAATCCAACAGAACACAAGAAAAATTTGGAATGTAACTAAGGATTTAATTGGAAAAAATAATTATTAAAAAAAATACTCTGCCAAAAGATCTTTTAACTAATGGAAAATTAGTTTATGATTAATCGATTATAGTTGAAGAACTAAACAACTATTTTTTTAATAGTGGCCTAAATTTGTTTCCCAAATGTAATAAATAAATCCTCCTAATTCTATTCTTTTTCATTCATATTTAAAAACTTATAATAAACTTATGGACGGAGCAAATTTAAAACTAAGCGAGCTAAAAGCTGGATTTAACAGCCTTAAAATTAAAAAGTGAAGGTTTTGATAAAATTAGTGTTGATATTGTCAAATCAGTATTTGATAATATTGAACCTTCTTTATGTCATGTTTTTGGTCTTTCTATTAGATTAGGTACTTGACAAACTAAAAATTGTCCGTATAACACCAGTTTTTAAATCTGGAGATAAGTCAAATATTTGAAATTATAGACCTATATCTGCCCTACCTCTTTTTTTAAAACCGCTAGAGAGAATAATGTATAATAGGCTATATAATCATCTAACTGAGAATAACATTTTATATTGCAAGCAATAGACTTTTTCACAGTTCCGATAATTTCGTGCGCGCGCATATTTAATAGTACGTCGTGGTTCCTTATGCGCAGAATCGCATGAAAGAAAGTAAATACAGATATATTATGAAATTCTTGAAAGAAGCAGTGGTTTACATGAGATTTCTTTTCTTTTTTTCATAATAAAGTTATCGATTTTGCTTTATTTAAGTTTATTTTAACTATTTTAAATCAAAATTTATATTATTTATGTATTTACACTCTTTATATGTTTGTGTTATAGAATATATATGAAAGAAATAAAAGCTCTTAATGAGTCTGAAAATACACAATGGTAATTATGTGTGTATATATATATATATATATATATATATATATATATATATATATATATATATATATATATATATATATATATATATATATATATATATACTACGGAAAAAAACACATACTGAAACTTTTTAGTCCCTGTGTAATAAGTATTTGTATCAATAAGGCAAAAAATAAATTAAAAATTCTCGACCAAGAGGTAATTCACTGTTATTCAGAGTGGTAGCCCTCTTTTCATTTCATATTGAGGAAATAAAAAACCTTTTGTGCAAAATGAGTACACCATATTCGATTGACCAACTTACTGCTCTAGCAGCCAACTGGCCCGGTTTAGGATAAGGTAACCATTCAGCTGCTTCTCATAAACATGATGTCATCATATCAAAGTTAATAGCCACAGTCAATAAGCTTTTTGCCCGTGTATTTGCTCTTGAATACGGAAATAGTACTCTGAAAGCAAATCTTGCTCAACTTCCCAAGTCAAATTCTCCTAATTTGATCACAACTCTTAACTGGGCAACTGCAGTCAAACGTGGTTCAGAAGCTAACAAAGCCATCATCCAAGCGGTCAACAAAAATGCCAAATTTGTAGAAACCAAGTCTAAACGAGCCATTATTGCAGGCCTTCCAAAAGCCCCTGACAATAATCAAAGACTAGTTTCAGTTCAGAATGTGCTCCAAAAAAAAAAAAAAAAAAAAATTAACTATAATGTTGCTTTTAAAGTTGTTGGACATTTTCCAGCAAAAACTTCTTTAACAAAAAGGATCAATACTACAAGTCCAATACCAACCAGTTTAAGTACAAACGATGCCAACCAAAAAGAATTAATTCTTATTGAATTGGATACAAATGAGCACCGCAACGATCTTTTATTTAATGCTAAGCGACTTGCCTCAGTAGATGAATTAAAATCTGTCTATATCCGCCCAGACCGTACACCTCTTGAACAAGAAACCTTCAACCTAAACAAGAAAACGCAGAACTATTGGCAAAAGACTTACTTGACAAGCCCTTTCGATTTGTCATCCGCAGCGAAAAAATCAAATGCATTGATACAGCCCGAACAGTCAACATCAATGAAAGAGAGAGGAACCCATTCCTTAAATGGAAATCAGCGGCTGAGGCCATTCAGTCGCTCTCAGCATTATCCTAGTTCAATCTTCCTCAATGCTGCAAACTCTTCAACTCATTTACCTTTTCTTTCCTGCTTCTACACAAATGCCACCTCTCTTAATCCATCAAAACTGATTGAACTCTCCTTACTTGCAGAAACCAATTTCTTCGATATTATTTTTATCACTGAAACATGGTTTACTGAAAAATCAACTCCCACTCTTTTAAACTACAACCTCTATTGATCAGACCGTCTCAACCGAAATGGAGGAGGTGTAGCCATCTACATAAACAACAAGCTCGTCTCAAACCAACTTGAAGATTCCCAACTATACAAAGATTTCATTTGCTACTATTCAGAACAACTGTGGATTGAACTAAAGCTTCCAAACGAAACTCTGCTTTTAGGCTGTATTTACAGGCCTCCATTTTCTCTGAAATTTCCAATGTTATCTTTCATGCCAAAACAGCAATATTAACGAAAAATACAATGGCATCATTATTGCTGGTGACTTCAATTTCCCAGAGATTACTTGGACTTCCAATTCTGTTATCTCCTTTACCCAATATGGTCTCAGTTCATTGTTTATTTCTCTTGTTCAAGATCTTTTTCTACATCAAATCATCACTGTCCCAACTTTCAAACCTGCTCAGCGTCCGATGACAAAAACTCTCGATCTCATCATTTGCGACTCTTCTGATCGTGCTAATGAAATCAACACCGGTCCTCCACTCGGCTTGTCTGAACAGTATCATTGCTCCATCACTTGGCAATACAAACTGGCTTCTAGTGACAAATCGTCACATTTCAACAGCTCTAAATTCATTTACAAGCTTGGCAACTACAAAAAAATCAATGAAGAACTCAACAAAATTGACTGGTGATCTGTCTTTAAAAACTTAAACGTGGAACAGTGTTACCAGTTTTGGCTCAACAAATACAATGAATGCTGTCTTCAATTTATCCCATGTATGCCAAACAAACCATATCGCAAAAAACAACCATGGATGACAAAGGAACTTTTATCTCTGATTCGTCTTAAAAAGTCACTATGGGCCCGCAATGTCAGCTCAAAATGGAAAATTGTATCCCTGGTCCATGAATATAAACAAACAAGAAAGTTTGTCAAAAAATTAAGTTGTTCTTCTCTGAAATCCTTCGAACTTGCTCTGGCCAACGATAAGCGCAACCCAAAATGACTTTTTTCATACATAAATAGTAAGCACTCTGTAATAAATCAGATCTCATCAATGCGGGTTACTAGTTTCAGTGAGATTATTAGCTCTGACAAAGTTACAATAGCCAACTCACTTAACAATCAATTTCAATCAGTTTTCAGCAAAGAGCTATCTGATGACAATATTCCTTTCTTTAGTCGTCGAACCAACTCAATCATCAACAGCATAACATTTGACTCTCAGGCTATTCTCCTGGAGCTCTCATCTCTTGATCCATCCAAATAGCTCGGTGAAGACAGCGTCAGTCCTTATGTCCTACGCTCGTGTTCTACTTCCATGACTACTCCACTTACCCTTATCTTTCAAAAGTCATTTGACAATGGTGAAATTCCAAGCTCGTGGTCTAAAGCAAATGTAACGCCTTTGTTCAAGAAAGGCTCTCGAATCGATCCAGCAAACTACAGACCAGTCTCCCTTACCTCAATCCCATGTAAAATAATGGAGAAACTTGTCAAAAAAGCAATCATGATGCATCTAAAATTGAACAGCCTTCTTTCAAATTGTCAACATAGCTTTGTAGAGAGAAAGGCAAGCGTCACAAATCTGCTTGATACAAAGGACTTTTTGACCGCGAATATGGCTAGAAAACTACCAGTTGATGTCGTATTCCTGGATTTTGCCAAAGCATTTGACAAAGTACCACATCAACGGTTGCTCTATAAACTAAAAATGTATGGAATTAAAGGAAATCTTCTTAATTGGATTAAAGCTTTCCTAACCAACAGATCCCAACGAGTTATCCTTGGTAACACTCAGTCGAATTGGTTACCAGTGACTAGTGGTGTTCCGCAAGGTTCAGTCTTTGACATCAATGACCTACCCGATGTCATAAGCAAAAAAAGCATTTGTAAAATTTATGCTGATGACACTAAAATCCTCAGCGTTGTCAATACACTTGCAGCTCAGCTTCAACTGCAATCAGACATTGATGAAATTGTTCTTTGGAGCAAGTCTTGGCTCATGGAGTTAAACGTAAAAAAATGCAAAGTCTTGCACTTTAGTCAAAAAAATTCAATTCCCTTCGAATACTCAATGGAAGAAACTGGCTCTAATTCGATAGTGACGCGAACAAATTTGGAAAAAACCACCTCTGAACGTGACTTGGGAATCCAAATTACTAATGATCTTAAAGTGGAAAACCAATCTATCATCGCATCATGAAAAGCAAACCAAATGCTTGGTATTTTAAAACATACCTTCCAATGTCGTGATGCTTCTCTGTGGAAACAACTATACTCCACCTATGTCCGTTCTCTACTTGAATTTGCTATCCCAGCTTGGAACCCTCATTTGGTGAAAGACGAGCAAGTTATTGAGAAAATATAACACAGAGCCACAAAGATACCGCACAAATTGAAAAATTTAAACTATCAGTCTAGATGTGAAAAACTTGGTCTCACATCTCTAGTTGACCGCCGTAAACGAGGTGACCTCATTCAGAAATTTAAAATTGAGAAAAACATTGACATAATTAACTGGCATTTTCCTCCTATTACAATTCCGCCGAGAGCTAATCACAGAGAGAGAGATTTTACTGGGAAAAATATAACAACAATTTAACTCGTTTTAATTTTTTTAATAACCGAATTGCCAACACATGGAACAGCTTGCCAGATAATGTAGGCTACTCTTCATCTGTCAACAGCTTTAAAGCGAGACTTGATAGGCTTCAAAGTTACAACAGCTCGCAATTCCCTTTGATGGAAGTTGCATTATGAGCTTCACAAATGTTATCTATGATTGGACAATCTACATTTGTATTCTGTCAATTGTCTTTACATTTGTTGTAACAAATATATACTACTACTACTACTACTACTACTACTACTACTACTACTACTACTACTACTACTACTACTACTACTACTACTACTACTACTACTACTACTACTACTACTACTACTGCTACTACTACTACTACTATACCCGACGGGCATTTGTTTTTAATAGTTACGTTCTAAATGTGTTTTAAACGTCTTTTAAACGTCTTTTAAACATTAATGTTTAAAAGACGTTTAAAAGACATTTAAAATACATTTAGATCGTAACTTTTAAAAACAAATGCCCGTCGGGTATATATATATATATATATATATATATATATATATATATATATATATATATATATATATATATATATATATATATATATATATATATATATATATATATATATATATATATATATAGGTCGAAGCAGCGCAAAGAAATATAATATACATACCAACAACACGTAGTAAATATTTTAAATCCAGTCTCTTTTGTTCGTTTTTTTTTAAATCTGTTCAATTTAAACTTTGTTTTTAATTTATTTGTCATTAACCTGCGAAGACAAAAAATAAATTTAACCAAAAAAAAAAAAAAAAAAAAAAAAAAACACAGTAAAAATACACTCCAATCACAAATAAACTAAATTAATGAAATACTCAAATTACAAACTAACAAAAAATAATCAAATCATGGCAAAAAAAATGTAATAAACAAAATTCTAATTAAGATCTGAAAAACCAGACATGAATACAACTGAGAGGTTAGAGTTAGTAGACAAACCGATCTAGACTAATATAAATGTGATTTGATACTCAACAGATATATTGAAATATACCTGTTATATATTATGTTGAAATATACCTGTTATATATTATATTGAAATATACCAGATATATTGAAATATACCTGTTTAATACATTTGTCACACATTTTTTTGCGCAACTCCCATTAAGTCTAGAAAGTTCTTTCACCAGTTGGAAAAATACAAATTAGTATCTGGAGCAGCCACATCTTGTTTTCAGTAACGTTTTCTCTGTCTGCAGGCTAAATTAAATAAATCGCAAAATAAATAAAATAAATTGCAAAATGACTTAACAATAAAGCTGCAAAATGACTTTATAATAAAGCTATGATATGTTCAAACAATTTAATATCATCAACTATCAAATCCTGTTTACAAGCTATTTAAAAGCTAATCAAAATACTAGATAAACTCTTCTTAACGAATTTTACGTAGGGGAGAAATACTCTTCGACCATATAAACAGTTTATATGGTCGAAGGAAATACTCCCGACGGAAACATTAGCCCGTATTTTGACCTGCATAACATTTGTCGCATGTCGCTACGTCGTGAATAATAAAGTTCTGAAGTTCCTGGTGTTATAAAAGTAAATAAACTTATTGTAAAATTAAACAAAGATATGTTTAACAAGCTTAGTGTCAAGTTATCATCTGTTAATGCTACAGAAATAAATCCTAATAAAGGTAGGGTTTTTATTTTTTTGAGTTCTTATGTTATATCGATGGAGAGCTCTCTTTGAATAAAAACTTAGGAGAGAATATTTACTTTTAATGAGACTTACTTTCTCTAGAGAGAGTAAGTCTCATTAAAAGTAAATGTTATGTTATATCGATAGAGAGCTCTCTTTGAAAAAAAACTTAAGAGAGAATATTTACTTTTAATGAGACTTACTCTCTCTAGAGAGAGTAAGTCTCATTAAAAGTAAATGTTATGTTATATCGATGGAGAGCTCTCTTTGAAAAAAAACTTAAGAGAGAATATTTACTTTTAATGAGACTTACTCTCTCTAGAGAGAGTAAGTCTCATTAAAAGTAAATATTCTCTCTTAAGTTTTTTTTTCATATGAGAGTAATTCTCCCCTTTTCAAAATTAAATAATCAAAAAGAATAACTTTATTGATAAAGTGAACATATTTGGCGGTGGTCTGTGGTGAGAGTAATTCTCCCCTTTTTAAAGTTTTTGTTGTAAGAATAAGTTTTAATTTTTTCAAGTTTTATTTAAAAGAGTAAATCTCCTCTCTTAAGTTTTTTTTTTCATATGAGAGTAATTCTCCCCTTTTCAAAGTTAAATAATCAAAAAGAATAACTTTATTGATAAAGTGAATATATTTGGCGGTAGTCTGTGGTGAGAGTAATTCTCCCTATTTTAAAGTTTTTGTTGTAAGAGTAAGTTTTACTTTTGTTCAATTGACAAAATTGACAAAACTTGATCAAGTTTTATTTAAAAGGGTAAATCTCCTCTCTTAAGTTTTTTTTTCAGATGAGAGTAATTCTTCCCTTTTCAAAATTAAGTTATCAAAAAGAATAATTTTATCGGTAAAGTAAACCTATTTGGCAGTGTTCTGTGATGAGAGTAATTCTCCCCTTTTTAAAGTTTTTGTTGTAAGAATAAGTTTTACTTTTTTCAAGTTTTTTTTAAGAGTAAATCTCCACTCTTAAGTTTTTTTTTTCAAATGATAGTAATTCTCCCCTTTTTTTTAAATTAAATAATCAAAAAGAATAATTTTATTGATAAAGTAAACCTATTTGGCAGTGTTCTGTGGTGAGAGTAATTCTCCCCTTTATAAAGTTTTTGTTGTATGAATAAGTTTTACTTTTTTCAAGTTTTAATTAAAAGAGTAAATCTCCTCTCTTATTTATAAGAATCTTTTTTTTTAAAGGTTTAAACTAGATAAGTTAGATTTTAAAGGAAATCAATTTACATCAGTTTTTTTTCAGCATTTTTATCAATCAATCCATCAACTAGTTTAACAGAAATTCAGTTAAAGAAACCTAGGTAAAATACCTAATTTATATCAATAAGTAACTAAAGTATATAAAGTCCTAACTAAAAGTTGTTGTTTTTAGTTTTATGTGTTTTGCTTGTATGATGTCGTTTACAAGAAAAGATAACATGAAAAGACATGCATTACAGGCACATAAAACCATTTTTAGAGATAATCAATCCAAAGATAAAAGAACGCCATGTCATTATCAAAACTGCAGCCAAGTATTTTTTCAAAACGTCAAACTTATTAAACACATAGAGGAGTGTCATGAAGGTATATTTACCAAAGAATCTTACATTTTTTTATCAGAATCTGAAAAAGAGGAACTTAATAGTTATGTTTTTTTCAGTAAACAAACTGGTAGTTTTTTCACTGGAAAAAATATAAATAAAGATGTAAAAACAAGTTATTATATTTGTCAAAATGATGGTCATTCAAAACCGCATTGCTCTGTTAGTAAACCAGCAAGAAAAACTAATAAAAGGTACTACAGAGGGAGTGTTAAATCAGGTGCTTTCTGCCCTGCCAGGATGATTGTCAAAGTAAACATAAATGGTGTCACTAATGTTCAGTATATCAAAACTCATAACCACAGTATTGGTATTACAAATACCATGTATCAACCTATACCAGGTAATATTAAAAAAAACATTTCCGCTAAATTATCAATAGGTGTGCCTGTAAATACAGTTTATCGTGATCTTAGAGAAAGGTTTGGAGACAGACAAAATAGAAATGATGAAGATACTGTTTTAACTAAATCACATCTTCTTACAAAAAATAACATTTCTGATATCAGCAGAGCAGTAAAAAAAGGATGTCGGCTTCACCCTGATGATAGCGTTTCAACTTTTTTACTTGTTCAAAAGTTGAAGTCTGAAGATTTTAATAGTATTCTCGTTTATAAGTCACAAGGACAGCAAACTGTTATTGGCCCAAAGGTGTATGATGACATTGACCTTAATAAGGATTCCTTTGTGGTTGGTATACAAACAAAGCATCAACTATCAATGTTTGAAACACATTCATCTCAAATTGTTTGTATTGATGCTACACATTGTACCAATCAGTATGCATTCCCTCTTGTAACTTTACTATTTCGAGATGAATTTAAAAGGGGTTATCCAGTAGCTTTTCTTATTTCCAATCATGCAGATGAACAAACCATAACACCATTTTTAGAGGAAATAAAAAGAAGATGCAATAATTCTGTAAAAGTTAATGCTGTTATGACAGATGATGATTTGTCAGGATGGAATGCTTTTACTAATGTTTTTGGAGATGTGCGCCACTTGCTATGCAAATGGCATAAAAAACGTGCATGGCGCAATAAACTTCCTTTAGTTGGTCCAACTAATTTACAAGAAGAAGTTTATAGGATCTTAGAGACAGTCATTGACGAAAAAAACCCTGATGTTTTTTTATCAACTATGAATGGTTTTGTAAAGGCATATGAACATAAATGTCCTAACTTCATTAGTTACTTTGTTACATACTAAGCTCCACGACATCTAAAATGGACTTCTTGTTATCGCAACTTTCAACATGCAGACACTGATACTAATATGTTATGTGAATTATTTCATAACAAATTAAAAACAGTTTATATGGAAAGACGACCTAATAAAAGGTTAGACGATTTAATTAATTTACTTTTAACAATCGAAGAAAATAGTTATTGGCACCACAAAAGAGACACTATTTATCTTGGAACAATATCTCTCCCAAAATAGTATAAAAAAAGACATGAAAAAGGAATGTTGATTTTGATAAATGTATTAGTAAATGTTCATTAACTCAGTACACAGTTAAAAGTCAATCAAAAGATGTAACATACAATGTTGACATTCTAACTGAAGCTTGTTAGGAAAGTTTGTGTTTGGAGTCATGTATAAATCCAGCCTGTAATGGTTTGTGTGAGCATTTATATAGGTGTAGTTGTAATGACATTGTAATCCTTTACAAGCATGTTCATAAGTTACAATCATTTCTTCTGAGATCTCAAGAAAAAAACTGCCCAAAAGAATCTTTAGCTGTTGGTACAGGTAATAATCAAGTGAAGCAAAAATCTCAAACATTTATTAATGAGTCTGAAAGGTTTCAAAAAAATATTGATGAACTATCTACATTATTTTCTCATCTCATGATAATAAATTTGCAACTTCCTTCAATAAACAGACAACTGGAAGACATGATTAGACAGCTGAAGCCATCAAAAATATTAATTTAATTGAGATACCTACAGAGCCAACATCACACAATAACCTTTTAAATTTTGAACCAAATAAGAAGTTGGATAATCAATGGCAGCCTAATAAATTTAAGAGAACAAGAAAAGGAAATAGGAAAAAGGAAATAAAATCATATCAATATCCTGCACAAAACCAAAAAGAGGAGATAGTTCTGAAATTGTCTCAGCAACATGTTGATCTAATTCATGATAAGCAAAATACAAGAGTATGCGATAACATTGAACCAAGTGATTTCACTAACACTCTCATTACGTAAGCTTTCTTAAATACATATTCAAATATTTGTTACTAATCAATTTATCTCCAAATATTTTAGCTTTTAAACAAGTTGGTTTATTCAAGTTAATTGGATGTAATGGATAATATATTACAGAGTAAATAAGAAAATAAACTATATTTCCTTCAGTATATTAGTTATATTTGTGTGTAAAATATAAATTATTTGCATATATGTGTGTGTTTGTATATATATATATATATATATATATATATATATATATATATATATATATATATATATATATATATATATATATATATATATATATATATATGTATGTATGTATGTATTTAGGCATGGCGCTCACCAACTATCTTTTATTTCCCTTTTAACATTAGAAAACATTATACCATCTGACGTTTTGTTTAATTTAAAAAAAAGCACTCCAAGTTTTCAAAAAGGCTGGCTTCAAGATGAAGTAATAGGAGGTTTTCTGCATTCCTTAGAAAAAAGGTACCCTTTAATTAAATATTTAGGTCCAACTGAAGCATTAGCTTTCAGCTGTTCAAGAAGTTTAAGGCTTTTATGGAAAGATGTTGATACTAAAGTTATAGAACAAGTTTTTATTCATTTTAACCCAACTAATTCTCATTGGAATTTAATACATCTAAAAGTTATAACAAAAGAAGTAACTCTACTTGATCCACTCCATTGCATTATTATGCCAAATAATTTATCACACAATAAATCCATTGCTGTTGCTAAAGACCTTTTTAGACTAAAATTTAACATTTTAAACCCAACTGTTATTTCAGCCCCAAGTCATTGTTTACAGAAGGATAGTTACAACTGCGGTGTTTACGTATGCATTACATCTTTGTGAAGGTATCCCTATTTTTCAATAATGTATTGTATAATATATATTCATATGTTAGTATTTTTTTTAGTTGTCAATTTTGCAACTACTTTTTTGTTATGTTGCTTATAATTAATTCATATATAAATTCATTTATTTATTAACTATTTCATTTATTGCATAAAATTATTTAATGCTGTAATTGTCCAGTAAATTATAATTGTTAATTGCTTGCATTACTTATAATTTGCGACTATTCAAAAATGCATCATAACTTATGATGTATAAAAAAACCGTGTTATGATTCATAACACGATTTTTTATTTTCTGTATTTATATAAATTCATTTAAAATTGTGTTTTCAGAAAAAAATAATAATGATCCATTTAACGAAGTACAATTTCGTAAATATATTTACGAGACTTTATGCGGTAGGTGTTTAAAGAACCTTGAAAGTGGTTTTGAACGTTTTAGGAAATATTTTTGTTCTTATCCTTTATTATTTTGTTCGACGACAATGAATTAAATGCGATTCGGTTGGCGAAAAACAAATATATACCGTTGTTACATTTAGAAATTAGGAAATATAAAAAATATATGAAAAAGTCTATGAAATTTGAGATAGAGTAATAGATGTTGTTGTAGTGAATACAGGAATAACCTTTTTACATTATATTATTACAGATTTGCAAGAACACATCCTTTGAGAAGAACTATTGGGTGCAATGCACAAAATGTCCACAGTGGTATCATTGTGAGTGTGTCCATATTTCAATCAAAGATGCAGATATCAGTGATACTTTCCAATGTCAATGATACAATCCTATCAATTTTAAAAAAAGGCTATTTTCATAGCCACAAATCGTTTTAAAAACATTAAATGACATGAAAAATAAATAAATTAAACATAACTAGTTCAATTCTATTCTAATTACTGGACCGTAGCCCCAGGCGCCAAAATTGGGAGGGCGCAAATTCACCAATTGACTTAAAAAAATATGTTAGTTATTTATGTTTTTTTCAACGCCATTTTAAGTCTTTACGCCCAGGGCAATTTTCATTTTTGCCCCCCGACCCCCTCCTCGTTACTCCACTAAAATAAACAGACGCGGCGTAGTGCTAACACGCTTGCCTAAGAAGAAAGAATTCAGCGTTTCAAAGGGACCTCTGGGGAAGTTTTGTGACAGTGGTTGGGATAACTTCCTGTAAAATGCTCCTCCGCGATGCTCTGTAATAAGACTCTAAGGACTTCTTGAGGCACCTAAAATAAAAAACATAGGCAGGCCCTTTCAGAGGTTTAGAGAGGCCTGGGCCAGTTTTAAATTGGAGGCCCTAAGATGACATTTTGCGTAAAATGTAACACAAGTTGATGCAAAGCCAATTTAAGTCTTCAAATAAATTGGGACCATATAAGTCTGTAACTATTACAATAAAAACAGATTGTCAACTAAAGCAATTAAAGACAAACTGTCACTCATATACAAGGCCCTTTTTGTTTATTTTAGCAAGCCAACAAGCCGAGAAATTTGCTTGTCTACTAATAACACATTTCTTATGGAGGCCTGGGACGTTACTTTTCTTAGTGTAATTAGAAATTTCGAATTATTATTTTGATGTTTAAAAAATATATTTTGAAAATGTGAGGCCCCAACATAATCGAAGGCCTAGGCCATATGACCCATGTGGCTACCCTCTCGTAGGGCCTGCACATAGTTAGATTAATCTACATTGCAATGCATGTAGTTGTTGTTATTATTATAAGTGTAGTCATAAATGTTCACATACAATGAGTAGCAGGTAAATTCAGCGACCCCTCTAAAAACAACAAGTTTTATAAAAATTTGCTCTAAATTTTTAATCCAGCCAGGAGCCTAGTCCTCTTTGAAAAAAAAGGTCTAGTGGACTTTTAAGTCCAAGTAGTTTGTTCTGACGCCTTATTTTATAAAGGTGACCATGGGGCAAAGATTTTTGTAGATACATATTATCAACTATATCAAAACAATGTATTAGATTATAAATTTGGATTGGATCGCATCGTAAGTGCCAAGACTCAAGACATGTGATGGTAAATTTAACTTTTTAATCTTACCCAGTATAAAATTGTCTCACGCTGGAAGCTCATTTTGCGTTAAACAGATTCAACAAAGGCTATATTAGTTTTTAAATAAGAAGCCCAAACAGACACTGCATATTCAAGGTGCAGTTTTACAAACACTTTATTTAACTAGCCATATTTCCATCAATGAAAATGAATGCCTTCTTTAACATACCAAAATTTTTAAGAAATTTGTGAATGAATATGTGTGCTCCACGTGTGGTTAGATGTAAAAACAAATCCCAAATCACGCTCTTTAGTATAGCTTCTTAAGCATTCATTCATACCTTAGTTATTTTTTAAAAGTAACAGCTTTGATCATAGTGAATAAAAAAGCATTTTAAAATCTTTAACTTAAGCAACCAAGTGTTTTCATTTACAAAGCGTAGACAATCCAGCAGGTCTGCAGCGAAATTAGTGCGCGATAAAATTTTAGAAAAAAAGTTTAGTATCTTTTTTATCCGTAAAAATTTACATACTATGTAATGAATAAAGCAAGCAGCGATTATTTTTAAATAGCCTGTTTACTAAGCCACCTAATTTCTTTCAGTTTTTTTAACAACGTGTTGTGTTAAATTTTGGGGAGAGTGGCCCCCTAAAGTAGGCCCCCTTTTAAAAATGATATAATCAACTAGCTGCGCACAAAAAAAACTACAAACGATATGTTATTCAGGATATTTAATCTATGCTCTACAATTTTTTATCTAAAAATTAAAGATGCATACAACAAATAAACAAAAACGTTTTCCTAACCAAAAAATAATCTCTTTCCAAAAGTAAAATAAAAAACTAAACAAATAATTCAAAAATATGATTATATGAAAAAATAGAGAAAAAAAGTTTTTTGTATTTTTTTTTTAGATAAAAAAATCTCCTAAGTATAAATACTTTGTAATATAAAGTATAATAAATACTTAAAAATAGTAGTTATTTATAATATGGAGATTTTGTAAATTAAAAAATATATTTTGAAAAATATTTTAAATAAATTACGCATGTTGTTTACGAAAAATAACTCATGTAAAATTATAACAGATTTATACGTAATGCGGGATGCGGATACGGGTTTTTTATAATTCAATAGGAGTATTTCTCCCCTACACTCGATTCCTTCTTAACACACAAAATAATCTAAACTTTCTAAACAGCAGAAACTGCCTCATATTATGCTCGACTTTTTAGTTACAAAAAACATTTAAAAAGAAAAAATTATTTCAACATATTAGTTTTTAATTTTGAAAACAGTACAGTTTTCCTTTACAATAGCAATTTATATGCAAATTACTTATAAGCATTATTTTGTATTAAAAATTACATTGGGAATAGTGATCAACCGAAACCTAATTCGGTATCGGTTTCAGCCGAAATTTCAATTTGAACCGGTACCGAAATTTCGGTATCGGTACTTTTTATAAATTCGGTAAAAGGCAATACATCGGTTGAAAAACATACCAAAATCTGAAGCATTTTTAAGATAATAAATTTTTATTTAATTTCGAAAAATAGTTTCTTTTGAAAATTTGCACAAAATATTTTACTATTTATTTTTATTTAATAGTAAAATATTTTTGCACAAAATATTTTACTATTTTTAAATGTTCTTTAAAAAAACATTTAAAAAGAAAAAATTTTTAAAAAACATTTAAAAGAAAAAATTTTCAAAAAACATTTAAAAAGAAAAAATTATTTTTCTTATCTGATGTAGAAAGTTGTATTCTTCACAACATGAAAATGAATTTAATTATAAAACATTTTGCTACAAAAAAGTAATTAAGTTACTTTTAAAAAAAACACAAAACAAGTTAGATACTGATCATCTGTTATATTAAACTTTATCAATGGAAATTTGTGACATTCTTTTGTTGACGAAAGGTTGTTTTTCAGCGCATGATTATAGTTTTTTATATGACAATAAATTTGTTGCTATTCTTTGTCAATCCACTTGTTTAGTGCAACATTACTTGGTTAGAAAAACATGCAGAAAAACCTTCCTTTAAAGTTGAGTTATGCTTATACTCATTAGGCTTTTGGTCATAAGAGTATTCATTGTACAAAATCGATGATTCATGATGGTCAAAATATTCTTTTAGATTTTCGCAAGATAAGAAATCATTTCTTTAAGAAGTTTCAACATTCGACTTTTTTTCTATATGTACTGATGAAAATTCTCGTATTTTTTAATATTCCTTTTGGACTTGTCTACTGCGTCTCTTTTTGTATGCCCTTTTTGTAAAAGACATAAATGAATCTTTGTTCCTCGATAAAAACGATAAGTGCACAACCAATAAAACAATCTTTTGTGTTATTCAAAAACAAATACAAATATATATATATATATAAAAACAAATATATATAAAAACAAATATATATATATATATATATATATATATATATATATATATATATATATATATATATATATTTGTATGAGTGTTTTTGAATAACACAAAAAATTGTTTTATTGGTTGTGCACTTATCGTTTTTATCAAGGAACAAAGATTCATGTATGTCTTTTACAAAAAGGGCATACAAAAAAAGACGCAGTAGACAAGTCCAAAAGGAATATTAAAAAATACTAGAATTTTCATCAGAAATATTTTGTGAACTATAATAGCATGTTATTTTATTATTTAAAATTTATCAAAAGAAATAATCATTAATGTCTTCCAGAGGTTAAAATCTTCATGCTTTTTTCGAAATAAGTTTCCGCATGGTTTTTAAATGGCGGTCATTTATAATTATCGCTCCGTAAAATTAGTTTAAATTTTTTTCTTTTTTTTTAAAAAAATCTATAAAAGACATCTAAGTTTAGATGAAAAAAAAATTATCTATGCACGATCTATTTATTGCATCTAATATGCATCTAAAACAGAGCAAAAATAGTATCTCTAGAATCAGACGTCTTTTCTATCTCTAATATACGTCTAAAATATACGTATCGGCAATAGATAAAAATTAGACCAATTTTAGACGGTCTAAAAGACATCTATTGTTTGCTGGGTGGGTTTTGAAGCATTTTACAATATCTATTAGTGATCCTAAGTATGTCAATTACAATATTTACAATGGAAAAGTGTCTCGCGGATCTAATGATCCTAAGTACCAGACCGTCAGTGGCCTTTCGTTTCATCTCAAAACATGTCACACTCTTATTGGCAAAACGGCCCTGCTTCTGCAAAGCCTAAAGTTTCAAATGTTCAAGAAAAAAGTGATTCTGTTTCCAAACAAAACAAAAAAAGAACAGTTTCTAATTTCAACATAAAGTCTAAAAAGCAAAGAGCTGAAATGCTTCCATCTACTACGTCCTACTGGATTGAAACATGCACAAAAAATTGAATCAAACTCAAGGGGAAAAAAATTTCATAAGTTCATCTTAGAAATGATTTTTCTTGACATGCAACTATGATCAGTTGTCAATGAAGCTGGTTTTTTGCAACACCACGCTCTAATTGCTCCAACTTACGAAATCGCAAGTGCTAAATATTTCAAAAGCGTGTTGGACCCTACATACGATAAGATAAAGTATGCTCTAAAAAATTGTTTAGCAGAAGAAAAAGTTATAAATATATCAATTGGCCTTGATGCGTGATCAAACTTTCATCATGGTTATTTAGGGATAACGATTCATTTCATTTCTAAAGACTAGGAACGAATGAGGTTCTGTTTGTCATGCTCCAAGTTTAATGAACTTTATACATCACCAAACATTTATAAAAAAATTCAAGAAACAGCCAAAGACTGGAACATTACTCCTATATTATCAAAGCCTACATTAACTAATCTATTTTTTTCTTTTTTAACAGAGGCTTTAAATTTTCGTTCTGTTCTATTGTGCAAGCCATCATTAATTAATTTAAAACGAAAGAACTACCTATTTATGTTAACGCTATTGAGTTATGTTAACGCTTGCAATCCAGTTTATATATGTTCTTACTTTACCTGATGTTATTGTACTAATCCCAAACAAAACAAATGTAATAAATACTTTAAATAAGTTTTAATAAAGATTAAATGGTCTTTAATACTACATTTATAAATATAGGTGTTTTATAATCATTTATATACAATACGTTAAAATACCTGTAGTTTTATCACATTTTAGTTTAAACTTATACCAATCACCGGTTGTATTATATTTTAGATTTTTACTGCAAATTTCACTGAAATTTGCAGTAAAACATTGTTCGAATCAAAATGTGAAATTTTCATATTTCGATTTGGACAATGGACAAAACCATTCTTTATCCAACTTGATGGATTTTCATTCACACAAACAACATTGTCTTTATACAAACCAAAACATACTGGTCCACACAATAGTTTCAAAATTTCACACAATAATAAGGCTTTGATTGTAAATTTTACATATATATATAAAAAATCTTTAAATGATTTATATATTCATCTCTAATCCACCATTTTTAAATAAAATATGCAATGTAATTTACATTACTTTACAGTCTAATACTTTACATAGTATTTGTAAAGTATTGTACACAATGTAAAAAAACTTTTAAAAAACTTGTGTATAATGCAAGTTCTTATATATTTTTTAATTTTTATAAAATTGTCCATATTTTCATAGCGTAAAATCTTTTAATATTTTTACTTTCACAACATTAACACTTTTATTAAAAGTTCTTAAAGAACTTTCCCACGCACGCATGGGCGCCCGCAGAATTTTTTGATGTGTCAGATAAGACACTTTCACACATTGTGCAAACTCCAAAACTCCAAACTAAAGTATGTTCATACCTATGCCAAATGAGGAGGCCTTGCACAAATTTGGTATGGCGGAGGCCTAGGAACAAAAAAGCCCCAAAACGCTTGCCCCCTACCCAAACGTGAAGGCACTAATGTAGTAAATTTTTTAACTTAACTATTTTAAATTAAATTTAAATTTATCGACAGATTTTAAGTTTCGTAAAAAAATATTGTAAATTACAAAAGTTATGACTATGCAAATTTTCCGCTATGTAAAATATCTCATTATTAGTGATACAATAACATTTCAGTTTTTTTTAATGAAAATGTTGTGATCGATAGCATCAAAAGCTTTAAATAAGTCTGTAAAAATATTTAAAGTAGTTTTATTGCGATTATTGAAAGAAATCTGTAATGCATTGAGTTGAACTACTGCGTGTTCAGTAGAGTTATCTTTTTTTTTCAAAGCCATATTTATATATTATTTACAGAAAAATTGTTAAGTATTTGGTTGAATATAGTTCTTTCTAAAATTTTGGAAAATAAAAAGGAGATGTCTGAGTTTGGACAATTGAGCCGTTTATTTTGAAAGCGGCATAAGATACTTTTTTTCAAACGAAGATTTTTAAAGGTTTGTGTTTTAACATATATCGTTAACTAGCAAAAATATCTCAATAATTTTCAACACAATTGATTTAAATTATTTTACAAATGTAGAAATACTGTTAGATTGTTATCATTGTTATCAATAACTTGAATTTTTTGAAAAGGTGACTTATGCCACTCTCAAAATAAACGGTCAACTGTTACTAACATTTGTTAGATTGTCTCCTTTGTATTTTTGATTGTAAATCATTTTTGGTTAAATTAAAAATTAACAAATTGTAAATTTGTTAGAATGGAAAATATAATGCTAAATCAGATTTTGAATAAAAGCTTCTAAAAACCTCCAGGTTTATTTTTATATTTTTATGTTTTTTTTTTTTTTTTTCGCAATTCAGTATAAGCTTGGTGTCTACGCCAAACAAGCTGCAGCTTGTTTTTCTTGTTTATTTAATAGTGGTAATAATGATTTTTTTTCCATGAAAAAAAACCCGCATCATTACCACTATTAAATAAAGAACCAAAACAAGTCTCGTTTAGAAAAGTTTCATTTAGTTATGGATAAAAATCTTTAAAGTTTAAAGAGTACATCCGAAACTCAATCACACTTTTTCCACACTGTTTTACATATTCATTGTGTGCCGATCGAGGTTTCCTTTGTTTTAAATAACAACAATTATTTGACAACCAAAAACGTAAGACAAATAAAAACAAATGAATATAAATTAAAAAAAAATTAAAAAATGACTAATATAATAGAAAGACATTTTCTTAATTTAAAGTTTTCAAATAAATGCTTTTATTTTCTGGTTCCTTCACCTCTTCTCTATAAAAAATGGAAACTTGCAAAAGTATATTTAACGTAATAAATTTAATTTATGAAATAAATAATCATATAAAATAGCAAATAGCAAATAGTTTGATAATCAGTGAATAAAATAAACAGTGAATAGAGAAAAAGTTTATTGGTTTTTTCGTTCAAATTAATATAAAAAAATCAACTTTTGTACATTAAATTAAAAAAATATTTAAATAACATTTAAAAAAATAAATAATTTAAATTATTCTTCTAAAAAATTAATCTATAATAAATAATCAATTTAATTGATTGATAAAATCAATAATGATGATGCAATAATTTGCAAAACAGATATTTTTACTAAATGGTAAAATTATTTGAACATAAAATTAGTGTTATTTCATTAAATGAGAGTTTGATAAGGCTCGCGCAAAATATACGCGCAAATGGACTCGTATTACTCTGATATAAAAATTTGAAAACTTATTGTTTAGTATAATATAAATAATAACTATAAGTTTAAAAAAATTAACCAAACAATCTGTTTCTTAAAACCTAAGAGTTTTTAAAAAAGATTGAGTCTTTATTTTTATTTTAACAGAAAAATCGTTATTTTTATACAAGAAAAGGCGATTATGTAGATACTCTAAAACCCGTTTCTGCATTCAGTTCTTTTTAAAAACTTTTGCGCGGAAAATTTTTTGAGCTTGCACAAACAGCGCTAAATAAAAAAGGTAGCGGAAAAATGCGACAAAAAAAAATTTCCTTGAACTTTTTTTCAACATTGTTTGCGCATGTTCGCGGAAATTACCAAATAAAAATCTAAATGAAAAATCTGATTTAGAGTCTTTTTATTTTTTTAATCTATTTTATTTTTAGTTACAGGTGTTCCTAGAAAACTTAGGTCTTCTAAGTAAACCGTTAGGTACCCATTGGTTTTCTCAAAGTAAGAGCATTTAACCATAAAAATCATGCCTCCTTTCTAACCAATATTTTCATATACTTTGAAAATGTTAACTAGTTTTGTGATATATTTAAATATTGTTATAACCTGCATCTTAAGTTGTTATAACCTTTATCAAAAAATTTGACATCTTATTTGAGATATCCTTAAAAATTAAACCCCTTTTTTTATTAATTAAATTAAAAATCTATCTTATGCAAACTTCTATAAAAAATGTTAAAGTTTAAATGGATAATATTCAATTAAATTAAGATAATAACCTGTTTTCAAAATAGTTTAAAACGTATTTTAAACCAATTTAAAAACTCCAAAAATGTGTGTACAATAGTAAAAGATTTATAAAAAATATATTTCGTATATTTCGTATCATATTTTTCTGAACAGCTTTTTAAAAATTTCAAATTTTTTGTTAATATTATATTTGGTTAATTAAATATTTCACTTTTTTGACTTTGTTTCTAAATTTTTAATTTATCTTCATACTCTTGAACATTTACGTTGTGCAGAAACTTTTGGGGTAAATTAGTTTGCAAAGTTTTCCTAAAGTTCAACTAAAAATAAACCGTTACACATAAACAGTTAGATTTTCAAGGGAAAAAGCATAAACAAAATGAAAAGTTAGTATGTAAGTGGAATGACTGACTTCAACACTACACGAAAATTCACCTCTATATTCAAGTTTTAGGTTTTCTTTTGTATTGAATGTTTGTGTTATTTGACACAAGCGTTCTTGAAAAAGAAATCTTTAAGTTGCCAAATCTATGTGTGCCCTTATTCCTTATTACGAAATATTTAGATTTTTCCAGCAACTGAAATGGCGCTTGTTTCCCACAACTGTGACGCTTATTTATTATTAAAATATCATTATAAACAAATACATTATACAAAAAAATGCCTACTAAAAACATAAAAGGCATTTATAATTTAAAGCGTGAATAAACTCTAGATTTAAATATTAATAAATCTTTAGTGATATAAATATGCGACAGTTACTTCTTTAGTAAAAAAAGCAACCAACAGTTCAAGATCGTTTTAGATCTACATAGTTTATCTTCGTTTAAGAAGTTTTTTTTATTTCTCTTCGTTTTTGAAGATTTTATTTAAATCAATTTTTGGTTTATCAAATCAATTTCTCTGAGGAAACTTTATCTGTTTAATAGATAAATATTCAATCATGGGTGTTTTAACCTCAGGTAAAAATTATCATTATAAAGACTACATAGTTTTTATTTATTTATTTATATATTAAGCATAGCAAATTAAGTTATTATTTGTTTAAAATTTTTCATTTGATTTTTATAAAAATAAAATTGTTTAAAGAGTTTTATTCTAAAAGCATATAAATAAATACTTGGTTTTATTCTAAAAGCATATAAATTAACACTTGGTTTTAATCTAAAAGCATATAAATTAACACTTGGTTTTATTCTAAAAGCATATAAATTAACACTTGGTTTTAATCTAAAAGCATATAAATTAACACTTGGTTTTATTTTAAAAGCATAAAAATTAACACTTGGTTTTATTCTAAAAGCATATAAATTAACACTTGGTTTTATTCTAAAAGCATATAAATTAACACTTGGTTTTGTATTCTTTAAGTATCAAGTTTATTGACATTTTTAAACATTTTTTATTAACTAGTAACGTAATTTTAGTTTAAGATTAATAATATTTAATGAAAGTATTAAAAAATTCAATAAAGTTACCGTTAAGGTATAACGATTAAACGTAATTTTCGAGTTATAGCAGGTAGAGGTATTGTTTACTATGAAACCAAACTCTTTGGCAGATTTTTTGTAGCTTTCTCATTAATTTATAGGTTTTCAGAATCAGAATCTATTACCAATATTACTTATATAAAACCGTTTTCAAAAAGTTGAACATTAAATAAAAAATATTGGTAGACATTATGGTATAAGGATTAACTCTTATAAGTATAGATAATAGCAAAATTAGGCGTTTAGATTGATGTCTTGCAGAACTGTGCGCCTATACAAAATTATTAAAACCACAACTGCTACCTTCGATGGCTACTAGAATCTGTTATTGTTCTGCTGCTATTTCAGATTTCCGTAGCAGTGATACCTAGAGTAAAAAGCACCCGATAAAAATACTGCTATGGTTTAGTAGAGTTTCTATATATTATTGCAATAAAAATATAAATACAATTATAATTATAAAATATAATAACAAGAAACTAAAATATTTTATAAAGTTAAAATAATAAGTTAAAAAATAAAACATATAAACTATATAATTTTCCGCTTTTTTTTTTTTAAAGAAAACATTTCAAAAATACATTTTTCTGCACTAAATTTATTTTTATAATCTATTTTCTATAATAAGAAAAAAATAATATTGTGGTAATTTTACCTTCTTATTAACTTGTTTTATTGTTTTAATGAGTTGCAATGTTTCAATTTATTAGGAAACATTCGCTCACTTACTTATGAAGAGATTCAGATATGGAAAGAACACATAAAGACCCACGGTTTAATTCAGTTCATAAACTGGTACAACAAAGTAAAGGATATTAACTACGATACTTTGAAATGGGGAGATGAGGTACATAGAATTTTTTTCGATAACCTTCAAACAATAGTATCAAAGTTCTTAAAATGATTTTTGTTTCTAAAAATATAAAAAAATTAAAAATAAAAAAATTATAAGAAATTACTATTTTTTTAATGCAAAACGCATCTGTATTAGTTGACTTACTAATAATGTTATTACTCATAATATCATTACGAATCGCTAACTGCAATTATCGTTGAAGTTACTAGTAACATATTTGAGCAATATTGTTGTTGTTAATCAAATTTAATACTTTAGATTGAAATGTTTATGATCAAGATTATTGATGAGGAAAAATCTGCTCCTCTTCTAAATAAGGCAAAAGACCTTCTTGAAATATTACAGCAAGCAGAAAATGATAATCCAGGGTATGTAGCAGACTTTATTTTATTATATAAAAAACAATAATAAAATCAAAAGACACTTTGCTTGCAGTTAAATGTAAGTGTAACTGTTAATGTTAGATAAAATTTCTTCTATTAACAGAGAAACTGAAACAGCCTGGAGACCAGAAATGTGTGAATATATGATGGAATGTATGTCAAATTTTTTTTTGGTTTACTGTTATTATTATAACAACAACTATAAATATATTTGTATATATATATATATATATATATATATATATATATATATATATATATATATATATATATATATATATATATATATATATATATATATATATATATATATATTCTATTTAGCATCTCCTGGAATGCCATATGGTGGCAATATTGCTCATTTTAATACAGTTGAAGCAAATATGACACTTAGGTATAATGGTGGTTTATCAATAACTTTGTTTTATTATGTTATCAAATTACACAGCGTTTTACTTATTTCATGATTAAAACTATAATCAATTCGTGTTTCAAGAAAGAAACTAGTAACTTATACTTAACCAATAACTTAAGTGTTTATGAATTAGACTATTCATTTGTTTTTATGTAAAATCCACATCATATTTTGTACCATTATACTTATTTGCACATTAGATAACAATGTATTTTAATATTATAATATTTCAAGTACTATTTCATAAAAACCTTTTGTAAAACTTAATGAATTGCAAAACGTAGTTTCGAATGTTGACTTTAAAACTATGTAAACCAAGATTTTAATATAACCAAATTATAATTTTACATATTTAGGAGGAAAGAATTGTTGTCCCTCTTAAGTGGAAAAGGTGAAAATGTTGTCACGGTTTCAACATACCCAAGGTAATTTTTGAGTTTTATTGGTTTTTGATTTTTTATGGGTTTGCTCCGTCAGCAAAACTTTAATATTTTAATGAATTTTTGTTTTATTACAAAAGGCTTGGAATACCAGATGATTTTTACCCACCAATTCAGTTTAAGTATGAAAACAATGACGTAACTCGATCATTGTATGTTCCAGATGAAGTTCTTAATCAGCTTCATCCACGGTTCAGGTATATTTATTTTTAAATTTAAAGTTAAATAATGTTTAGCATTAAAGAATTTTAATATATGCTTGATAAAGTTAAATATCTATGTAAAAGTCTTATTAAAAATTCGAAACTTTAGGAACCTAGCAAAAATGATAACAATGCGCAAACAAAGAAAAGTCTACGGGGAAGTTCCAAGTCAGTTCTTGTTTTATGTTCTTGTTTTATCTTTTTTAAATTATATATGTATATATATATATATATATATATATATATATATATATATATATATATATATATATATATATATATATATATATATATATATATATATATATATATATATATATATATCTTTTAATTAAATTAATATATTTATTTATTAGTTTTCCGAGATGTCAATACTCCAAATCCTTTCCTTGAAGAAGTACCCGATTTTGCTGTTGAGGATAAAGCTGTTTTAAAGCCTAACCATGTTCATTTAGACTCAGTGGTACTTGGATTAGGCTGTGGCTGTCTTCAAGTAACACTTTTTTCTATTTTTGTAATATTTAATTAAACAAAAATTTTAATTCGTATTTGCTTCAGATAAAATGCGGGTGATGCAGATAGATAGAGAAAAAATGATCATATTTTGGATTCCTTGAAGCCAGGGGACCAAGAAACTTCACGCCGCCTGAGACTGCTTTTTTTTAAGTTACCTTCATTTTATTTGGCACCCCTTGGACATCTGCCGCCCGAGGCAAATTGTTCACCCTGCTTTTTGTCATCCTAATGTAGTTTGACGCATGTTCCTTTCTTTAGATGGTATTACATGCTATTCTTATAGGAATCTATGCATCTTAGTTTTTTGCACATTTGTTTCTTAAGTTCAAAGTTCATTTATTATAATTCCCATGTTTTTCACGTTTAAATCGGCTTAACTTTTTCAGACATTTTTCACAATATGCGAGGTTCTACTTTTATCTCCAAATTTTAGTGTTTTGAAATAAAATTATTTAAAAAATAAAAAAATTTAAATTAAAAAGATTTTTTTTCTTCATAAGTTTTTTCTGCAACTTTTTTTATAAAAACTTTTATTAAATTTTTTATTAAAACTTTCTATTAAAGGTTTTAATAGAGCAAAAAAACTTTGAGGTACAAAACACAATCAATAATTCGATTTTTTCAAAAAGCGGAGAATGAAATAATTATAACTTTGCGAATACGCGCTAAGGAAGTTGAAAAATGTTTAGCTTAAGTTTTTAACTAACTTAAGTAACTTACAAAACGTCATAATTGCTAGCGTAAATAACTCTTAATTAAATTCAAAGTTAAAAAATCGGTCGTTAAAAATTTTCATAAAAGTGCATAGAAATCTTTATAGCATTTTCTAATATATATAAAAGAATACATATCCATAAAAGAAAAAAAAAAAGTATATTCATTGTATGAAGAAAACTTATTTTACTCATTTATTAACATTATCCAAGTAATTTGATTTGAATTAAAGTTTTCAGTTAAATCATTTTTAAAACTAATTGATTAAACACGCAAAATTTGTTTTTGAGTAAAAGCTTTTTAAGCTAATCTAGTTTTCAATAATTTAGTTTTCCTAAGAAATTCATTTTTAAAAAATGTTCGTAGAACGTAAAATTCGTAGAACATAAAAAATGTTCTTAGTGTTATATCAATTTCACTCTAAATAAAAGTTTTATTTAGCTTAAAAACATGATTTTAAAGATTGCGAAGTTGAAATCAAACCAAATAAGGAATGAGTTTAGAAGATATTGAAAAGTAGACGTATGTTGCTTGTAAGTACGTCATGACGTACTAACACGCAAATTAAGTTCTAATCATGGAGTTTCTACGTGTGATTCGTTCACTAAAAATTACAGTCAAAATGGTACCTGTTTTTAGCTATTTCGGTCACATTTATTACAGTGTGATTGCAGTGTGGTGCAAAAAACATCAAACATATTTTTATGCTATTCCAATTGAAAAAAGTTTGTTTATAGTACTTAGGAATCAGGGGGAGTTTTAACTTATTCTAAATAGATTTAACCTTTAAGTTTTAACTTATTGTAAGTTTTAACTTATTCTAAATAGATTTAGCCTAAATTTACGCTTACCTTAGTCTAAATATTGTTTTTCATACATTAGTTCTTTATTTTTTAATCTTCTAGTAAGCTAGTAAGAAATTTAGAATTTTATTTGATTTTAATCTTACAATATTACTGCTAAGATGAATGCAAAGCTTGTATAATTTTAAAATGCTTTGTTGACAAAATATTTTGAACATTACTAGGTTACCTTTCAAGCATGTAATGTTCCAGAGGCTCGTATTCTATATGATCAACAGGCAGTTCTAGCTCCAATAGTTGTAAGTTAATTTACTTTAAGTTCTCTTTAATTCATAGTATGATTTCAATGCATAACTTGAGTTTACTTATAATATTGTAATATTATAATATTTAATGTTTTTAATTTTACGTTAAAATATTTTTTAACAAGGTTTTTCTTTTTCCTAGATGGCATTATCTGCAAGTTCTCCGTGTATTAAAGGTTATTTGCTAGATACTGATACAAGGTGGGAAAACATTTCAATGATGTGCGATGACCGAACCGAGGAAGAGCTTGGTTTGAAAGTAAATTTTATTTTTCATATTTTTATACTAAATATATTCTAAAACATAAAATAAAAAAGACTAATAAAAAAAAATACTAATAATAAATAAAACGATACTAAAAAATCTAAGTAAAAATATTTTTATAAAAAGTGTAAAAAAAAAAAAGAAAAAAAAAGAAGAGTAAATTGAAGCGCAGTAAAACCAATATACGCATTGTAAAAGTTGTATATATACTTTATTTTTTGCAGCCATTAAAAGATCAAAAATTCCGACTACCAAAATCAAGATATAGCTGTGTTGATATGTATATTTCTCCTGACGGCGAAGCTTTTAATGATATGCCTATTTTTTACCACGAAGAGCATTTAAAGCTTCTTCTTGACGGAGGTAAGAAATAAAGTTATTCAAGGTATATACGTTTTGATATATTTTTATATAGCTTTTATTAACATTAAACTTAAATAAAAATGAGTCATAATATTTTTTTAAGGAATTGATGAACAACTTGCAAAACATGTTGCCCATCTTTTTACTCGTGATCCTCTTGCTGTATACGAAGAAAAACTGCATATTAGTGATGAAGACGAAGTTGATCATTTTGAGAATATAAATTCTACAAATTGGCAATCTGTTAGATTTAAACCTCCACCACCAGGAAGTAACATTGGATGGAGAGTTGAAATGAGACCAATTGAAGTGACTTTTAGTTTTTTTTTCTCTGAAAATAGTTTAAATTATTATTTTTAAAATCATAAAGTTGATGATATTATTTTTTACTTTTTTTAGACTCAACTGACTGACTTTGAAAATGCTGCATATGTCACATTTGTTGTACTGTTAACTCGAGTTATTTTATCCTATGATTTAAATCTCATTATTCCAATGTCAAAAGTTGAAGAAAATATGAAAAGAGGCGTAAAGCGCGACGCAGTATTAGAGCAAAAGTTTTATTTCAGAAAGAATCTAGAAAAATGTAGCTATTTAAATTTGTTGCCTTTCCAGTTTCTGTTTTTGTGTATGTGTGTGTTTTTTGTTTTATATTATGGTTTTGAATGGTGCTGAGTTATTTTACACTTTATTTTTAAAAATTTTTATACAATTTTGGTTTCTATGATTTAGCTGAAAATGATGACGCTTCTTATGAGGAAATGACCATGAACGAAATAATAAATGGAAAGGTTAGTATTTCTTAAATGTTAATTATTATAAAGTTTCTTTAAAGTTACATTGAGTTACAATTAGCTATTAAACAAATCATGAAATTACTTTTATTTAGGGAAGTGAGTTTCCTGGCCTAATGAATGTAATCGAGTTTTATCTTAATCATTTGGATATTGACGTTGATACAAGGTGTACAATAAGTCAATATCTAACACTAATAAGAGCCAGGGCGTCAGGTAAATAAATATGTTCTTAAAGAATTTTATAAATTAAAGGTTTTTCATGTTGTAGAATTTATTTTTATTATTTAGGAGAGGTAATGACAACTGCAAAGTGGATTCGCTCATTCATTCGTTCACACCCTTTATACAAATTTGACTCAGTTGTTTCCAAAGAAATTACATATGATCTTATGAAAAAATGTGTCAAAATTAGTAACGGAGAAGAAAGCTGCCCTGAACTGTTTGCTGATGCAAAAACAAAAACTTGCTCTCATGTACCCGAATCTTGTAAAAAAATGCTGGAAGAAGTCGAAAAAATTACTAAATGTATACGTCAAGAAAGAAAACAAGAGTTAATAGCTTAACGATAATATAAAATCTGTATAATAAATTTGGGCTAATTTTTTCTGTTAAAGTAATGAAGTGACATTAAAACAGACATAAAATTGAAATAGCTCTGCGCATTTAAAACGTTGTTGGTAAAAAAAAATATATATTTCAAAGTTTCAAGACTGATGATCTCGCCAGATAGTGAAACTTTTAAATCAAACTTTGTCAAACAAAGGTTTAATTATGTAAGTAATTTAAAATAAAAAAAGACATAAAAAATATAACTTATGTAAATAAAATAGCAGTAATAACATAAACAACAAAATAGAAAACTTAAAAAATGTAAAATAGAAAATATTTTAGTCAATTTTTAACAAAACTGTAAAAAACGTTTTTTTACCACTTGTATTTATTAAAGGTTTATTAAGTGGAATAAAACAAATCTATAATTTAAATTTTTGTTTTCTATAAAGCTACAGCGTAATAAGACGGTAAAACGAAATGCTATAAAATTAAAATTTTTACAAGGAGTGGCTAGAAATGACACCCGATTTGGGAGGCTAATAAGGTGCAAAACATTACAAGTATATATAATACATAAACTTATAAATATATCAAACATATATAAAATTATATTGACAACCGTTATAAATAAGCTTTATTAATAAAATCTAAAAAGTTAGAGATGTTAGTTTACCTTTTATTTTTTTACAAATATATTTTAAAATATAAATATTTTTTTGTTTTTTTTTTAAGTGCCCCAAGAAGACCTAATATATAGGTCTTCCTGGGGCACTTAAAATATATATAATATGCAGCCCATATGGGCCTTAATTCACGCCAAGCGACAATTTTCCTTGGGCGGGATGTAAGCAACCCGATTGGGCCCCATAAAGCTGCCCACTTGGGCCCCATATGGAACCAATATAACTTGCTGGCTGGGAAGAGGCTACCTATTAACTGTTTTACAAAATAAATAATTCCACTCTACTTGTACTCCACAATATATATATATATATATATATATATATATATATATATATATATATATATATATATATATATATATATATATATATATATATATGTATATATATGTATATATATATAAATATATATATATATATATATATATATATATATTTATATATATATATATATATATATATATATATATATATATATGTATATATATATATAAATATATAATATATATATATATATATATATATATATATATATATATATATATATATATATATATATATATACCCACTTAGAAATTTGTTGCCCATGCTGCCCACTTAGCCCAGCAAGTCATATTGGGCTAAGTGGGCAGCATGGGCAACAAATTTCCTTGGACGGGATGTGGGCAACCCAAATGGGTTGCCCACATCCCGCCCAGGGAAAATTGTTGCTGGGCGTGAATAAGGGCCAAAGTGGAAGTCCAAATTGGCTGCATATTTAGGACCTACATTATTTAGTATATTACATAGTGGTCCCACTTTTTTTGTTTATTTAAACTTTTTATAAAAAATTGAATAATTATTTTTTTATTTTTATATTAGATACATGTATAATATGTAATCATAAATATATGACCTGAGCCTAGATTTATAGAAGTATAACAGGAAATCAAATATACGAAGAAAAATGTAAACAGTAATAAATATGATTAAACATGCCAAAGTATTTAAATATTAAAATAGAATAGTAGGTAATAGTCAAATTTAAATAAAAAAAGAGAATTTAAACCTTTAGTGTAACTACAAGGTAAATGAGTGTTAGTTCTCTTCAAGACGTATTTATACACGTTTTTGCTTGTGGGTTAATAAAAATTCAAATAAATACACTTTCAAAAACCTTTTTATACATATAAATAAAATTTTTTCAGTCTTTTAAAACTGACTAAGTAACTTTTTGTTTAAGTTCTCTTAAATGTTTAAAGAAATAATTATCAAATACAATTTAAAGCTCTTTTACTACCACTAATACACGACATTAAAGTTCACTATTACAGAGTCTTTAAAATGACTTTAAATAAAAAGAAGATTTTTCGAAAAAGAGTTAACTTGAATTTTGTTTAAAATTTGAGAAAAACTTTGAGACGTAATTACATTTGAGAAACGTAAGAGGGTTTTCATAAATTAAGTGTGGTATTGTGATTTATACTCCTCCAGCTAATTGCCTTGCGGAGTACTTCATACCATCGCGTGCACATTAAACCAGTATTTTACATTGTGAGTACCGTGGTCTTCGTACGGGTTGAGATTGTTGGGCAAAAAGAAGACATTTTAGTGAAAGGCAAATATATTAGAGTTAGAAAGATAGCATAGAGAAAGACAAATTGTTCATTTTAGAAACTCATAAACTAGAAAACGCTAAGACCGATTAAGGACTTATATTTTTAGTGTATGTTTTTTGTTTGTTTGCCCAAGTGGGCTCTATGTGGATTTTATATATGGGCCCGAATTGGGCCCCATGTGGGCTGGCCTTTAAATATAAAACATTTTGTATTCAAGGGCTAAATCGGCCCCATGTGGCCCTAAATGGGCTACATGGGGCCCATATAGGGCCCATGTATCTAATAAAACAGACCACATGGTAACTACTTACAAAACGAAAAATTTTGCTCTATCACTGACAATTTCTATGCATCACAGTTATGCTCTACACTAACAATTTTTTCACAAAGCACAACAATTAATAAAATTTACCACCCTCGATTATTGATTACTTTTTATGTTTATGGTTATTACATTTTATTTTGATTAATTTATAGCATTTTACTTCTTAGAGGCTCTTTGTTTTCCGTTAGACATTTCTTTTGGACTTTTATCTCACTCTGTTACACCCTTTTTAACTTATTATGCATCTCTAACGTGTTTACTGCTCAGTGCAGCTTTTACTAAAATGCATTGCATTGACAAAAAAAAGATAATTACTTTTGCATGGTATCCACTCACTAGGACAGTTAATTTTGAAAACATGCGTAAACTGGTGATCGGGAGTTTTTGGGCCAAAATTTAACTGTGTTTATTATAAATTATTGTAGATTATTGTATAGATGAGTTTCCGTTCAAAGTTGCATCTTTTGTAAACAATATGCGCGCGCAAACTTCTAGATAGAAAACATTATGAGTATAGCCGGTGGGAAAAAAGCTAGCGACTAGCTAGTTTTTGTGGGAAATAAGGTATAATAATATAATATAATATAATAATAGCTATAAAATAAGCTAAGCCGGTGGGAAATAAGCTAGCGACTAGCTAGAAAGTAGCATACCAGCTATCTTTATAGCAATTTTCAAGCAATTTTTTTTTCTCATTTTATATTTGTCTAATGTCTTTACCATTTTTAAAAATTCGATTTTTAGTGTTGAGTCTATTATTATTAGAGAATAATTAAACATTGAACCTTTTGTAGCAATGTATTGCTAGCTAAATACTGTATTTTTGTAGCTAGTGACAAAATATCTACAAATCTATAGCTGGTTGATAGTGCATATCAAAATTTTTTACACACTAATTTTATTACAATATGACGCTAGTTACAATAGCCAGTGGGTATTTAGCTAATTAAGCTAGCTGTCCTCGTAGCCAAATTGCTGTCTTTATCTTTACAAATATCGATATATCGTTTTTTATCGAAATATCTTTTTTATGTTAGCGAAAAGCTGTCGAGCTTTTCGCTAACTTAAAAAAGTTAGCAATCCTCGTGGTCAAATCGCTGTCTTTATCATTACGATTATAGTCGACTATTCGCCAGTTTCCCTCGGGTATAATATATTTATGAGTATACATTATATATGAATATAAATTCATAGTTAAACTGCAAAAAATACTTATAAAGTGTTTTTTTAACACATAGTTTTGCCAATTGTAATAAGCAGTCGTACTTCTAAAGTACTAACAAATCAAAAGAAAATGGCAGGAAAATTGACAGGAAATGCCATAGACCTAGTTTTCAACAAGTAAATTTAAAAACGAATTTTTAAAACCGTTTATATGTTATTTAAATCACAAGTTTTGCTATATTTTTTTTCTGATATTACTATTTTATTTTATTAACATTCTGCTGTATGCGTGTGAAAAAATTGTGTGGCAGGTCGAACCCTACACATTCCGTTTTGTCCAAATGAGCTAAACACACGTATAAGTAGGAGAACAATTAATTGACTTATTTTAAAAATTATTATTCAGCTTTCCATATAAAAAATAAACATAATTAAAATTAACTAAATTAATTGACTTATTACAAAACTAATTATTGAATATTGTATTGACATCAAGCAAGATATTCAAAATTTGAAGAAAATCTATCATCAGGAAATGACTCAAAATTTGATGGAAGATTTGATGCTCACATACAAACAAACAGACAGAGACGACAAGTTAATAATAATAGTATTGGTAAAAAAAATATAGCATTATAAAAAAATTAAATAATTTTAAATACTTTACACTTGTGTTGGAAAACAATGAGTTCAGGTACAATACAAAAATTACTAAATGACAATAGACAGTTAAAACTAATACCCCGTCCTTTAAAACTAATACCCTTCTTTAAAACTAATACCCTGCTTTAAAACTAATACCTTCCTTTAAAACTAATAGCTTCCTTTAAAACTTATACCCTCTTTTATAAACTAATTCAATTTTTTTAATTCAAAATTATTGACCCTACTTTAAAATATATTTAGATTTTTAATATGTAAATAATAATACAATCCTTTTCTATAAATATACTTTTGTTGTTTATAAAATAATCAGGGTATCTAGCAATCTGGACATCCTGCTAAAGTCAGGAAATTAAATAAATTATGCAAAACTTAGAGAAATTTGATTTGGTTGAATCTATAAGTTATTATTTGAATTGACAATCAAAGTAAGATTGCAAAAATATATGTTTTTAAAGTCTCATAATTACATCATTAATTAAAAGTCAATGAGAGCACTTTTGAAGCAAGTTTGTGTTTTTGGGTAAAAGTAAAGGGCTATTTAAGATTTTTTGTTGCTTTGTCTGTTAAAGTTTTGATAAATTTTACATCGGATAGTCAAGGAAACTTTATGACTCAGGGAAAAGTCAAGGAAAATGAACATGAAAAATTTGCTGGCCACCGTGATTATATACATTTACATTAATCAACTACATTCATAAAGCGTGTACCCAAAATATGTGTGAAAGTAGAAAAACAACTTAAAAAAAGAACTCTATAAGAAAGTACTTTTATTTTTGCGCGTTCTTTTCATGAGAGGCTTGGGCTGTTCATAAAACTGTTAACCAATTTTCTAAACAGTTTTATACCTTGAAAAACTTCCTTACTTCCATTACCAGGTTTGCGTTTAATCGAATTTGATTGGGAAACACAATAAATAACATGATTAACAGTGCAGGGATTTATTTGCAACTTTTTCGGTATTAAGTTCTTCACACTTTTATTTACATCTTCCGAATATTTGTGCAATATATTTTTTCGTCTTCTCTTTTTGCATTTTTCTAAAACTTATCACAAGTTAAATGGTAAAACTAAAATATTTTTTTGAGATCGTTACATGTTGCCAAAAAAATACAAGCATAATCAAAAATATATTAGTACAGCTACTCAAAAAAAAATTATGTATTTACTTTTTCACATATGTTTTGTGTACACGCCTAATTAAAATGATCAAAGATATTCGTATTCAACATGGTATTATCTAAAAAATTTAGTTATCCTCACAGTCATATAAACAACGGAAAACATTTTATACATAAAAATCCTCTATTCACGAACATTATGTATAGGAACGTTAGAAAACTGTCTAGATTTTGCGTCCAGATAATTATATATATATATATATATATATATATATATATATATATATATATATATATATATATATATATATATATATATATATATATAAATAAATAAAAGGTTAGATGAGAAAAAACAACTTTTTTACGGTACTTAAAGTTTCATGCCGTTTTCGGCACTCATCAGCCATATATTTCAGCCATATATTATCAGCCATATATATATATAATATATGGCTGTATATTATCATATATATAATATATGGCTATATATTATCAGCCATATATATAATATATGGCTGATGAGTGCCGAAAACGGCATGAAACTTTAAGTACCGTAAAAAAGTTGTTTTTTCTCATCTAACCTTTTATTTATTTATTTATTGATCTATTTTGTGATTATTTCACTTTATATTGATCACTCTCAAATCGAAAAAGAGTTGATTATTATCAAATAATCAAAACAACAATATATATATATATATATATATATATATATATATATATATATATATATATATTATCAAATAATCAAAACAACAATATATATATATATATATATATATATATATATATATATATATATATATATATATATATATATATATATATATATATATATATACATATATATATATATATATATATATATATATATATATATATATATATATATATATATATATATATATGTTAACTACCCTCTGTAAAATATATTAACAAGGTAAGAATACTAAGAAAAATCTACTAAGAAAAAGAGAGATAAAAAAAATACTATTTAGGAATGTTTTATACAAGTGTGTTTTTAAAAATTGTGCGCTGTTGTTTTACATTCCATTATTAGACCACCTGTCCCAAAATATGAAGAATGGCTTCAGGAATTCATTCTCTGAGTCTCTGAGTTTTTTTATTTTTTTTTAACTAGCATTAAGGCTTTCATATTCAGTTTATAAATATCACATAATTCTTTAATATCATTTAAAAAAGAAGGTTTAACTGAACAGTAGTTAAGTTGGGAATTAATGATTTTAAAGTTATTTATTATTTTTTATAATTATTATTTTAAAGTTATATATTATTAACTTTATTGTTTAAAAGGCGAATAATAGATTTATTTTGTTTTGGTGTATATAATTTGGATCCCCCTTTACACGAATACTGCACGACTGTATACCAGCCTGCTCAACTCTCATTTTCCCCAAGTAGAACACATGATGTATGCACATAGTCATCAGGTTGTCAGTATAAAAGTCATTTCAGAGAAGCCACAAGAGTCCTCCAACAAGATGTTTAAGCACAATAGGGAGCACTAGACAAGTTTCTCCAGGCACCAGAAAAACTATAGTTTTATGATAAAGATTCTTTACAGCTCCAATTCTAAGATGTCCAGAGCCAGGTAAAGACGAAAGACAACAGTCTGCTTGAAGAGGCCAAGGAGCTTGTGATGTACTTATGTATGATATATGTCATCACCTAGGTTCTTATTTATAAAACTTATATTAATAAAGTTTAGTTTTGTTGTACATTATTCACTTAGATTCACTATATCAATGAAGTTAACATTGTTTATCTCCTAATATATTTCTCTTACTTCACCAAAATTGCTCATAAATACCCCACAACGTAATATATTTGGAAATAAATAATATATCCGATACGTTTGAAAAACCATTAAAACATTCAAAGGCCACTTTTGACCACCTCCTAGAGACCAAATATGACTAAATTTGAATTCCGTGACAACTCCTAGACCAAATATGACTAGATTTAAATTCCGTGACCTTAATTATTTAAATTTAGACATATAACAGGTCCCATTTAGTTGAAAAACTATTAAAACATCCCACGACCACCCTTTACCATATCTAAAGTGACCTCTTGAACGTAAAATTGTAAAATGTGTCTATTATTTTTTGGAATAAGTAACTAGTTTACTCTCATTTGATAATAAAAATAAATTTTTAAAAATAAATATTTCGAAAAAAAAGAATGGTAAACATTAGGAATGCTATCGTAGAATAAATTAAGTTTAAAACGAAATGAAGCACGGAACAAAAATAGTTACTAAATAAATAAACTTTCCCTCACAAATATTTAAAGACAGTCTTTAAATATTTCTGGATTTGAATAAACTCAACTTTTTCGCTTTTTCTCAAGTAACCACAACAAAATAAACACTCTATTCAAGAAGCAATCCGACAAATATTAGAAAAAAAGAAAGAGAGCAAAATAACAAGAGAAAAAGAATTAAGTAAAAAAAATTAAAACGCTAGTTCTGCCCGGGCTTGAACCGGGGACCTTTCGCGTGTAAAGCGAACGTGATAACCACTACACTACAGAACTGATACTAGATCTATAATTTAATAATATTATAAACCGTTTAAAATGTTTATACAATTTATAAATTGTCGAATGATGATATGAGAGATCATGTTTCATTTGTATGTGAAAAATATTTTAAAGATGTTGAAGCTAACTGTCATCATACATTTTTTTCACTTGATTTCTCTATTAGCGAAATTGTAACAGCCAAACGAAACTGATTGTGCCGAACTGTAAAATGTGCACCTTTCTAGGTAAGAATAGTTTAACAAAAACATTTGCAAATATCTAGGCTATGTTAAGAATTTGCTTGTCTCTTATGATCACAAAAAGAAAACTTTTTCTGTTAATAGACTGTACAAGGGCTTACATGCACTTTACCTATATTTGCCAAAATGTCAGCGCCCAATTCTTGGAAAATAAGTTAAAAATTAATCAAATGATAAAACAACTATGCGTTGTAAATTTGTCAGTGTACAGTAATAAACATTGAGAATTAGTATTTAATATAAGTGTTTTTAATATAGCATTGAAGAAAAAAGTGTATTTAAAATATTAATTACTTCTACTTTTGTTTATTTTTCTTTTATTTGTTTCATTTGTTGGTATTTTCATCTTTTATTGGGGTAGCAGTAACAGTATCGAAAACAGCCAAACTGATTAATCTCGAAAACGGAATTTCCAGAATAACATCGAAATAGAGAATAACATCGAAATGGTAAAAAAAGGAATTGTATAGAAAATCCGAAAAATAGAATAACCTCGAAATTGTGAAAAAAGGAATAATATCGAAAAGGGATTTTTCGGAATAATATCGAAAAAGAAAACATTTCAAATTTGTTAAAAAAGGATTAGTATCGAAAATCCTAAAAGCAGAATAATCTCGAAACAGCTCAAAAGAGAATAATATTGAAAAAAGACTTACCGGAACAATATCGGAAGTGTGAATAAAGGAATAGTATCGAAATTTCAAAAAACGAAACTGTAAAAAAAGGAACAATATCGAAACGGGACTTTCCGGAATTATATCGAAACTGTGAAAAAAGGAATAAAATCGAAAAAAGACTTTCCGAAAAGGTGAATTTTAATAATAGGTTTGAAAATTCCAAAAGCAGAATAAATAGACGGCAGTTTTTTGCGGGTTTTTGCGGTTTTTAATTAAAGTGTAGTAATTACACTGTATAATTGTATAATATAAACAAAAAGCTCTATTAGTAGAACAAAAAATATTGAATGTTGTGTTGTTGGCTATTTATAAAACGATTCAAAACAAAATGTATTGATTTTATTTACAGTAGGCACTTCACACGATTTAACTATTACAATTATCTCTTGTTATAATTAATACCATTATATGCGGATAATGAAGAAGCTTTCAGAATGTGTTCATTTTTTAAATTTGGATAACTGGTTCCCAAGTTATGACAATCTATGCTGGGCTCAATAACGCCTATTTCGCGTCAAGATTTGTTGAGTTTTTCTTAAGGAATTATGGCACTAAATTTTGATAATAAACTTATTTTTCATATGCTATCGAGAAGGAATTTCATTGAAGTACTTATGCTGAATTATTTTTATTGTTTTCTTTTTTACTAAAGCATTCAATTCTACAAATTATCATTCTCATATTAGGGGCCCCTAGGTAAGAATTCCACTCCTCGTTTACCCATTTGGGGCAATTGGATCAAAAGCTATGAAAGCTTCGTTTAAACCGTAAAAATTAACTTTAGATAAAGAAATAGAGTTTTTTCAAACGGTCAGGGTAAACAAACTCATTAACATTTATAAATAACAAAAAAATAGGTAAAAATATTAGGTCTAATTTCTTCTACAGAACTTTGATTGTTCTTGGCCCAATCGCCCAATCAGGACAATAAGGTAAAAATGTAAAAATACACAAAGCCCGTTTTCCCATTTTGGGGCAAATTGGGCCAAGAGTAAAAAAAACTCTGTTAAAACTACAAAAATTAACTCAAGTTAAAGAAAAAGATCTTTTTCAAACTGTCAGAGTAAAGATTCATTTACATTTATAAATATCAAGAATATATGTAAAAATCTAAGAAGAAACATTTTTCTCATTTAGGACCGGGGGCCATGACGTTAAACTTATAACAATGAGCAAAAAAAAAAATTCTGAAAAATTCAATAATAGCTCAAACTCTAAATAAGTAAAATTTGAACTCTATTTTATGAAGTCCACCACCAATTTTATGAAATATCATGCAAATAGTTTTGTCGTTAACATGGAAATGTGAACGAAGAGTCACATTATACCCGAATTTTATCATATTTTAATTTTACGCGTTGCAACGCGTTAAAGCGAAGTATGATAAAACTCACAAATCCATGTTAACGACAAAACTATAAACATAATATTTCACAAAAGTGGTTGAGCACTTCATAAAATACAGTTCAAACTTCACTTATTTTCAAGCTTCTTTATTCGCTTAAATTGTAAATCAAATCCAAGTAACGCAGTTATATATAATGCTATTTATCATTTGCAACAACAATGTTGTTTTTATCATAGATAACGTGTTGTATTTTAGAAATATTAGTGACATCTTTTAGAAATAATAAAAAAGATCGCTTTAGTTTAAATGCTTGAAAACATTTGCCCTTTAGTGATTTTTTAACAAAATGATTTTAGGCCCACTGCACAGTGGGTCAGAAACATGAAAAAGTGATCAAAATTAATAACTACATATAAAATCAATTTAACAATATTAACATTATAAAATCAATTTAACAATAATTCTATTTACTAAAACATAATATTACAACCATTTAAATTTTCTTCAGGTTACTCACTTTCAAAAAAGTTTAAAAATTTTTGAATTGTTAAAGGTTGGTTTTGCTTATTTTTTTAATTTTTGCTCACTGCTGGCCCACTGTGCACTGCCTTGAATGTTAACTAATTATTTTATGTAAGCAAAACATAAAATTCCAAAAAGAACTATTAAACACTTACTTTATAAAAAAAAATCGTCCTGACTACAAATTCTGATAGAGGGGGAGGAAAAATGCCACCTTGACCCCTCCCCCCATGACATAGCCAAAGTAGATATACCCCCATGCCGTAGCCCATGTTCAATTATACTTGTTAATATATTATTCGCAAATTACATTCATAAGAAATTTTGTAAGGCGTTTTAGGAAACTCGACTAACTTGAAGAATTATTAGTATATATATTAGTGAATAAAATATATGAAGTTTATGTAAGCAAAACATAAAACTCCAAAAAGAACTATTAAACACTTACTTTATAAAAAAAAAATTATCAAAATATATTAGTGAATAAAATATACGAAGATTAGTAAATTTACTAATCTTCTAACAATTTATTTTATGTACTTTTTATAAAAAGTTCAATCAATAACCTTCTATAAATATACAAGCCCATATCGTAAAGATTTTGAGGTTAGGTTGATCGTTTCGGAGAAAATTGTGGTCAAGAATAGAAAATCTTAATTAATTTTTATAACGTGAAACTAAGAGCATTTGGTCAAACAAAAGATGTCAATCGCTCACGATTATCTCCTCCCTTTCCCCACCCCTACCAACAGTAAGGACGTGATAAATTTAGCAGAAACTAGCTTTTAATAGAAAATTTATATCAATAGCAACTCTTTAAACAAAATGCATATTTATTATAAAGCAAATTAAGGATGAAAAATCCTTTTTTATGGCTGTTTTGTGCTGGCCTGTAAAATCTGGGTTTGTGTTTTATATAATCTATAAGGTGTTATATCTTGGAAAGGAAATATTTTCAGCATATGGTTTTCACATACTTTTTGACGAGCTTATTCCAATTATATAGTTTTTTGTTTAATTTCTATATATTTTTTTGCTGACTGTAACAAGTTATGATCCCGGCCCAAAATGTTTTAGCACTCGTTTTCTTCTTCTTAGTTTTAACCTAGTTAAACAAGTTAAAAGCTAGCTAGACAAGTTAAAACCTAGTTAAAAAAAGTTAAAAGCAAAAAGTTGCTTCTAACACGCTTGTGCACACGAAAGTGCTAATTGTAACATAGTAACCCTCACAATAAGTCTTTTGTGGATACTGTCACTTGCTTCAAGGAAACTTATTTAATTTTGCTAGACAAGCAGCTGTAGAGTTTTATGCTACATTTATCTATGCAATAACTTTAACATGTAAATGACTATTGTTTCTAGGGAGATGGAATTTATTTAGTACTTATCCTTAACGTAATATGGGGTTTGCTCAACTGAAACCAATATAATACGCCAACTTACGGAAAATCTTGTAGGCCCAAATGGAATTTAATGTCATTTATGTAAACTAAAAAATGACGTTATTGATTATTTTTTATTCCAGGCGGAGCAATAGGAAAAAAATTATACCGCTTTTATATAATAAATTTTTAAAAATAAATTTAAACAATTGTGTGACATTCTAGTTTTTAAAATATAGGTAATAGGGAAAATTTTACTGAATCATTGAAAAGGTTCAATTATAGATGATATTGGTCCTCGGCAAGTGGGACAATGAGCTGTGTTGTTTTTTTGGATTTGTTGAATGCAGGGCTGACAAAACAAAAAATGTCTGCAAGGCATTGCTAATGCATTTCGTTCATTGACGGTACAAACAACGCACTTCCGAGACTTTGTTGAAGTAAAAGTTGGCAAAGGAAGACTCTCACCAACCTCGTTCCAATATGTCGCTCACCCATGTTTGATTTCAAACGTCTATTGAGACTCTCTGCATTGTTATTGGTTTTGTGGTTCAAGCCATAAACACTGAATCCTTCTAGGGTCACTATATTGAGCCAATAACTCTCAAAATACCTTTTAAAAGCAAGTAGTTTGATTTTGATTTCGCGACTAAAATGTGCAATCTCAATAACTCGAGATCCCTAAGCAACCAAGATCTTGTTTGCAGGAAGGAGACAAAGTGCTGAAACTTTTCGTGCCCACTTCTTTACTTGAATTTGGTGGCGGTATTCCCTCTGAAGACCAAGAATTGCTAATTGCTTGGTGATTGCATTTTCGAAATGAAACCTAAAGATAAGGGTTTAAAGGAGATCATTAATTGATAACAAACTCTGAAAAACTTGGATAACTTAGAAACTGGAAACTAAGTAATAACAAAGTAATAACTTATACCTGCAACCATTCACCAAGCTTTCACTCCAAGTTGTTTTTAAAGCATTCTGTAGTCCTTGTTCAAAATCTGATATAATGGTGACCGGAGAGAAATCTAAAACTTCTTTTATTTTGGAAAAAACAAGCTTGTATAAAACCTCGGATTTCGATGTCATTAAAGCGCATACAGCTGGAACAGATATTCCCCAAAGGTGAGGGTTATCAGGATCAAAATTCATCTGACCCTCATCTGGAATTAGATCTTCAAGTACTGCTGAATACTCAACAGAAAATATCAAGAGCTGATACCACTTACTTTCCTCCATGCGTGGTGTCATGCTAAAAGTACAATAAATGTAACTATAGTTTACAACTGTAAATAAAAGTGTTCTACCTAACGTTTTTAATATATCACTTTTTTCGTCTACGGGCTGTCCATTAATAACGTTAAAATAATAAGGAAGAAGGTGTCTAAATTTTTTGAAAATTTTTGCTAAGGGTGAGGGGAGGAGGTTAAGTAAAGTTGACATCAACAATGTTGCTTTTTTTTTTTTAATTTCGTTACTCAAAAAAAGAAAAATTTGCCTGGGTTTTTAGCGCAGCGTCTTTATTTAGGGGAGAAGGGTTATCAAAAATTGACGTAACTTTATAGGGGAAAGAAGTGTCTCTCGAAATTTAACAAATTGTTGACATGGGGGAGGGGGTAATGTAAAAATAGCCAAAAGTTTGTTATTGTAATTAATGGACAGCCCCCTAGATAAATATATGTTCTTCTAGAACATATATTTTTTTGAAAAAGTAAAATGCATACGTATAAATACCTAAATGTTCCATCAACAAAACACACTTTGGCCGATTTCGCCTTGTTGATGACTAGCATATGTCCAAACAGCAATGCTACGTTATCCTGTTCTGCAACTGATCCCAAGAAAACGTCTCCATAGCAATGGCACTCTTTGTCGTTCAGAACTTCAGCAGCTTCATTAGGTGATTTTGGGTTTGAAGGCTCATTTAGCCTTCTCCTTTTCTGAAGACTTGGGATAATTTGACGAAAACTAACAGATTCAAAAATAACTGCAGGAAACTCATTCAAAGTGTTTTGAAAAAATAAGCGCAGGTCTTCAGATGTTGCTTCTGCTTTTTTCTTCATGGTACTTTTAGCAAGCAGCACTTCAAAGTCTGTTTCTCTTGAACTGCAACTGTGAACAGTTGTAACATGAAGTTTATCTTCATGAATAAAAGCTCTGCCTTTGCAATTCATTCTTGTAAAAAAACGACACTTAAGATGCAGATTGTCTTTATAAAGTTTATCTTTATTGTATCCAAAATCACCAGACCAAAACACATTTGAATTTTTTCTTTCTCCTTCAGTTTCATTATAATTTTTTGATAAGTTCTCTAACGACATTTTAGATTATTGAGTTTCTTAAAAGTTTCTTAAATTTTAAGTTTTAATTCGAACGGAATTTTATTGCACGTGCAAATTAAACTGTTTATTGCGCGTGCAAATTAACTATTCATTTAAACTGCTGTTCTCCATTGTAGGTAATGCAAACTTTGTTAAGCTGATGCGATATTAGGGTGAAAAGTTAGGAAATATTCATTGAACTCTTAAATAAGTTTCTTTTTGAAAAGTGACTTAGTATTAAAAATTTCTTAAGATTTTCTCCTAGTACTAGTTTTTTATAAAAAAAAAGTGTGATCATAAAATCATATTTTTGATGTTAATCATTGAAAAGAATTTTTGACAATTAAAAATTTTCGATCTTATTCCGTTTTTATTGTTTTCGACATTAACCAGAAAATCTTATTATTAATGTTAATCGTTAAAATGAGTTTTTGATCTTATTCTGTTTTTATTGTTTTCGACATTAATCAGAAAATCACGTTTTCGATGTTAATCATTAAAATGAGTTTTCGATCTTATTCTGATTTTATTGTTTTCGACATTAATAAGAAAATTTTATTTTCGATGTTAATCATAAAAATGAGTTTTCGATTTTATTCCTTTTTTATTGTTTTCGATATTGTTCCACATTTGTGAATTTCGATATAAAAACTTTTCGATATTAATCTGAAAATCACATTTTCGATCTTAATCAGTTAAATGAGTTTTCGATCTTATTCCGTTTTTATTGTTTTCGATATTGTTCCAAATTTGTGAATTTCGATATAAAAACTTTTCGATATTAATCTGAAAATCACATTTTCGATCTTAATCATTAAAATGAGTTTCGGTCAGTTATTTTTCGATACTAATCATTTTTTCGATCAGTTAATTTTCGATACTATTCCGCTTTCCCTTTTATTGTGAGTGAATACATTATCAATCTGATACATATGCTCCAATGTCCCAATAGTATATACAGTTCAGCAGTTTCTTTTTTAAAAGTTTAATTCAAGCCCGGTGTCGCGTTAAATATGTAGATCGTTAAATAAGTAGACAGTCAGTTCTGCGCAAGCGTAACGCATGGGTAGATATGGTGTAAAGTTTTCGTTAGGTAGATTTAATCACTGATCTCAAAATATAACTGGATAGCGTATACGGCAAACTTTTTGAAGTCAGTTTTGACCTCCCAAGATGGCGGCGTATATAGTTGATTACAATGAGAAAATTTGGTTACGAACTTTTATATCTTTTTTAAATGAAAATAAATGTACAAGCCTCAAATACAAATATAATTTTCGATTTTAAATCGAAAAGCAAATATTTTAAAAAGAAACGCAATATTACATATTTACGTAAATTTCTAAAATATATATAATATTTTGTTTAACAAAATATACTCTTAATAATTAGTTTGTATAATATCTTTCTTTTTATAAAAATTAATTAATTAAATAAGGAAAATTAAATAAGATATAAATTTTTAGTAAAATAATTACAAATTAGTTTATTTAACATAAGTAAAAAACGCACTAGAAGCTAGCATTATATGTATTTACTTTTAATTTTAGTTACCATAAATTAATTGTTTAATATTGTATTTTATACAATTTATGTACCTTTTAGTTCTTAACTACCCAATGCTGTGTGCTAGGAGGTTAATAACACAACTGCATGGTAGGCAGCTGAATATCTTTTTAAAATAAACTATTATAAATTAGTTTTTCATATAATCACAAATTTACAAATGCTGCATGAACTATTAGCTGAGCTCTGTGAGTACACGCAACTCAGAGGTTCCTTCTAGAATTTTTTTTTTATATATATATATAATTATTTGTACCTTGTTTTATATTTGGTTGTACTTTACTAAAATTACTAAACATATATATATATATATATATATATATATATATATATATATATATATATATATATATATATATATATATATATATATATATATATATATATATATATATATATATATATATATATATATATATATATATATATATATATATATATATATATATATATATATATATATATATATATATATATATATATATATATATATATATATATATATGTATATATATCGAAGTGACTTCGAATACGGCATGCCGTACTAATAACAAATTTTCTTATTAATACGACCAAAGTTTTGGACGCTACGGAAGGAATTGCCAGAGTTCTAAATCATTACTATATATATACTATATATACTATAACTTATCGTTAGTAATTTTATTGCGAAATTGTAAAATATGAATTGTAATTTTTATCTGGTAACGTTAAATAAGGAGCAAAAATAAAATGGTTATAAAATAAGATAACGTTTTTGAGACTGAAAACATTAAAACAACCAAGAAAACTTTCCTTATAATCTTAAGTTTGCTGTTTTTACAATTAATCCCAATTGTTTTTACAATTAAACCCATAGTTAATTCCAATATAGTTAAACAACTTTTATTACTAAAAAACCACAATATCGAGTGAGTATGAAATTTCTTTTTATAAATTTGTTCTTTTATCACGTTTAATTGGATCTAATAACTGTGCAAACGTTGGTTTATCCCAAAGTATACACACAAAACTTGGAAAACAATGCCTTTTGATTTTCGCTTTCTCTCTTTCTCAAGATTTTATTGTAGGGGAGGGGTTAAGAGAACGTAATTGCTTTAAAATTGAATAAACATTTCTTTATTTTAGTATTACTTGGACGCTTATTAAAAAGATATCACGTCTACAACACCTGCAGATGTGCAAGACCTTCATATTGAACCAAAAGAACTCCCCTCGTCGTTCACAAACAAAAAAGTTGTTATTGAAATATTAAAAACATTTTCTTACATCTCAAGCTTGGCAAAAACTAAAATCTTCTTTGAAAAAGCGTCAGAAAATGGCTATTTGGAATTGCCCAACATGCAGTTTAAATGCATCTGTAGAAAGTATAGAGTGCGACAGTTGCTTGGAGTGGTATCATTTTAAATGCGTCCATGTTACTACCAAAATAAACGGAAATTGGTTTTGTAACAAATGTAAATTGGGTAATGTATGTCAAAAAAGTTAAGATTGATTGAAAAAAGTGACTAAAGAAAGCTTCGGTATTATATAAAGTATCAAATAAAGTGCAATTAATCAAGTATATTCAAAGTCGGATGTAGTGCAAAACCGCGTAACTAGCATTGGCTACTTAATTGCATATTAATAATTTTAACACCAAATATCTTTTGTCGATACATAAATATTAAAATGAACCCAAAATCTGTTGAAATAAAAAATATATATAAAGTTTTTAACTAAATAATTAAAAGTTTATAAAATATAACTAGTATATAAACTTATCATTAAAAAATTCTTTTAATATAATTCAACATTCAAGTAATATCTTTAGTAAGGATTCTTTTTTATAGTTTTAAAGAGTATTATTTTATTAACGGGTATATCTAACCCCTAGAAAAATATTTAGTGCAGATAGGTGGTGTTCCAATGCTAGTTACGCAGTTTTGTAATTTTCCCGACGGTATGTATAAATAGCGCTTATTGTAGATACAATAAAGTAATTTAAACATATATATTAATACATTTTAAGCTTGTATATATATATATATATATATATATATATATATATATATATATATATATATATATATATATATATATATATATATATATATATATATATGTATATATATATATATATATATATATATATATATATATATATATATATATATATATATATATATATATATATATATATATATATATATATATATATATATATATATATATATATATATATATATATATATATATATGAAGTAAATAGAGCTATATTAGATAAGAATATGTGTTATTTAAAATAGTTTGATTCCAAAATTGTTTAAAGTTTTACATTATTTATGTATGAAATTATGACAAGGCATGTATGACAAGAAATATTTTAAATTTTTTTTTTTTTACGTAAACTGAGCGTCAGTTTTTTTTTCGTTTTTAATAAGGGATCGCTTGTATACGGTGCTTATTTAGTATAAAGTTTACCCTATAATATACCTTAAAAATTTTTTTTTTGCGAACACGGTGATGCAAGTATGTAAAAAAGTATAAATATCTAATTTAATTTCGAGGAAAGACGTTGTTAGTAGAGTTCTAAATCTTTAGTTTTAGCCATTGAAACTTTTGAACACGAAAGGAACCTATCGTTCTTTCCGTTAAGGAGGAAATCCCCCCCCCCCCCCCCCTAAACAGAAGTATTAAGCATTTTAAACAAAATCAAGAATATAAAACATCAATATAATATGAATAAACAAAATCCTTGAAAAAAAATACAAAATGGTTTTTGGTTGCCATAGTAACCACAAAAAACACATAAAAATGGGCAAAAGATGCATTCACACCGGCCGTAAAAACTAAATAACCGTGCAAGATCTCTTAAAAAGCTTTCACCAAATGCTTTACAAAAGGTCAAAGGGTGTTTTAATAGCGGCATTTTATTGTAACTAAAAATCTGAGCGATGCGTGCACATTTAAAGATGGCGAAAATATTTTTTATTCAAAATATTAAAAATAAAAAAATCTAAACCTCAATTTAAAAAACTGTTTCTATTAAACCACAGTTTATAATCATAGAAACAACTCCAGAAAATTTCATCAAAATTGGTAAAACGGTTCTTGAGATAGAACGGCCGGCGTATGAAAAAAGACTAATTTGAGAAAACGCGAAAAGAAAAAAAATTTAGCACATAAAACTTTGAAACTTTATGTAAAACACATATTATAGTAAAAAGATCTCATAAAAAGTATTGGAAACCTCCTGCTTTATACAACTTCGCTTCTTTTTCTTTTTCATTATCATTTTTATTATGTTTTTTACCACAAATAATTTTTTGTCGCAACTTGTTTTTATCAATATTTCTGTATTTGGAACGTGATAGTCGTTTTTAGTTTAAATTGTAACAACCTTTAAGAGTATATACTCCTGGAATTATTTCCAAAAATTCATAAACTAAAATCGAGGCTTTTCGACCAATGTTAAAATTAGCCACTGCATCATAAAATCCAAATTCTAATTGACTGAATTATATAAATTTCATTTTAGGTAAACGTTCCCAGATAGTGCCATTAAAACTTTCATTAATATTTTGTGTCTTACCATGTAAGCACTTTTCCAAATGTTTGTCAGCACTGAGTTCTGCAAAGATTGGTTTGATTTTATAAACAATAGCTATTGGTAAACCTGGTCCAGGTTTATAATCTTTTTAGTTGCACCATTGGCTTTATCTGAATTATATTTGCACCAACTATCAGCTCCTATTGGGCAATGTGGAAAATGTAGATTATTCTCCTTGTTGGGGGCAACATAATAAAGTGATGCCAGAGTACCAGCTTTCATAGATGCTAAATCTCCTACATTAGCTCTAATTGCAATACCAAAATAACTTTGCAACCGATCAGTTGTTGCATCTGTTAATTTACCTCTACTACCAAGGTTTTTAGTTTTTTTTTTCAACTTTCATAATCTTCTACCTATACGTTTTTATCACATGAAACACCAATATCAACAATATCAGTATTCGAATCGTGTCTGATTTCCGCAGCAGCATCGCACATAGTCTCTATTGCTACTTTTTTCACAACTTTAGAGATTATTTAGCAAGCTTGTCTTAGTTATTTCTAGTCATTGGTGGAGGAATATTCATAAAGAAGTGAAGTTTTCAAGTCCTGCGTAACCATGACCCAACGACCGCATTGTGTAAATAGCTCGCTTATTTATGTCGTATCCCTGCTTACCACTTTTTTTTTATAGTACACAAATTTTTGCAAAATAAACAATTTGAACATTTTAAAACTTAAAAGGAGCAAGTTCATGTCGATCTTTTGAGTTGTCAGACAACACAAGAGAGTCTTCATTGAAGCACATTATACAAATAAGTTCTTTAAAAATAACAAATAACACTTCTATATCTATAATTCTATATCCAGACAGTAGAGTAGAAGATTCACTACATCAACTTGTCGTATTTTTGAATGTGATGCTGAAATATTTACAATATTATTAGAAGTGTCACTCAGACAGTGAATCACAGTGTCATTATTAACTAAAATATTTACAATTAGAGTAGATTCTTTATTTACACTATCAACAACAACTTCTTCTTCATAAAATAATGATTTTTTAACTGGAAAAGATCTATACCTTTTCATAACAATAATAATTTGAGGTTTTACTCTACAACTTTTTGGCATTCTTGTTAAATTAAATAAAATTACAGTCATTCTGGGTAACTTTGAATTTGCGGGTAACATTGAATTAAACGTGTAAATGTTTTTAAATTTTTTTTTCTTTGGTATTTTTTTTGCCTGTTGCTTTAACAAAGAATAATATAATGAATTATCTTTTTTTACAAAAGTTTGACCAAAGAAAATTAAATTTTATTTCTCAAAAATAATGTTTTCCTCCATTTCCAGTTACACAGTCGAATGTGGTAATAACATCGTGTGTTTTCAATTTAGAATATTTGGTATTATATTATAATTATCTGAATAGAATTTTAAGTATTTTATTGAATTATTTTTCGAACTTTAATACAAACTCAAAATAATAGGATTCAACATGTTTTTTGCTACAAAAAGGATATTTATTTCCATTTAGCTAAAATATAACCAAATTCAGGGTAACTTTAGACAATCAATATTTTCCAAAAATGCTTTTTTTGCTGTCTGAGTAACATTGCAATAATACATAATAAATAATTGGTATCCTTTTATTATAGTATTTTTATTATATAATGATAATTTGTCTTCTTCTTGCCCCAGCCGTGTATATACAGTTTTTAAAGTCTAATTTTGTAAATATTTTCTTTATGGCGAAATATATATTATATTATATATATGATATTATAAATATCAAAAATTATAATATCTATTACTATTATATTATATTAATTTTTGATATTTATGGCTATCTTGATAGATTTAATAATGTATTTTATTAATAGCAAATATGCGATTAATTAAATAATTTTCATTAATAACATAAATCATCTTTATATTTTTAGCATTCATAAAATGCCAAGAAATTGTTCGACAACTCATCCTGGCACAAGAAAATATGGCACTAAATCTAATTACACCAATTCTACACTTCAAGAGGCTTTAGACAAAATTAAATTAGAAAAAATGTCGATTGGTGAAGCTTCTAAAGTTTATAAAGTACCTAAAGCAACATTATTTTATAAGCTAAAAAGTAAACACTGTAAATCAGTAAGGCGCCCTATTGCCCTTAGCATTGATGAGGAACTTTGTTTTGAAAATCACTTACTTTATTTAAGTGACAAAGGTACACCAATTGGAGTTAATGATTTTAAAAGTATTGTCAAAATCTATCTGGATGATAGTGGAAAAAATATACAACAGTTTAAAGATAACCGACCAGGTTGGGAGTGGTGTAAACTTTATCTTGACAGGCATCCAATCATTAAATGAAAAAGTATCTCATTGTATTTCAAGGAAATGTGCACAGATTAATTATTGTCAAATAAAATTATTTTTTCAAAATCTAGAGAAGGAATTAAATGGAGTAACGCCAGATAACATTTACAATATGGATGAATCAGGTTTTCATGTTGACCCTGGAAAAAAAAAACTTATTTTTCGTCGATTCTCTCGCCATCCAGAACTTATAAGAAACACAACAAAAACTTGTTACACTGTTGTTTTTTGTGGAAATGCCTCAGAATAACTAATTCCACCATTTTTCATTGTTAAAAGAAAACACAGTTGGTCTGACTGGCTTTTCAATGCACCAGAAGGATCAAGAATGGCAACTTCTTGTAGTGGCTGGGTGGAAATTCAAATATTTGAAGAGTGGCTGTTAAATCGCTTTGTTCCAAATATTATAAATAAGGAAGGTAAAAAAATTCTGATTTGCGATAATTTAAGTGCTCATATATCTTTAAAAGCCTTAAATATATGTGAAAAGCATAATATAATTTTAATATGTTTGGTACCCAATTCCACACATCTTTTACAACCTTTAGATGTTGGATATTTCTCGAGTTTAAAAGCTGATTGGAGGTCAGTTCTTAATCAATAGCGTAAAACATCCAGAGGAAAAAAGGTTAATAACCTGCCAACAAATTTGTTTACGCAGCTCATTAAATCTACTCTTAATGTTGGTAAAGAAAATCTGAAACATAATCTCCAAGCAGGATTTAAGGCTACTGGCATATATCCATTTGTACCAGAACATGTTTTCTCCAAATTACCCAGTTTTACAAATATAGATATTTAACTCAATATTGGAGAATCGTTTAGGAATTATGTTGATGATATTCATCTTAATTATGAAGTAAGCAAAAAATTTAAGTTACCAATAACAGCAGGGAAAAGTGTATCAGCCACTGAGGTAGAAGCATACTATAAGGAAAGAGACAATAAAAAAAAAAGTCAAGATAATATTCGAGCAAAGAAAAGAGGAAGACCACTTGGATCAAATAATATGGTTATGAAAATAAACAAAAAACTTAATATTTTACAAAGTTCAAGCACCGTAAATGTTAATCAAGTTATTGAAGACAATGAACAAGTTTTACCTGTATCTCAAAATAATGCAGTTTTTTCATTGGAGCAAATAAACAATCACTATGTACATGTTTTCCTTGATCATGATTATTTTGTAAAAGAGTTTTAACTTAAGACTAAAAGAATGAAACACTGTAATATTTAGTTTTATAGTCAATGGTGTTTATTTGTGGAGAATTATATAAAAATAATTTCTTAATTATTTTTTCTTTTATAACCTTAAAAATTATTTTGTGAATTTTTTATTGAAAAACTTATTTGTTTATTCTCGAAATATTTTATTGAAAAACTTGTTTGGTAATTTTTATGTCTAAAAACGGTCATACTAAATTTTTGTTTTTTTGATGATTTTAGAGGGAGTTTCCCCCTTAAACAAGTTTTAAATGCCTTTAACTAAAAATTTAGAATTCTACTAACAATGTTTTCTCTCCAAAATGAATAGATATTTATAGATAGAATGTTAGATATTTTTGCTCCTAAACGTTTTTTTTGAATTTCTTATTTAATTTACAAAGGTCATTCCTTTTCAAAAGCAAGACTTTTTAATCATGCCCTTATGTATTTCATTCTAATTTCATTCAATTTAAACATTAAAATTAAATTTTTCCATATAAGTGGCTTTGTTAACCGTGAATATAATGTACTTAAGGGTTTTGTAAATCTTAATATAATTTGCGCAGTGAATTTTATTATTATTATTAGTGCGCATAGTTACCCATTGTTACGCCTATTGTTCGTTTTGTTAATTACGGTTTTGCATTATGTAAAATACACTATTTCTTAGTTTTTAAGTTGTTTCTAGACTTTTCTAAGCGCAGTTATATATTTCACGCGGTCTTTCGAGTATAATCAGCAAGCAAATTGGAGCTGATACACTTATTTTCACGAAGAATTGATGTTGTTTATTATTTAAAATAAAAATTTAAATAATTGTTAGTTTGTTATGTATATATATATATATATATATATATATATATATATATATGTATATCTATATGTATTTTCTCTTAGCAAAAATAGTTCAGAATAGAAAAACAAAAAATATTCAAAATAAAATAATAGATTTAATGGATTAAAAAGCTAGTTATGAAATAATATAAAGAAAACATCTGACAGATGAAGTAGTCTAGATGTATATCCTCTTTACTTAATCAGTGATATATGTTGTATAACATTCTTTTAGCTTCCTCAATACTAATAATTTTATTCTTTCAGCTTCCCTCAATACTAATAATTTTATTATTTTCTGCTGAATTATAGATGCCAGAATTATCAGCTTATTAAAAGTTGTGTGTATATCATTAGCATATTAAATATGATGATGCTGATATCCATAACCCAGCGAAATTTTCTTAAATAATAAAAAAGTAATATATATATATATATATATATATATATATATATATATATATATATATATATATATATATATATATATATATATATATATATATATATATATATATATATATATATATATTATATATATATATATGTATATATATATATATATATATATATATATATATATAAATATATATATACACACATACATACACACATTTATGCAAGGATATATGCCAGTACATAAGATAAATAGAAATTAATCATTCTATTTTATTCTAATTAATAAACAAAAATTCTATTTTAATAAAATAAAAACTATTTTTATAATCTTTTTTATATAATGAAATGAAACTATACCTTTGACTCACTAATACAAAATCTGTCACCCTAATACAAATTGCAAAAGAAAGCCTACTGGCTAGTGGTAGTAATACTAGGGCAAAAACATATAGTAAATATATATTTAAAACAAAAACATATCTATATATAAAATAATTTTTTGCTTTAACATTACTATTGCTAAAAGATTAATGCTTTTGCTTGTTGATTGCATTGTAATTTATGTTGGGGTCTAAAACAAGTCATAGGAATAGTTTTGCACTCTCATAGTGATATCTTTGGGAGTTTCACAAGGATGGTTTGCAATAAACAAACTGTAAATTAGCTTTACTACAAGGTTATGGCTCTTTTTGAATAACTAGATTTGTACTAGGTTTATTGATAACTTTAGAGGTTTCTAGTACTTTGTTTAAATAGACAGGATTAAATTAAAAATTCAATGAAATCATAGGTCATTATTTTATGTATAAACAGAAATATATTACCACTTCAGTATATAAGCTACTTATTTGTATATAGCTATATTTATATATACTTATTTATTATATAGTTATTATACTATGTTTATATATATTTATTATAAAATAAGTTCAAAAAGCATCATTGAAATTGAAATAATAATTTAAAAAAAATTGTTTCAATATTATAATATGATACTTTCAAATTATAGTTGATATTTTCATTTATATATGATAATTTCAAAAAAAAAAATATTTTAATAAAAACTTCTTACAAAAACTTTTAATAAATTTTTTTTTTTAGGTTAATTTGTGAATGTAATTAAAGTATAATGTGGTAAAAAAATTATTTAAATATGTAAGGCTTGAATAAGTAAAGTTATAAATTAAACCCTTGATATAAAAAATACTGATTATGAATATACACTAATAATAATCAAAAACACAACTCCTAGAAACAAACATGAAGTCTTAGTATAGTAATGACTGACACAACTGACAACAGAACTGCCCATTTCTTCAATGTCATTTATTTAAAATAAATTTGATCAGCAGAAACTATAATCAATTTAGATCAGGAGACTTTGATATATATTATTTTAAGGGGTCTCTCAAATTGGAAGTCACTGCACACAATCTTGTTCTACCCAATACCAAGAAAATATACATTTTAAGACACATTATCTTACTTGAGTGTATATTTTTTTGATAGGGCTAATAAAGTAACAAACATAAATAAATACAATATTTATAAACCATTATACAAAATTAAAATACTTAAGCAAAATTAAAATTTTAAATATCAATAAATGCGAAAAAATAGATACTAAAATGTCTATGTCCTTATCTCCATCTCATAGAGTTCTGTTAAGAAAATTACATTCTTTGTAAGTTTTGTTTATGTAATGTATACTAAAATCTAAAATATCTAATGAAATCAGTTTTTAGACTATACAAGATCATTTGCGTACCAATTAATCTCTTTAAGACTAATGATATATTTATATGCCATGTCAAGAAATGAAAAACAAAGAGTCTTGTTACATGCACACAATGCTGACTTGTATCCTTTGGGAAATAGGTTTCTTGAATTTAATATGTCATGTAATCAATCTTTTATGCAAACAAACTCATCGGCATACATACAGTTTAATAATATAAAAATGTGAGCTAACTATAACATATATCCATACTTCTTAACAGCAGGTAAACAGTATATATAACTTTAGTTAAAGAGGTATTTCAAAGAGGTGTTTTAAGTATTTGTATATTAAAAATTTAGTAAATATTTTTTTAAATCAAATGTATTTTTATATACATTTTCATCACCGATTGTATTGAGTGATTTTCCTTTAAGTTATAAAAAATGATTATTTACTTTTTATTTGTTTTAAAAGTTATATAATTATAATAAATTGTTATAAAACTATAATTCAGACCTGTTTTTTTTTTTAACCAATATAAGTGACACTTTAGAATATTTTAATCAAATAATTTATACAATAATAGCATTTAAGTATAATAAAAGTCTAGAAAAAGCCCCTGAGTTTTTGTGTACTTACAGCACTCAGTTAATAATTCATTCAGCATTTGTACAAATTGGTATCTTGCATAAAAAATATAAAGTATAAAATTGTAGATAGAATGATTGCTGTAAATTTATTATGGATTTGAACCTAATTTTCATAAAGTGACCATAGATACTGTCCAAAAAAAGCTAATTGTTCTAGGGCCGCTAATTTTTAAACCCTTCTACTTAATGGAGTATTATTTTTATAAGTCAATATACTTATACTAATACAAAGTAATTAGTATAGAGATGTGATCGTATCAGTTCTGCCATTTTTACACAAACTTTCCCTAGACTTTGTTGGACCTCTTGATTTACAAAACTTGGAAAAAAAATGTATTATTAAAATTACTCATTGTTAAAGTAAATATACTGAAAAAATTACAATTTATGTAACTACTTTATTTTATAGATTTTTGATACTTTTCAAAAAAATATAAAATTTTAGATTATTTGATAAAGTCTGCTTATTTTTCTTAAACCAATCAACGAGAAAAAGGTTTAGACTTTAAACTGGTAATGGTATTACCAGTTAACAAAATGCTTTGAAATTAACAAAGTGCTTTGAAAAAAGCTATTAGTTAATGATAGTATCATTGTAAAAATGGGGTGTCAAAGTTCAAATTTTTCTAAAGTTTTCTTTAAAGTTTTTCAATACAGTCTAAAGACAAGGCTTTAGATATTTTAAGAGACTCATCTGGCTGGCCAGATAACACCTTGGGCCGGGTGAATAAAAAAGAGCAATTGCTCACAAGCAATTGCTCTGAGTAAAAGTAAAAGCTAAAAGCAAATGCTCGCCGCAATAGCAATTGCTCAAAAATAAAGTTTTGTTAATGCATATATGTATATATATATATATATATATATATATATATATATATATATATATATATATATATATATATATACATATATATATATATATATATATATATATATATATATATATATATATATATATATATATATATATATATATATATATATATATATATATACATATATATATATATATATATATATATATATATATATATATATATATATATATATATATATATATATATATACATATATATATATATATATATATATATATATATATATATATATATATATATATATATATATACATATATATATATATATATATATATATATATATATATATATATATATATATATATATATATACATATATATATATATATATATATATATATATATATATATATATATATATTATATATATATATATATATATATATATATATATATATATATATATATATATATATGATATGCTTAGGGGCAATATCTGCAGGCATAGATCAAACTCCCACTTCAAGTGTTGCTGAAACAAATTCTGTATTCAGCAACTCATCAAAAAGTCAAACTATATTTTCGTTGTCACCATCAGTTGAATCTTCTGGTAATGTTAAAAGTAGTTGCAGTAAGTTACTATTGTGGTTTTTTATTCTTTAATAGAGTATATTTGCAGGACACCTGTTTCCAATATAATTTTATTCTTTTTATATTTTATGTAAAACTATCAATATCTTGGAAATTTTAATCTACCAAAATTGATTTTTTTTCTCTCAGGGAACACATCTTCTCAAGCATCGAGGTTAATTCCAAAAAGATTAAAACTACCTGGTGAAACTAAAGAAACTATAAAATGGACAAATACAGAGCTTCAGCGTGTGGTCATGCTGGAGCAGCTAAAATACTATCGGTTGAAAAGTTTAAAGTTGAAATATACTACTCCCCACCATATAAATGAAGAGGAGATAGATATTGTTGTTGACATTAACGTTGATGGAAATAAAACATAAAAACGTGAAAATAAATTTTGGTTACTGTTAAATGTACAAAAGTTTTAAATTTACTTAAATTAATTTTTTTACCATGCATTACATTTTCAACATTTTAAAACGTTATACATTGTAATAAAAAGAAGGATGAATTAATTTATGTTTATTAAAGTATCTTTATACATTTCACAGCAACTAAAATCTATTTTAAAATGTCACTTCTTTATGTTTTATTTCCAGTTAGTTTTTATGTTTCATTTTATTTCTTAAATGTCAGTTATAATCTGTTTAAAAATATTTCTAAAATTTATAGCATAATAAAAATGTATTGCCAAATAATGCATATTTTAATAAAATCCTAATAATGAACATTTACTACATAAAAGTATTATCAAATAAGTTATTAAGTCATAAACATATTATAACTGACATTTGAGAAACTTTTGTTTATTTTACTGCAAATAAAACTTAAAAATGTTATGTTAGCACATCTTAAAAATTCTTTAAAATAGTTATTTATCTAAGAAAACTTTGAAAGTATATTTTTAATAATATAAACAATACAATAAAATAAAAATTATGTATGTTGTTTTCAATTTGTTACAAATAAAAAGACATGGCACTTTTAAAATTTTCATATTAAAAAGTTGATAACAAAAAAGATGTTAATTACATAATTCTCTCTACATAAGTCTCTTAATTTAATATTGCCAAAGCAATTTCATTTCTACGCTGCTGACCAAGTAAACGAAGTTGCTGTTCGTTTCCTTCTTCAATTACAGGAACAATTTCTTCGTCATCTTCTTCGACATCTTCATCCTCAAAATCTGAATTGTTTAAAGTTTTTGGAATATTGTGCAGTATAAAGCATGCAGTGATACATGTAGCTATCATCTCTGGCTTAATTCTTACCTATAAAATTATTACACCACAGTTACATTACATTAATGTAGTGGTACAAAAATTACTCTCGATTTATTTATCAGAAAAAAAAAAAAATTAACATATATATATATATATATATATATATATATATATATATATATATATATATATATATATATATATATATATATATATATATATATATATATATATATATATATATATATATATATATATATATATATATATATATATATATGTATATATATATATATATATATATATAGTCAAAAAATAGTAAAATATATTAGTAAAATAATAAAATGTCCAATTATCAAAAAAAAAGAAGCAACTATTATAGGTGCTCGTAAAATTAGAAGCAATTGCTCGCTGTTTTTTGAGTTGTAGCTTTTTTTATTCACGCACTTTTCTCATATGTGAGCAATCGCTAAATATAAATCGCTAAATAAGCAAAAGCTCATGAGTAAAAGCTTTCGCGGAAAAAAGAGCAATTGCTCTAAATTTTTATTCACGTAAAGTTGAGCAATTACTCCAAAAACGCTGAGTAAAAGCAATTGCTCTTTTTTATTCACCCGGCCTCTTGATTGATATAGCACAAAGTTCGCTTTTATATCAGTTTTCTAAAATATTTAGATTTCCAAGTTTAAAATATCTGAGTTTTTTTGCATTTTAACTTGTTTTAATTCAAGTGGTTTTTCAGAAAGTTATATTGGGTGTTTCTAAGTAATGTGTCCTGATGTTGTTTCATATTGGAAGTGTATTCAGTTTTATGATTCACTCTTTAATAGTTTAAGTAAAGATGATGCGCCATTGTTAGTGCATAGAGTTGTACATGAAAATTATTGTGATCTTTTCTTAAAAGAAAATGCGACAGTATGATGGTGCGACAGTATATTTGTGTAGCAGTATCAACCTAAGTTTAATTATATAAAAAAGTAATGAAATGAGATAACATTACCTGAAATGTATTGAGAATGGAACATTAGAGATGTTACCTTTTGTTACTGTGTTATAAAAGGTGTGCCTTTAGTACTATCATTGTTGTGAATGTATCTTATTATTACTGCTGTTTTTGTGTTTATTTTTATATGACTTATTTGATTATTTAAATTCAATCATTATATATAAATACATTTTTTTATTTTATTAGTGGTTTGTTTATGTTTGTTATTGTTCATATTTCTTTTTATTGTTGGTATTGTTTATGTATGTTTTAGGTAATATTTAAAAAGTTCATTACTTATTTTATTTTTGTAAGTGTTTTATAGATGTCTAACGTTATACAATTGGTTAGTTTAGGTCAACTAGTGCTTGTTCTTTATTTTGTTACTGGCATGATGATTTGTTTTGTTCACTTTGTAGTTTTTTTTTCTTAATGTCATCAGTTATTCATTTTATCAACAAGGGTTATTGATATAAGATATAGTTAATAGGTACAGTTATGGAAATCAGTTCTTTATTTACATATATTTGTTGCGGTTGCAGTTAACTATAGCTACTATTACAAGTACACCAAAAGTAGTATTTAAAAATATGGCTATGTAATTTTTAATTATAATGAGATATTTGATCAATTTTTTTATAGAATATTGTGAAAGTATAGCTATTCTGGCATTTTGATACAATGGCTGTTTTAACATTTTTAACAATTATATGATTTAAAAATTCAAACCCTTCTGGCACACATTTAGAGTTCATTTTGTAAATCAATTTATTGACATATATTGATTAATGCATTTATTAAGTACTCTTCTGGTTCAAAAAGCAGGTACTTTTATTATTATTTTTTTTATTATTATTTTTTATTCGTTGCAATTTTATGATACTATTTATGTTATACTATAATTCTATACTATATAGGCTTGTAATTCCATGTGGAAAATTCGAGTTTCTTCCAAAAATGCCGAAGTTGATATTTTTTAAAAGAACTTAAAAACCATGTTATTTTATTTTGCTGTTTATATTGTGTAAGGATATTTTGATCTTGTTTTCAAAATAAAATTTTAGTGTAGCATGAAGTATGTCGTTTCTTTAATGTTAAAACATTCACATAGTGAGAAATAGTAAACTGAGTTTAGGTCACATTTTATTATTATTGTGTTATACATACACCGCTAAAATCGTCGAATAATATCTGTCTAGGTTGTTATTCAACGGTAGTACAGTAGTGATGTAGTGGTAAAGCGCTCGCCTCATAATCGAGAGGTTCCGAGTTTGATCACCACCACGTCCCTGGTACTACCGCGCTTAACTTGTTTCTCCGCGTAGCGGTCTTGTTCGTCATGGTTTGTATTTCGGAGTTAAAGAGTTGTGAGAGGGTTGTAACCAGAACTAAAGCAGCCTCCACGACTGGAGTGGCTTTTTCAGCCTCTCTAGTCGTGACACGAATTAATAAATTCTCTTCTTTTTTCTGTGATAACATCAGAATACTTTTGTTACTATTTATTTGCGTAGAATCAAGTAGCAATGACAAATTTTACAATTAATAGGTTTAAGGGATAAAGATAAATAATTTAAATAAAACATTTTGCTAAAATGCACAGTTAATTTATTTAGGAATATAATAAACTTCCTTGTGAGATGACTATTTTAATTGATATTAGTAATGACCTAAAAAAAAGCTCTTTCTTAAAAATATGTTACTTGTCATACTACACTATTAAGATATAAATTACGACTAGAATATACGTCGTGAGTTAAATATTATTAAAAGTGGTAAAGAATCACTCTAAAAATGCCATAAAATAATAACAATTCGCATGACAAAGTATATGCTTTTAGTTCGGTTAACGTATGTTTTTTTAAATTTATTCGTCTGGGTTAACAAATAACGCCTTAATTGTTCAACTTGTCAACTTATTTAACGATCTACGAATTTAACGTGACTTACTACGTTAAATAAGTATCCATAAACTAACGCATGCGCAGAATATCATTTTGTCTAATTTAACGATCTACTTATTTAACGTGACACCGGTTTACATATGATGAGTGGACGAAAGTCGTTCCAAAACGGCCGTGACGCAGTGGTTATAGCGCTTGCTTTATAAGGTTCGAAGCTCTGGATATATTTTCGCGTCACGGTAAGGAAAGAGACGTGAATTTCCTGGTTAAATGGACTTCCGCAGTGCTCTGTGACAAGACTGTTAGGTCTTCTTGGGGCACCTAAATAACACAAAAAAATCAGATGGTAGAAAACGATAAAACATGCTCAAAAGGTATACCTGCACGGTGTCCTTTTAATAGCGCAACTGAATTTTTTTTTGTTCGACTCACTAATATAGCCTCGTTCCCGCCATTTTAAGGTTACCACCTCATTAGACCCTTCTATATATACAGCCCTTGGGCAAAAAATGTTTTAATCCAGCCTTAAGCAGTATATTAAAAAAATAAAAATAATATTTCAAATATAAGTAGAGATATCCAGACAGTTATTGGATTGCACTATGAATCGTCGAGTCCAGCAACCGTTAAAATGCAGTTATAATCAGGCATGAAAGTCACGGACAGAAGTTGCAAATTTAAAAAGTTCATTTAGTTAGTTTTATGACAATAAATTGGTTGTGAGCATTTTAAATAAAAAATTGTATCTCTAAAACTCGTATTTAATACATTTTCAATAAGAAATAGTAGTCATTAAATACTTCTAGAGAGTAGCGTTTAGAAAATCATTATATGTTTTTCCGAGCTATTACAATGTTAACACAAAAAAAAGTATATAAATGATAAAAATATACATACTTAAACATTCAGGTAGTCTAAAGTATGATAAAAATATTTTTGTTACAACTGTTCTTTAAGATAATCATAACTGTATGTATATTGCTTCAATTGCCAGCCTCTAATTGTAAAAACAATGAAAAAAAAGGTAAATAGATAAATAACACACAGAAATGCGAAGTTGAAAATTTAAGTAAACACACAGAAATGCGAAGTTAAAAATCAAAGTAAATACAGAGCCTGATCTCTGGTCAAATTTATCAAATTTTTTAAAATCAATCTGACCACAAAAAATGTTTAAATTTTATTTGATCAAGTAAAGCAGAATTATTTTTATTTAGTTTACGTAGAAACCTTTCAGAATTTAATCAAAAAATTGTAGTTTGAACTATTGCATTTCTTAAATACAGTAAAATCTCGGAAACTCAATCATTGGTTAACTCGAACTTTTGTTACCTCAAAATTGTTTCTATAGTCCCAAAAAAGCAATAAAAATTATTTTACTTTAATTGAGTTGAAAATTCATTAACCGGACCTTTTAAAGTTCAATTTAATAAAATATTTTAGTTTTTTATTATATATTAATACTTTGTTTCCATATTATCATCAGTTCTGTAGTGTAGTGGTTATCACGTTCGCTTTACACGCGAAAGGTCCCCGGTTCGAGCCCGGGCAGAACTAGGATTTTCTATTTTCTTTTTTTATTGTTATTTTAAAAGATGTTATTTATTATTATTATTTTTTAATATTTATTGAATAATTTCCTGAAAAATGCGTTTATTTTGTTGTGGTTACTTAAAAAAAGAGCAAAAAAGCTGATGTCTATTTGAATCTAGGAATTTTTTAAAGAAAGTCTTTATATGTTTCTGGATTTGGATAGACATCGAGTAATTAAACTGATTTTTTAAATAAAACTCTTTAACACTCTATATCAATTTACTGTAAGTTAAAAACTCAACAGTGTATGCATTAGGCACCAGCAATTTTCTTTATTAAAAAAAAAAAAAAAAAAAACCCAGTTTTTCATGCGGGAGTACTTTTATTAGATGATAAAACTATAATGTGAAAAATTGAAAGTTGCAAATCTTTCCGATTCTATTTTAACTTAGTTTCATTTTTTTATTTTTACATTTAATTCATTATGAAACATTAACTAGAGTGAGTTCTTATTAATGAATTTTTGAAACGAATGTTGGTGTAAAACATTTTCCCGCGTATTTTCATATATAAAGAAGCTTAAATAATTTATTTTTTAACTTTTATAAATTTTTTGGTCCTGCAAAAATGGGTAGTTTTAAAATAAAAGCAATATATTTAGATGACCTAACAGGGATGTCTGCTACGTCGTTGGACGTACGTATTTACCATATGTAAATAAAACAGTTATAAAAAATATGGTTTCAAATGTTGCAAATTACTTGGGTTTAGAGAGACAGTTAATGAAAAAAAAAATTCAGATACTTTTGTTTTTTAGTTAGAAAAAAAAAACATTTATCTTTTTAGCTTGAAAACTTAAACTTTATGCAGAAAAAATAAATAAACCGCTGTAAATTTTCGTTTTTTTTTTTCATCTTTATTTATTTTTAAAGACACATTCCTCTGTAATTTACGAAAACCGCTATCATATTTATCGCCGCTATCTAATTTGAAAAATTAAATCAGCGATTTTATTTTTTAACTCTTATTTTCTTATAACCTACTCTAACTTGAAGCAAACTAATAACAAAAATTGCTGGTACCTAATACGTATGCAAGGCCGAATTAAAGGATCCGGACTTGCATAGTATTTGGCAATGTAGATTAAGGCACCTTCAAATTTTATGCTTTTCAACAGAATTATTTCAATTGCCATTGAAAAAAGACCAATTAAACGACCACTTGACATTAAAAGACGAAGATTATTCTTAACTTTTGCCATTTTTGAAAATGCTTTGTCTGCACTTCAATTGGAAAGAGTAAAAAAACGCATTTATTAGCAAAACTGATTCTTATTCATTCCTACGATCTGCTTGGCAAATGAGAAGAATAAATCAGGAAACGAAAAGGATATATCTAGGAAGTTTCTTTGTGCTGATATGTTCTTCTCATTTGCCATGAACTTCTAAACTTGTAAGTTCATGGCAAACATGAACTTGTCATGGCAACATGAACTTGTTGTTACCCTCTTTACTTGTTAAATTCAAATTATACTCATAACATAAGTAAATTTTGAGAAGCCATAATGCAGTGGTTAGCGCGCATGCCTCATAAGCTTGAGATCCGTGGTACAACGCCACTTCTGGGTAAGTTTTACAACATCGGTAAGGAAGGAGGCGTTAACTTCCTTTCAAATGCTCTTCCGTAGTGCTCTGAGATAAGACCGTAAGGACTTCTTGGGACACCTATGTTTAAGAAAAAAAGATGACATTAAAAAGTTAAAAGTAAAATATATATATACGACGATAAACAAACTGGAAACCTTAAAACCATAAAAATTGCAAAAATTATTATTATTTAATTGTTTAGAATAACATGCGCATTTTCCTATTGCGCTCAGCCATATTTTTTTATGCATAGAAAATGCTGCTTCAATTCAGAGGTTTTAAGTTAATCTTAAAGATGCTCAAGATGTTTCAAATAATAACAATACTTTGGGTGATAATGAGGTGTATCCCATCGAAAACAAAAAAAAGTGTTCCTTTTTGGCATTTTTAAATAATCGCTTTGCAGAAGAAATTTTAATTTAGTGGCAAATGCAGCCTTTTTTGGTGTTTTAGATACTAACTTTCAAACATAGAGTAAACTCGAAACATATTAATGCTTGTACTTGTGTCAAAATAAGGAAGTTTTGTAAAAATATCAAATGATTGGAGCCAAGGAACAAAGGTGAGAACAACTAATCTTAACTAAAATTCGTTTAATTTAAAAATTTCAAATTTTATCTAAAACTTTTTGTTTAAGAATTATGGCAATATTAAATTTGTAGCCCCCTCAAAATAAGAGGAGTTAAAACTTTAAACGGTCGTCATTTTTTAACGCTAAAAAATCATTGCACGAAATTTGAAATTTCTTAATAAAAATGATTTTAGTTAAGAATACTTGATAAAATAATTTGTTAACTCGTTGCTTTCACGTTTGGGGCAGAGAGGGAAACTTTTGGTTTTTAGTTTGTTCCCAGGCTCCAATCATCCAATTATTTTAAAAAACATCTTTATTTGACATTAACATATAAATGTTTGGAGTTTACCTTATGTCTCGAAGTTTGCTTTCTCAAACACGAAAAAATGCAAAGTCTGAATCTGTCTTAAGTATATAAATATGCCTTGGTTGTTCTTTTAAGCTTTATTTTGGACCTGAAAAGGTTTCTGCATAAAGGCTGTTTGAAAATTTACTTTACATTTAGGTATTAAAATTTAAAAAATTTGCTAAAGATTTATCAAATAACTCACAGTATTGGATCAAAATGAGCTTAACAAGACAAAGCTTTCATAAAGAAAAAAGAAATATAATTTGTTTTTGCTGTCTAAATAAGGACGTAAAACGTCATAAATTAGAGCTCTACAAGAACTCGTTATTCTATATGTGGATCCAGGGTTTAGTTTGGAAATCAATTCTATATCATCTGGAGTTTGTTCAAAATGTAAAAAATGTCTTCATCTAAAAAAGGTTAAACAAAAGTTTGTCATTAATGCTGATTTTTTGATGATACATGAAAATGTAAATGTATATAAACGTATATAAAATACTAAATTAAACAATTTTAGACATAAGAGAATGCTTTTCAAAACATAAAAGATTTGTGGAAGATTGGAAGAAGATTAATACGGAAACTAAGCAGATTAAAGGATACTGGTCAATGCCAATGGCCCATTTGCTGTATTGCAAAAGAGAAAAGAAGTCATTAATAAAATCAATCTTTTTGAGTTTATTGAGGATTTTAGTCAAGAGCCTGAGTCCTCAGATGTAAGTAAAGCATCTTTTTGCACATATTGTTGCCAAAGGTATCAGACACCCTTGCACAAAACCTGGAATAGTGAAAAGTCTGAACTCATTCTTTTTCAAGACTCAAAATCTCCCAACAAGTTATTTCCTCTATACTAAAAGATGTGTATAAAACATCTGACAATAAAGAATTAACTGTAGCAACAGATAAATGTGTATTTATATTTTTCTATCTATCTATAATAATTATTAATTTTATAATAATAAATATAGATACGTAAATATCGAAGTCAAACATTAATGAATAGAACATTTGTCTTAGGAAACATATCGAAACACGTATGAGTGATACCATCCTAATAAATTATCAACTTATTGTTATATTAATATTAGTTATTATTATTTTTTCATTGTAATTTTTGTTAACATACTTATTATTACTATTACTATAATTTGTATAATTATTTTTTTTTATCTTATGCTATTATTATATATTTTTGCTATTATTACTACTATTATTATTATCATTGTTATCAAAACTATTGTAAAATGATTTACGGAAAATAAATAGCTTGTTGTTTTTTTTCCACTCTGAAGATGTGCATAAATTTATTTTAGAAATATCTTCACATTATTTATTATAAAATATAAAATGGATCTTATCATGTCAGCAATTGATTGTATAATGATATACGAAAAGATTTGGGTCGTGGGGGTAAACGTAATTTACATGAACTTAATTTTGCATATATTTATATTACTTACATATTTCTAAATTATTCTCGTATTTTTTGCTAGGTATCAAACCTAATGCCTCAAAAAGTATTAAGGACAAATCTTTCCAGTTAAACCAATTTTATGAAGTAGTTTCATGTAGTTTTCAACAAACACATAACAATGAAAACTGCAAGATTTTAGATAAGAAAGATGTTGTATTTGTTCCTGAACCACGGGAACTAACAAAATAAATCTGTGAACACAGGAGGAGTTGGCACTAATGGAGGTCAAGATTCACTGAAAGTCATAAAAAAGAAACATAAAAAATACATAGGTTAATACAGTTCTTATTTTAAGTCTTGTACGTGGAGTACAAGAAAGTAATTTTAATTTGGAGAGACTTATTAAGTTATTTAAGCTAAATGAGCTAGAATATACAGTAGCAGCTGACCTGAACCATATTAATTGTTTACTGGGGATATCTGTAAATTAAACATTAATTACTTTGTGTAACTGCATAATAATTTATAAAAAGTGATTGCTTTTTGTTATTTTATCAATATTAAATTTAATATTTTAATTAGTCTTTTTTAATACTACCACTTTAAGGCACACGGGGGAAAGAATGCTTGCTGTTATTGTGAAGGAGAAAAAGATGAAAAAAAGGAAAGTTGAGGACTTTTCAAAGTTTGACTAATCGACATCAGAAATTTATTGAGGATAGTGAACTTTAAAGCACATGAAAAACTATAAAAATGTTGTTCGACAATGTCTAATTGAGGAGTCTGGAGACTCCTAAATTAGGCATGGAATTACATTTGTTTGAACATATTATTACACAAATAACAGATGTTCTGATGGCTGGAGACTGAACTAAAAAGTTCTTATTTAGTAAAACTGTAACAAGGCACGTTACTATGGAGAAGGATTTGATGGACCTAACTGTCAAAAAATTCTTGTTTGGACAAACTTATAACTATAGCTTCTCTCCTGATGATATCTTGTATTAAGATTTTTAGAAAATTTAAAAATGGTACATAATTAGTACTTAATTCTTTTTCACCTATAGTTTACACTATATTCATGAGTTTTTATAAACATAATTTTTTTACACTTGTTAATTTTAGTAAAAGAAGGATGCTTTGGTATGAAGCTTTTCCTTGAATTCAGCAGAAATATTTAGGAATTTGTCTCAGAAATGTGCAACTTGCATCAGTATCTGATAGAATACACGTCACACAAGGTTTGTCTAGGTTGGAAATTTCACATCATACAGTCACACCTCATCATGTTTTTAGAAATTAAAAACAAACCTTGAGAAGTTTCAGTGAGCAAAGCTATGGAACTGTTCACAAAAATATGAACAAGAAAATGAAAAGATTCACAGCTTCAAAAGCTTCGTAAAATGGCCGTAACCTACTCTAGTATAAGAAAGTGAATAATTTATTATATGTAAAAAATATTGCACGGTTGTAAATATAAGAAGTAATCATAAATGAAATTTTTTTGAAAAAATTATTACTTTGTATTTGCCTATATATTGTTATATTCTAGAGATATTTCAATTATTTAGATAGTTGAGACAGGGGCGAATTTAGCATTTTTTGGTGTTTGAGAAAGCAAACGTCTAGATATAAGGTAAACTCCAAACATTTATATATTTATGTCATATAAAGATGTTTTTCAAAAGATTTGGATGATTGGAGCCTGGGAACAAAAAAAACCTAAAAAATTTCTTCTAAAATCATTTTCAGTAGGAAATTTCAAATTTCCTGCAATGATTTCTTAGCGTTCAATAATGACGACCATTTAAAGTTTTATCTCCTCTCATTTTGAGGGGGTTACAAATTTAATATTGCTATAATTCCTAAACTAAAAGAGTTTTAGAAAAAATTTGAAACTTTTAAATTAAAATAATTTTAGTTAAGAATAGTAAAAAAAAAAAATTTATGAACTTGTTGCTCTCAACTTAAAAGCAGGAGGAAAAATTTAAAGGGTTTTTTTGTTTCCAGGCTCCAATCATTCCAATACTTTTACAAAAAAATTAAAGTAAGGATTTTACAGTGTCTGAAATGGTTCAAAACAGTCGCACATAATTTCTCGCTTTATAATTTAGTCAAACCGCTAAAACGTATCTTTACGTTTTACTAAAGGCATCGTTTCAAATCTTTTAAAAAACTTAAAACAAGGATCAACTGGAACCGACCAGATTTCCCCAAAACTACGCAAATGCGTTCTCCTTGAAATTTCCGATATTCTAAGTCTTCTGTTTAACTAGTGTTTGTTTCACTCATTTAAGCCTTATCAATGGAACCTTGCAAACATAACACCTATCGCTAAATTACCAAATCCACGAAACTGGTCAGACTTCTGTCCAATCCCATCTTTCCAAGACATTAGAAAGAGCTGTTGCCAAATTTATTATTTACCGTACTCACACCATCTTAGAAAATAACAAGAAATATGGCTTCCTACCAGGTAAAAGCACCATGGATGCAATCGCATGTGTCATAGAAGACTAACATCTTGCTAAAGACAAAAAAGAAAAATTTAATTGCAAATATCTTTAACTTTACTAAAGCCTTTGACGTAGTTGATTACGAGCTTTTTCTTACCAAAATTACACTATATTTCCCTAAAAGGCTTATTTCCTGGATTGATTTGTATCTACAGACCAGATAGCAGCAACTTTGTACTTACGGCATGGCAACAAAATGGCGACCTATGGAAGCTGGAGTCATCCAAAGAAGTACACTCAAACCCGTTCTCTTTATAGTCTCCATACTTGATATAAACAATATATTTGACTGCAATACTGAATAAGTAAGTTAATAACTGGTGGATCAAAAACAAAACGTTATTAAACATAAAAAAATGCAAAATGATGAGCATACCTAGTAACAAACTTGACACATGTCCACCACCAATTGACACATGTCCACCACCAAATCTCTCGAATATGTAACATCATATAAATAGCTAGGATTGAATTTAAATATAGAGATAAACACCAAACAACAATTGCAGCACATCAAACCCAAACTTTCCTCAGCTCAGTATCTAACTATAAGTCTAAAAAACTATTTTGAAATTACTTTATGCTAATTGTAATTTTTTCAAACGGAGCTAATTAACTAATGTTTAAAATTATAGAAATGTAAAAGGTCAGAAGGCCCACTATAGTACCACTATAGCCAAGACAGTATTTACACCCTTAAAAGTCCTAGGCCGAATCTTTTTTTGGGGCCCTTTTTCAAAATAGTCTAGAATTTTCTAATGTCACTTTTTGATCTTACTACATAAAAAAAAAATTGCATAAATATACTGACAGTATAATACCGCCCACATATAGGCAACTAGATTTTATAAATGCAGAAAAAACTAGAAAATAAATAACATCTCAGCATAAGAGTAAATTTTAACAATTTTTTTGCTCATAGAAATTTTTTCCTTTTTATCGATAAGTGAATGCGTATCAAGAAATTTCATTAATCCGCATTGGTATAAAATTGATAAACTATTTAAAGTTTCTTGGTTCATATTTGATCTCAAAAAACTTTTGATCAGTTTAAATTTTGAAAAAAACTTCTTTTTTATGCTTTATAATAAGTATTTGTTATAATAAAGCATAAAAAGATTCTCAAAACTGTCTCAAGATTTGGAAATGCAGTTGCTAAATTTTTTTCTTTTATCAGCTTGTAAATGAATAAGTCAGTTATAGCTGTTTCTTGATATTTAGTTTTAATAAAGTTATGAAATTGAAACATTTCATCAAACAAAGACATATGAAGGGTCCAAGGGAAAAACCAGTGATGCCACATATTAACAACTTTTGCGTTATTACCCCTACTATGTTTTAGGTAAGTTAGTGCATTTTTAAAAAGAAGAATATCAACAAAAAAAAAGTTAGGTCATACTTAAATTTTCATTTGAAAAAATGGGTCTCAAGGGGTAAACCAGCCATGTCAAAATTGTTCAAGGGGTAAATTAGAGATGTCCACGCGCTTTTTACAACTATTTGCGTAACACCCAATCAAATTTCGTTTTACAAAAAAACAAACAATTTATTATTGTAAAAATGGCGGATAAATGTCAAAATTCAGATACTACAGAAATTCCAAATAAAAAGAAAAAAACTTGGTCGAAAGTGGGAGCGAGACAGAAATGAACGATTATCTTTGCATACAATGGGCTTTCCGTGTAATTGCAAGCGTTATATGTGTTTTCAGAATGCGACAGTAGAAGAGAGGAAGTTTTTACTCTCGCACTTTAATAAAATGCAAAATAAAGATAAACAAGACAGCTTTCTGACTTCAATGATTGAGGTTTTATGTGTTAAACGAAGAAGACCTTGACTAAAAGAAGGAAAAAGATTTCTTCATAACCACTCATTCTCTTATAACATCAAAGTGATACGAGATAATAATACTGTTAGAGTTCTAGTTTGCATTGATGTAAACTAGAAGTTTACATCAATGCAAACTAGAACTCAAAACCAGCAAGAAAAACATACAAATTGACCTCTAGTCTTTTCAGACCATATTGTAAATAGTATTATTGATCATATCAAGTCTTTTAAATGACGAAAAAGTCATTATGCTTTACTTGACACTAAAAAGCTGTATTTACCAGAGGATCTTAACATATCAAAAATGTACGATATGTAAAAGGAGTGCTTTCCACAGAATAAAGTTTAAAAAAAATAATAAATAAAGAATAAAAGCACGTTGTGATGTGAAAACTGGCAATACAGCTTTTGCATTTGACTTTGCTAAAAATATGAGTTGACCTGATGTTTCTGCAAACAATATTTATTATAGTAGACAGGTTTCTATGTACACATTTATTATAGTAGACAGGTTTCTATGTACACATTTATTATAGTAGACAGGTTTCTATGCACACATTTATTATAGTAGACAGGTTTCTATGTACACATTTATTATAGTAGACAGGTTTCTATGTACACATTTTTTATAGTAGACAGGTTTCTATATACACATTTATTATAGTAGACAGGTTTCTATGTACACATTTAATATACACTGCTTAGGATCAATCAGTGCTCACTTATTTCGTTACGATGAAACTTACAGTAAAAAGGGAGTAGATAATGTAGCAAGTATGCTGGAGCACATTTTGACTTCATTTTATCAAAGGATATATCACATTTGCAGCTTTTTTGTGATTCATGTACCGGGCAAAATAAGAATTAGACTATTATTTGTTTTTTACACTTTAATGTAGTGAATAAGAAACAATTTCAACAAATCATACAATCATTCCCGATAAGGGGCCACAGCTACATGGAGTGTGACCGTGATATGGTATTAGTTAACCAAAAGGTTCAAGCAGAGCTACCAATAAATAGGATGGAGTTTCGTACGTGTCGAAAGAACCCTTCACCATTTGAAATTATTAAGATGAAGTTAAACATGTTCCTAAATTTTTCTGAACATATCAAACCATTTTACAAAGCCAAATGACCGATACCAACACCCTATTCGTGAAGTAATTTTTATTTACGATATTAATTTAATATTAAAGTATTTTTGAGTTTAGAAATGTAAAACTCTAAAATGTAAAAAAAAATTTTACTTCTAAATTGATTTTTTTACTTACCCCAGACGTACTTTTCATATTTTTTTCAAGTTGAAATTTTTCTTATTTTTCATTACAAAGCTAGCCTCAGGATAGAGAAAGGTTAATAGAGTTGAAGGTTAAAAAGTTTTATTTATAATAAGAATTAACTAAATAAATTAAATACATTTTTATTTTTTAAGCATATTACAAAAAAGCTTGTAAAATATCTTATCGGCGGAATGTGATGTAAATCTAATGCGTAAAGGTTTCTTTTATTTTTGCGCACGTTCCCTGATTGTTGCGATTATTTGAAACTGAAAAGATGTTAAATTCAACTCAAAAGATATGTATCAGAATATATTATAAGCAATATAATAAACTTTATTTTGGATTCTAAATCAAAATCTAAAATTACAAGGGGAAAATCAGTGATGTCCAAAAGGAACACTCATTCCAGGATTCAATTCAGCATGTGTAATTTAAATTCCTAAAAAATATTTTCACGTTAATTTATCATCTAATAGATCATACTAATTTACAAACCTAAGGTATATATATATAGAACCGCGAATAACATAGTAAGATGAGTTTTCAAACTTTATTTTTTTGTTTTTTTGAAATGAAAAAACGTGACATCACTGGTTTTCCCTTTTCACCTTTCATATCGATATCTTAATGGTATTGTTTAACAATTTCTTCAACATTTTTCTTTGGTTTCGCATTATCGATGTTTGCATTAATCAAAAATCCAAAAATTTTTGTCAGATTCTTGATATACAATCATCCTTTTATTTAAATTTGAGTGAACTGCATTGACGACTTTGACAAAAACATCTTACTGTAACCTTTCTTTTGGACTTATTATAACAAATTTTTCATGGTTTGGATCATCAAAAACCTTTTTCTTTGTTCGATCTTTTCTATGGGGATATTTTGTATCAAGAAGTAAAATTTTAGCTTCAAAATTGTCATAGTTATCTTTCGAATTCTGAATGTAATCTTCAATCTTTTCTATGGGGATATTTTGTATCAAGAAGTAAAATTTTAGCTTCAAAATTGTCATAGTTATCTTTCGAATTCTGAATGTAATCTTCAATCTTTTCTATGGGGATATTTTGTATCAAGAAGTAAAATTTTAGCTTCAAAATTGTCATAGTTATCTTTCGAATTCTGAATGTAATCTTCAATCTTTTCTATGGGGATATTTTGTATCAAGAAGTAAAATTTTAGCTTCAAAATTGTCATAGTTATCTTTCGAATTCTGAATGTAATCTTCAATCTTTTCTATGGGGATATTTTGTATCAAGAAGTAAAATTTTAGCTTCAAAATTGTCATAGTTATCTTTCGAATTCTGAATGTAATCTTCAATCTTTTCTATGGGGATATTTTGTATCAAGAAGTAAAATTTTAGCTTCAAAATTGTCATAGTTATCTTTCGAATTCTGAATGTAATCTTCAATCTTTTCTATGGGGATATTTTGTATCAAGAAGTAAAATTTTAGCTTCAAAATTGTCATAGTTATCTTTCGAATTCTGAATGTAATCTTCAATCTTTTCTATGGGGATATTTTGTATCAAGAAGTAAAATTTTAGCTTCAAAATTGTCATAGTTATCTTTCGAATTCTGAATGTAATCTTCAAGCGAATAAAGAAATAAATATCATGTATCTAATGTTATTTTTGGATCTTGTAAAGGTTTTTAACACTGAGTTTATTTTTTTTCGAATTGCATCCCAGAAAACTGTTTGTACCGCAATTTAAAATTCTTTTATTTTTGATACAATATTTTGTGCCTCAGCTCTAGCAAAAAAATTCAAAATTTTATTCTTCCAAAATTTCCGTAAAGAAACTCATAACACTTTCAAAACAGAGTTTGATTACTTTCATTGAATCTTTCATCCTATCTTGTTCTCGAAAGTGGTTAGACTATACAGGCTGATTTTTTTTTTACACGAGCACTCCATCTTTTTGTTAACGATGAAAAATAGTTGTAAATTTGTTGAATGATGCCAAAATAATTTACAGTTTGTTGGCAAACATCAGCTTGAGATTATTTTGGCATGATTATTTGGCAAGTTTAAGGAATGTCCAGCGCAACGAAAATATTTTGCAAGATTATTTTTTTCTACAATATTTGCTTGTATTCTTTTATATGACTGAGATCTGCAGTCTAAAAAGTTTATTCTAAAACCATTCAAGAAGTTCACTGTAACTTTGGCTAAGTTTGATCCAGTATAACGTTCAATTTGTATAAACTGTAAGAATCGTTCAATTGGTTTTTAAGATTTTTCGTGCACGTATCTTAGGACAACACAAAGTTGATCGCGATGAGATAAGTCAGGCGTATAATTTACTGAAATTGCCAAATTTTTTGAAACTTTTATAGCAGTCACGATAGCTTTCTGAACATTTTTTGCCATTAAAGAAGCCAATTCATCACAAACTGTCTTAGAAAAGTGTGTAATATGAACCAATTTGACCGTAACTTGTAATGTGTACTGATAAAAATTGTATGATGTACAAAATAGATACAAATTAAAATCTCCTTGCTTAGTTTACACTATTTTTGTCTTTAAAAAAGTTGTAAGCAGTTTCCAACTGGCACATAAAGACTTTTTACTTCTTAGATATATGGAACACTTCTGTACAAAAATTAGAATGTCCACACAATATGTTTAATTTTTCTTTTTTTGTTATGGCCATGCTCTTAACTTAGATGTAAATGTGGAAACCAGTTGCTGCATTCCACAGTGGACCAGAATATAACAAAAATTAGAAAAAATAGAAAACGTTTAAATATAATCATAGTATACATCTAATCATATATTTTTGGGTTCAGGGAATCTATTTCTGACATCAAAATTAGGTTTTGACTACTCTTAATTGAGGTTGGGAACAAAAATACCACAAAAAGTTATTCCCCTTAACCCAAAAGTGAGGGTAATGAGTTAATAACTTAATTTTTGTTACAATTTTATACTAAATTTTAACTAATTTAGCAGGTTTAAAATTTCACGGAATAATCTTTAAGAGAGTTATGACCCTATAAAATTTACAACCCCCTCATTTTGGAAAGGTTTTAAAATTTATTTAGTCATAACTTTTAAAATCTAAATTATTATTCCATGAAATTTAAAACATGCCAATGTAGTCAAATTTAGTATAATATAATTAACAAATTCATTCATTAACTCATTGCCCTCACTGTTGGGGTAAAGGGATTAATTTTGGGGTATTTTTCGGTTCTAGGCATCACAGCAATTTTTTGGAAAGTATTATCATTTGACATTAGCATAAATATACTTAAATTTGGAGTTTGCACAACGTCTGAAATTGTTAATCTGTAACAACAAACAAAATTAATTTGCGCTATTGTAACTATATTGTTTTTCAGGGTCAAAAAACATTTAATTAGCATCCCATATTAAAAAAAAAAATGTTTTGAATTGTGAAATCATATAAACAAAACAAGTTCATACAAGTTACAAGTTTTCTACAAGTAAAAGTTTAACTTCTTCGGGAAGAAGCAGTTCCACCTTTTTTCTGCTTCGCAGCAAGCTGATCACTGAGCATACAAATAGGTATAGGCTTTTGTTGCGAACTACCTGATGAGAGTGTATTAACAGTTTACGTAAACCATGCGGCATAAAATAGCAGGGTTATAGATAAACAAATCTTTGGGCTGTCTCCTTGCAAAAGGTTTCTAGAGCCTCAGAATTTTCCTCTTCCATTCACAAGACAGTGCATTGTATAATGTACAAACGCTTGGTTAGTTTCTCGTCAATACCCGATACTTCAGTAGAAACTGAATAATCCTGAATGAATCCTGAAATAATCCTGAACCCTTTATAAATATTTTATAGATCATATATCGTTTAGCTTAAATTATAAAATTTATAAGGAAAGGTTAGATTTTTATTAAAAAGCATACCCTAAAAAATATCTTGTTTATTATTTATTTAATTACTAAAAACAATGACTCGAATAAAAATTTTTAGGCAAATTGCGTATATACTTTTATAAAGTTTTTCAAAATTTGGTCAAGTCAACCTTTGACAACATGCACCAACTGGAGAAGAGAAGGGGGGGTGGGAGTGGGAGCGGAAAATCTTTTTACAAGTGTTTATTAATTATTTATTTATAAATCAATTAGTTATAAATTAATAAAGTATGCGTTTAAATTAGTTTTGTTTTAACGTATAATAACGTGTGGTAAATCTATTACCGCAAAGTATTTTTTACATGAAAAATTGTAAAAATGTCCGAATAGTGTAAAAAAAATCTGCTAAAAATTGACAACCTCTGTTTTTTTAAATAGTTATAAAATTATAGGTACATATGTATATATATTTTCAAATTCCATAAGGATAAATTATTTCTAAATGTCACAGATGTATTGTCAGTATCTACATGTTTTCCACACATATTTTAACAACTTTTTGACTTAAAAGCATCCTCAAAGGTTTACAAGTTTGATCAAGTGCATTATAAAATAAATGATAACAAGTTTCAATGCCATTAACATATGCATGTTAATTGCAAATGATTAAAAAATTCAATTTAAGACCTTACGTTTTGACTTTTTAGCTAAACTCTGGCCCACTGTGCATTCAAGTGGTTTTATTGTTTAGCATTTAGCAAAATATTGCAATGTTCATAAAGCACATAAATGTCATATAAGCACATGAATTAAACTTGTTGAAACACAATTGGATAGGAGAAGATGAAATAATTGAAGTTAGTTTGTGAAAGAAGATTGTCGGATAACTCAAACGGTAAAATGCCGATATTCAGAACATTTGGTGAATTAATTTCACCAATATTTATCAATTTGATTTTTTTTTTTCAAGTTGATTTAGGTGCCCCAAGAAGTCCTTACGGTCTTATTACAGAGCACCGCGGTAAAGCATTTAATAGGAAGTTCACGCCTCCTTCCTAACCGATATCGCAAAACTTACCCAAAGGTGGGGTTTGAACCACGGGTCATACGTTTCTGAGGCAAGTGCGCTACCACTGCGCCACGGCAGCTTTTTAAATTTCATGTCTGTCATCAGAATTGGCGCGAGTAGGTGTTACGTGGGGGTGTTGTTGCCATAACCAAAAAAAAAATAAAAAAATCCTTGTATTCTGAAATTTGCCGACTAACTAAACGACATTTGCAGACTGACTGTCTAAATTTTCTAGGTGAGAGAACAAGGAGGGGGCAGTCACCCTCTTTCTTTGCACCTTGTCTGTATGTGAAGGTACGGTATAAGTACGTGCGCAAAACTTTTACACTATTTATACATATGATATTTTTTTAAATTTTAAAAATTTTTTCTAATTCTTTCAAAAATTTTTTTAAAATTTTTTAAAAGTTTAATTTTCAATTTACTCTTATTATTTTAGCTTAAAAAAAAAAACTAATGAATATTAAGTGAACAAAACAGATCATAAAACCGGCTCCGACTCGTAAATAGCTTTAAACAAGGGTTTTTTAATATTATAAATCAAATCTGAATTTTTAAGACGTCAAAACAAATACATAAATGCAAATTTAACTCAACATGTTGCGAAAATTACCCTTTTAGGACTGTTAAAGGTAATATTTACCAGTGTTACTGTGTTCTGCGTGTTAAAAAACTAACTTGTCATCATCAATGAGTAAAAGAGATATCTGATCATTAGGAAAAAAACAGTCACAAAGCAAATGCTATTGCATTAAAAAAGCGAACTTCTTTAAATAACTTTTTAAAAAACACAGCATTAGGTAATCAAGTAATTAATGCTGAGGTCATGGTAACAAATGTTTTAGTTCAGCACAACATTTCTTTAGCCACCTCCGAAAATCTTAAATCTCTTTTTAAAGAGTTTTTTTCAGACAGTAAAGTTGCCAAAAGGTATGCAAGTTAAATTAAAACAATGGCTGTTATAAACGAATCATTTGCTCCACATTGTCGAAATTAAATTGTAGAACATTGTAAAGTTCGTCCATATTTCTTAGGCACTGATGGATCGAATTACTCTGGCATTGATAAGATGAATCCTATATATATCAAAATATTTGATGCTGACCGATCAAAAACAATAACATGTCATTTCTTTGATATGTGCTTAACATCTGGAATAAATTGCTATCTTTTTTTTCTATCGAAAAAAAATTGGAAGAATATGAAATTCCATGGAAAAATCGCATAAGTTTAAGTGTTGATAATACAAATCCTATAATGAGAAAAAGAAATTCAATTGCTTAAAAATATTAAAAAAAAAAAAATATCTTTATTGGTGGTTGCCCTTGTCATCTTGCACGCTTAGCTGCTAGTAAAGCATGTGATGTTTTTTGTAACTATATTGCATTAAATGTCAAAAATGTTATGATAGGCTTGTACTATTGGTTTGATAAGAGTAAAAAACGAAAAGGCAAATTGAGAGAGTACTTTGAATTTTGTAATCAAGAGTATCAAGAGATTCTAAAGCATCTATTAATTAGATGGCTTTATCTAGGGAAATGTATTTTATACGCTATTGTCAAGTATACTAGCCTTAAAACTTTTATTTCAAGTGAAAGCTTTGCTTTCACTTGAAATTTCAGTATGAAATTTCAAGTGAAAGCAATCGGGTTATGAAATTGAAATTTCATAACCCGATTTTGGAACCAGCAATGCTTTTTCTAACTTCAGCATTGTCTTTGTTTTTACATTTCAATCTACTATGGCAACGAGTAGAGCCAACAATTCATTGTCTAAAATCAGCAATCGAAAGTCTAAGCAAAAAAGCTGACCAAGCGCATAATTCTACCAAACAAACTGAAAAACATTTCATCTGTTTTAGAAATAGACTTAAAAGATCCAAAAAGTTATATTGATACTCAAGATATTTATCTTGAAGTCCTAACAAAACCAAATCTTTGAAACAGGAGATATTTTACAAAAACAACCTAAAGAATTTTAGGATGCTGCTCACTATTATTTAAAGTCGTTCCTTAAATATATTAAGCACAAATTTCCTTCTTGATGACGGTTTAATTGTTAATGCTGCTTGGGTGGATGTTTTGGACCGTGAAACTCGAAGTAAAAGCAAGTTCAGTATTTTTATGACCGGTATGAGTGGCATCAAACCTGAATAGTATGATTGAATTAAATGGTATAATTGAATTAAATGGTATAATTGAATTGAATGGTATGGTTATAAATGGTATCAAACCTGATGAATTGTATGAGGAGTTTAGCGATTATCAGATTTTAAAGAACAATGATTTTAATGATAATGTTTTTGAGGAGGCTAAGATACCTGAAAATATTCTTGATGATATTGGAGGTACACCTTTGTTTCACTACAGAATCGACATTTTATGGTATTATTTCAAAAATGATTATTCAAAATACTTTAGTTAAACGATTTAAATTGCTACCAAAATTAGCTGAAATTGTTCTCATTATTCCCCACAGTAACGCTGAGTTAGAAAGATTATTTCATATTGTTAAAAAAACAATTAACTTGAGAGATCAGCATTAAAGTTGGATAGGACATTATCAAGTATTTTAACTATGAAAACAATGTTTCCCTAGGCTACAATGCCATGTTTTCAATGGAAACCATCTGAACATCTGTTAAAAACACAAAGAAAGCAACAAAAATATACAATTTCATACTATTTTAATTTTTCTTGTTTAAAAAAATGTACTTTTTTAAAAAAATTTTACGCTTATCAAGGTTTATGTGTAAATCTTGAGATTTTTTTTAATGAATCTCAAAGTTTAAAGAAAAAGAGTTGAAAGATCTGCTTTTGGAGTTTTATGATTTTTAAACTAAGTTTAAAAGCAATGAGACCACTGCAACTTAAATTTCACCTTATATTATAGAAGTATAGATAGAACTTAAAAAAAAAAATAAATAAAGAAACCTATAGACAACCCTTCCTTTGTCTAAAAAATCATAAGCCAAAATCACACATTTTTGAATTTGGGGCCTACTTTAAAAATATTTATCTAGAAATGTAAAAGGTGCCGGTGACCTATTTTATTGTTTTTGGAAAGAGTATCCTATCGTTATTTTACTGGTTTAAAAAAACAGATCTTGTATAGTTTAAAAAACAACTTATGAGTCATCAAACTGCCAAAAAGTGTTTTAACAAGCGTTCAAAAATCAGCAATAATGGGAAATAAAAAAGGTCTCAAGATTGAATGTATAGATTTTATATTTTTTTTACTCCATATTACAATTCTTTTAAAGCAAAAAATTAATTTAGAGGGTAATATTGCATTAAATAACTTTACATCAAAATGGTGCTAAATCTGAGTTTGTTTTTTTTAATTTATAAGATTGTACAATTATACTTGAATTTTTTTTTTCCTGTAAACATTTTTAACTTGATGTTTATTGAACATAATTAATTATTTTTAAGCATTATTTCTTAATTTAAAGTCATTCAGTATGGTCTATTTAGCATTTACTTCTGAATTATTCAGAACAGAGAGTAAGCATTTTATGCTAAATATACTTTATAATAAAAAAATAATTGGTCAAGTAGTCCTGTAGAATTTCCCCCCAAAAAGGGTTAACCTAGAAAAATTATTGTAAAAACATGTTACATAACGTCAATGTTACATTGACGTCACAAAGATTAGTGGATGATATACGAAACTTTAAATTTTGCTAATAAATTTTAAACATGCTATACAATAAGTTGCTATAATAATATTTATATTTAATTGATATAAAAGTTTTGAGTATATTATTATTTTAATTATTAGAATCTTGGCTGCCGGAGCCACGACCGATAAGATCTTTTTTTGTTTTTGCAAGGGGACCTTTTTATATTTTTTTGTTTGTTTTTGTCAAATTTTTTTTGTTAAATTGAATTTTTGTAAGTAAAAATGGGCAGAGGTATTAAAAAGTTGCATTTCTACATTTCGAATTCTAAAGTTATTAGAATGTTAGTATTCTTTATGTATTCGAAATATAATCGTTTGTGTTTGCAATTTCAATCAAAAACTTTTAAGTAAATTAATTATCTTGGTTTTTATATAATTATGTAATGATTTGCTATTTTTAGATTTTAATACAAGTTATCTAATCTTGAAAATGATAACACAAATAATTCAAATTATATGTTTTAGTTGCAAAAAGTTTGATTTGTAAACGCCTTTAAAATTAATTTCAAAACTCAAAAATTATGGACTTATAAAATAATTCCTCTGTATGTGAATTGTGTGGTAAAAACAAATTAGAAGGAGATTCATTGAGCCAAGTGGGGGAAAAATTTGGAAAAGATGTTTTCAACCAAGAAGCTCTTTAAAAATTAATTGTTTTTTTATACAGTTCATAAACCAATACATTCAAATCCAAAATTGTATTTGAATGTATTAGTTTATGAACTGTATAAAAAAATAATATGCAGGAAAAGGTTTACATTCACTCATCGTGTTGAACTAAATTAAGAAACCAATCAAAATCAATTAAAAGGTCAAAAGCATCAATGGAATCTCCAATAAAAAGAAAACTTTTTAATTGATCAGAAAGAGTTTTTTTTATTTTTAAAAGTAATGTTTTTATTTTAGAAAAATTCGCACACTTAACAGTCGCCATCCTGAAAGATTTCACAGAAGTAAAAACAAAATCAACAAAAATTTCTCAAGCAACTCTAGAATTATGCAAAGAACGTGGCTACTTTTTATCAAAAACAGTTGAAGCTAGACTTTTGAATATAAACGATCTTGTAACCGTTGATGCACGATATCACATTTATTGCCGTGCAAAATTTGGAAGACCTATAACTACATCAAGCTCTGGAAGACCTACTTCAACAGAAAGTCTTTAATGCAGCATACTTAAAACTCGAGGAAGATATTGATCTTTACACAGTGTTTTAGTTTTAGGAAATGATGCAAACATTAGGAGAAGAAATATATTCCCTTTAAATGACTCAAAATAAGATTAAAATAAAATGAAGATTCTATGCAATTGGTCTCACGACAAGGTAAAAGTTACCGTTGATAATGTACTTTCTTCAAAGTGGCTAAATATTCTACTTGCTAAACTGGGTTTTGCATCAAGTTACGAGGAGGTTTGTTTATTTAGTGATAATTTTAGCTGAATTTGTCTTTTGACATCTATACTTTGAAATCTATACTTTACACATAACACTTTTCAAAGAAGATCATAAATTATTTAATAGGTAATTCGTTACAAGCAGAACATAGTGAAGCACTATAAAATTAACGATATTTCTTGAAGGTACCCTAAAGATACAAATACCCTGAAGGTACAAAATCTATTCAGTTTGTTGGGGATATTACAATTTAGCGACAGTCAATAGTAAAAACACACATCACCGACTAAGTTCTATATCAATTGCAAATGGAAATGTAATTGGGCACACAAATAAGAAAAGATTACGTAGGGTTAAAAAAAAAAGTTGGTCTAACATAAACTTTGACAACCAGATTAAAATGTCTCAGTTTTCCAGTTGACGTTCCGGTTTTATCTCAAATATAATTTCAAGAATTTACAATGGTATTTACATAACTAAGCTGTTTAGTAGGGTTTTCCCAAAAAAAATATTTTGTGCGCCATCAAAAAACTAGCTCTTATATGTAAAAAGACAAAATATGTAAAAAATATTAATCTGAGACAAGTGTAAGAGCATGGTGTCAAAAACAAAAAATGTCAGTTTTTGTCATATTTTTTAAGTTTTTGTTATGTTAAATGTACCTGCAATGAGAAAAAGGATAAAATTTATTTTAAAGTTTTTTGTTTTACTTGTTTTGAACATTTTTTAACTACTGTTTTTTAAAGTAATCATTTTTTACTTAAATTTAATAGTATATTTCAATTTTTTTCTTGATTATTGGTATATCATTGATCACCGTATATTTTTACTTATAAATCTTTGATTAGTTTAATATACATGTGATTTAATGGTTATAAAATTTTTAGTTTCAAATTAAATATATTTTTAAAAATGGGTCGTACAGTAAAAAAATCTAGGAAAAAATGACCAGGAAAGAAAGAAAAGTACCCTGTTCAAAGTAGTTACAGTACACTGTTCAAAGCAGTTTAAGACAATCTCTATATCTGTTAAAATATCCCATAAATGAGCTTCCAGTCAACCAGCTGCCTAATGTCAAAAACATCTTGCAATACTTTCACTTTTTGAAATCTTTAAGGTAATTTTATTATCTAGTTTTTACCTAATTTATTTACTTAACCCAAAATTCATGAATATAAATATATATTTCAGTTGATTTTCTTTTATATTGGAGCACCAGATTTCAGTCCAGCAAAGAAATTATTGCTAAAGAAAGTAGATTTCCAGGTGGAGGTTGATACCTTGTTAGGCATATCTGTTTTGACTTGCATGACATTAATTTATCAAGATCTACTCTACACAGAAAAAGAACTATTGAAAATCTTGGTAACTATTATTCAAAAAACTGATTAAGTTTGTTTGTTTTATTATCTTTATTATTTTAAATGTACAATTTAATTGATTCAGAAGAAACACTAAGACAGGATGCTGTTAATGTTTTAAAAGGAAAAAAAAATCATTTTGATGGGGAACTTGTTAGACAGCTGGAAGAAGAAAATGATCTGACAGTTGCCTTTGAGAGAGTTGCAGTTACTAAATTACCGGGTATTTAAGTCAGCAGCTTGTTGCAATGGTTTTATTGGATTTTGTTTTGCATAGCCCAGGTTACTCATGACCAGGCTGAGGCAGCTGCACAAGGTAACTTTACTGCTTTTAACAAATTTAAATTTTTTGTTAAAAATATGGAAGTCACCAATGATTGTGCAGAAAGAAATATAAAACTAATCCAAGACTTTATTATTTCATACTAAAGATATGAAGCAGATCTTCATTTCGGTATATATCTAAAGTTATTACTACATAAACAGTAATATCTAAAGTAACCATCACACAAAAAAAATTAACAGTATTAATTTAAGCAGATTCTGTTATGCCGTTATATATGCTGTTATATTCATGGATCCGAAGAAATTGATTGAGACAAAACAATTTTGGCGTTATAATGGCGTTATATTTGCTGATTTGTTATGGTGTTGTGTTATTGTGTTAAATTTAAAGATGCTTGATGTTATATTTGCTGTTATTTTTACTTATGGTTTTGCATTTATACTTGCTGTTATATTTGCTGTCACAGGTGACAGCAAATATATCAGCAAAATATCATTGCAATAAATATAAAGTTTTAAAACTGGCATATTAGTTTGTAAAGTGGTATTACGAGTTAGTAAAAGTGAAAGGAAAACGAAAAGAAGGCAATTAAATAAAATTTAAAAGAAAACTCTGAAACAGTTATGGTCATCAACAGTAATTTTTTTGTATTTTGTGCAGCTGGTAGATATATTTTATTTTTAAGATGTTGTAGAAAATGTAATGAAGTTTAACCATTTTGTTTATTGAGTATTTTCAATTTAAATTGAAAATTATCTTTAGAAAACGCTTATGCATCATGCTATAACTAAATAACGTGCATGTATCAGAAAACCAAGTCAAGTGCTGTAGTATCATTTCAAATCAAAATCTAAAAATACCTTAAAATTTTCTTCAAACTGTTAAAGCAAAATTATAGCACCAAAACATTTGTCACTTCTTTTTTAGTATAACTATTTGAATTAGTAGTAAAGATGATTGTCAATGATGCCAAGTTATATTTATATTGTTTTTTTTTGTTCGCGAAACATTCACTTTGTCTATTTGATTGAAGAAGTCAATTGAAACAGCTTTTAAAAACTGCTAATAGTTTTACTTCCTAATGTACAAAATTGTAGAGCTTATGATTCAAGCTCTACAATTTGTATTGAAACCAATATATCCAACTCTCAACAAGTTAGGTTTTTATCTGATTTAAATAAAGCTGACACAGCTCAATCAACTTTAATATGCCAATTTTCATCTATTTCAAACAATTGTGTAGATTTTGTGGTACCACCTAAAAAAATAACTTGGAACTCTGAAAACCAATACATGGCTGGAGAATCTTGTGTGAGTGTTGTCCACTAGGTGACAATTTTTTTGCAAAAAAAAAAAAAAAATTAACACTGCATCTAATTCTTTCCTAAACCCCTAAATGATATTAAAACTATTTTGGTTTATTCTAAGGAGTAGTATTAGTGCTAGATGTAGATTTTAGATGATTTCATAATTAACCATAATTTGAAATTTTCTTCGTATGTCGTCAATATTTTTTTACTTCTTCAAAATGTTTCATTTGAAAAATAAAAGTAATTCAAAGTTTATCTTTTTAATCAATAAATATAATAATATTGCATTTCAAAACCTTTTACAGCAGATTTGAAATTTTTAAACTGTTAACAAAGCTACAAATAAAAAATTGTGCATATAAAAAAAAGTCGTAGTAAAGATAGTTTCAGGTAGGGTTTAATACAGGTATTATTTAGTTTTAACTTTTAGAATTTAAATTTAATGAATTGTTTTCAAATTAAATATAAATAAATAAATATTAAATATTATTTATGTTATAGCCAACATATAGACACAAAGATGCAATCAAGTATTGAAAAAAAGGCGAAACATGTTAGACATCTGAATGTTAGTTGTAGGAGGCCCCTTTACCTTCTTAAATCTCCTATGTTTTTTTTACCTTTGAATCAGCTTCCAACAAATGGGTTACTTCTAAGAAATTATCAATATTTAATCAGCAGTAGATCAAAACAATTCAAAAGTATTTACGATAATTTTTCTTGTCCTATGGGATCAATATTTTAACATGAAATGCAATGGAAAAACAACGTGTTATCAGGAAAATGGAGATTTGTGTCTTTCTCGAAATATAGTGAACATCTGGGAGTCCTGTGGTTTTAAAAACTATATTATTGAAGAGGATAAAATATTATCAAAATTTGTGAAACTTCACAAAAAATAGGTACCAATGACCGAGGGATAGTTGCTAATTCGGAAAAATGACACCAAAGAAAAGTTAGTTGAAGAATTTTAAACGATCATGGAGACTCTTTTTGACATTGGAAAACCCAATATTAATGAGTTCATACAACTCAATCAAGATATGCCAAGAAACAAAGAGAGCAAAGAGGAAGATTTAGCATTTTTGTAAGATAAGAAAAATGCTAGAAAACAGTTTATAAGCGGGCATATAGATAAAGAACTTGAAGAAAAGATTGTACGTAGACAAGAGAGATATATAGATTATATGGAAATAATGAGCGTAGATATATAGATTATAAGGAAATAATGTCAATAGAGGCTGAATATCATAATGATGAGAACAACGATTACTAAGATTTAGAAGATTTAGAACCCTCAATTAAAAATGCTGCTGGAAATTATTCAAATGAGAAAAAATCGATATCTGAAACAGATAATTTTTATCATGAAAAATCTAAATTGTATATTTTACATGTATTGTATACTACTTAATAGAATAAACTGTGAGTGTACTTTTTCACTTTCATTTTTTGCTAATATTATTGAAGATCTTTCGAATCTGGCATTGATGGTAAGTAATATTAATTATAATTCTGATGAGGATGAAGATTACCAAAAAACATCAAACAAAGCAACAACAAAAAAAAAAAAAAAAATTAACGACATACCACTTATGCTTTGATCCGATTCAATCCTTGTCAATAAAGAAATTACTCGACATGGCCTAATTACACCAACAACTCCTCTCAGTGTAAGGACTGGCTAGCTACCAAGATCAAACAATTCTTATAGCTAGGATTATGAACTACCTTGGAGTAAATATGAAAAAAATAAGGATAATTAGAAACAGTCAAATTGAAGCGTTATGAGGTTGTTCAAAATCACGGAAATGAAATTAGATAGAATTATATCGAGGAAATGAAACGAAAAAATCTTGTCCTTCACTTTAAAAGCAAACTAGTGACACATTTGTATAAGGAAATCCCAGAAACAGTTACAAGAGATAGAATTGCTGTGTCTGTTATTAGTCCTGAATTTGGAAAATAGTGATATAAAATACTATGTCATAGTATTTTATATCACTATTTTCCAAACATGGTAGTTTCATAGGTCGATGGTAGTTTCATAGTCTATGAAACTACCATCGGTAAAGAGTACATATCACTCCTTCATAAAGTTAAATCGTTTTATCCTACAGCAATTGAAGAACTCAGTGGGTTACTTAGGGCATATCATTCTAAACCAGGCCTACCTTCAGTTTAGTTCTGAAGATGCTGAAAGTGAAGCAGACTTATTTAGATCTATTTTGGAACCTGCTTTAAAAAATAATAAAAATTTAGAAAAGGCTGTAATTACTGGTGTTCAGTATATTCTTAAAAGTGGAATTTTATCTGGATTAAATAATTTGGTAAAACATGATATAACCAGTGACAAATACTCAAAAACGGAATTTCTGAGAAAGAGCTTAAGATTCTTCTTAATCATTTTAAATTAAAAAAAGATGAAGATTACGTAAAAGATTGGTATAATGGATATTTGTTTAATATTGGTACAATCGATAACCCATGCTTCATTGGGAAATATAATGTTTGGTCAGTTGTAAATTATATATCTAATCCTCTCAAATTTGTCTCATATTGGGAAGATAATAATCTACTCAAAATTTTGAATAAAAATCTTTTGAAAAATGAAACTATTAAAGATATTGTGGAAGACTTGGTAGGTAATCGTAATGTGTTTATAAGTAATCTTACCACTAATTTTAGTGTGAACGATTTTCTAATATTAAAATCTATAACTAGTAATTCAGACAAAATAAAAATTACCAAAGAAGTTATAAACCTACTATTTTCCTATTTATTTATTATTGGTTACTTAACAAATACTAGATCAGTAAATCAGTACTGTATACCTAACAATGAAATTAAATACGAGTTTCAGAAAGTTCTGTTATTATATTATGAAAATGCCTTTAACATTCCCACTTCTTTATTTGAAGATTTGATTAAAATTCTTTATGATGTATTTGAAGCTGATGAAAGTAGTATTTCTTCTATTTTTACAAAGAGTTTTGGACCTTAACTTTTGTCGTTAGTTGGTCATTTAAAACTATAGTCAAAAGATAATATAGATGTTAGCGTTGGATTATATGGAAATGAAGACCAAATGCATTCATTGCTAAACTATATCGCTCTACAGGTTGTCAATGCAAAGTTTGCCACTGAGCGATTTACAACAAAGTGTAGTGGCAAAATGGGCAAAGCCGATATAATTATATCAAAAAATAACATTGGTGTTGTTTTAGAAATGAAGTACAACGATGATGCTCAGAAAGCTCTTATACAAGCTAAAGATTACTTTGCTTTTAATAAAGATGTTAATATAAAGATTTTTGTTGGATGTAATATAACAGATAAAAATTTAGTGTTTTTATCTGGAGAAGTAATTAGCCCTAGTTCATTTATTTCTTTTAATTATCCATAACTTTAATTTAAACAGTAATGGGTTCATGTCTTTTTCTTTTTTTCTATAACTGAATTGCTATACACTTTTATTAAAGTTTTGTTTTGGTGTTTTTAGGGCTTTTTTTTCTTTTGTTTTTAGGGTATGCTTTTTGTTTTAGGTATGCTTTTTTTACTTTTATTTTTCAGGTCATGTAATAATTTGTTGTTTAGGTATATGTTGGCGTTATTTTAAGTGTTGTGTTTTTTTTTTTAGGGTCATGTTTAGTTTATTAATGTTTATTTTATGTGGTTGATGTTTCAAGTGTTGCAATTTTTTTAAGGGTCATGTTTAATTTATTAATGTTTTATTCTTACTTTTTGCAGTTTAAATATATTGATCTTGTAATTTTTTTTAAATTTTTGCATTTTTAGACCGCTATAAATCTTGTGTCAATTTATATATTAAAAAAAGTTTTTTTTTTAATATATAAATTATACTGTTTAAACAATAATAATAACCAATATAATAATAAGTTATTTGCTGCAGCATCATATTCAAAATTTACAGTCATTAAAAAAGTGATCAAAAAATTAATTGACTTGCTATAAAATTAAATCGCTTTAAAAATTGATTGCTTAAAAAAGTTGACTCGCTTTGTTTTTTAATTGAGTTGAGTTAGCGTTTTTTTAAATTCACTTGTTTCAAAAATAAACCAAAATATAATTGCTAAATAATTGCCTAATTTATAAATATCTGAATCAGTGATATCAAATCCATTCAATATCAACATGCATGCATTGCATCTAAATTTGGTATAAACATTCTGAATGCACTGCAACAGCAAGCAACAAAAGACCCTATTAACAATTAATAACATTTTTTTATGAAAAAAGTTTACACTTTACCTAACAACCGGTGATTATTTAATCTGTTGTAATGAATATAAATTAATGTACTTAAAAGGTACATTAATTTATATTCATTACAACAGATTAATTATTTGTCATGCAAGAAATTTTATATATAGTTTACTTACAGGATAATTGGGCTTTACTTAAGCCTAGTTTTAGTATCTAAATTAAATTAAGAAGTATTTAAAATATTTAGTGTAAATTAAGAAGTATTTAAAAGATACACAAAAAATAATAAACTTCAATTAGAAAATAATAATGATAAGTAGCTCATAATAGTTTGAGAATATTAAGTCTTTAACTGTGATTTAACATTCCAAATTGTCTATTCCATAGGACAGTTCTAGTTAATTCCAATTAATGGTGAGTTTCCACTCATCCGAATTTATACGGGAAAGGGAACGGAAAAATAATCAGGTGAGCATGTGCAGTATTCTTTCAGACAAAAAATTTTATTACGCATGCTCACGCGATTATATTTTCCTTTCCTTTCTCGTTCCCGTTGAAAAATGGATGAGTGGAAACTCGCCTTAATAATTTTTCCAACAGTATTCCAGCTCTCATGGCAAACTTTAAAAATACTGTTGATACTTACACTAATAAAAAAAGACATTTTAAATAAGTAAACTTTTTATATAGTAAACAAAACTTTTTTTTTTTACCACAACAATAAATGTGCTAAAAAGTAGTATAAAAACTTTCTCAATGATTCCAGGGTTAAAAAAAAACTGGTTTTCATAAAGAAAAAAAAAATCATAGTTTCTTTAAAATCAAAAATACAAAATTATTTGTTTTTGCTAAAGTTTTATTTTCAAATAATAAAGTTACGAAGACTTGCATAGCTGTTGTTTCGAGTTTCAATCCTTTTTATTAGAGTTTTAAATTAAAACTTTATTTCAAAGATTACATTTTGTACAAAGTACTATAAAAAAACACGAAAAATATGAAGTAGATATTTTTAGGTAACCCTGACCCTGATAAATTTGCCTGATCTATTTGCTGTGGCAAATTTTGCAGAAACAAAGAAAAAACGTGTTTTAACTGATAAAATTAGTATAAAATGATAATAATTTTGCGCCGGGGCCAAAATAAAAAAAATACAACTTTTTTTTAAAGAGAAAATAGAAAAAAAAAAATTTGTTTATAGTTAAACTAAATTTTTCTTTCTTTAATTTTGCTCCTGATTTTTTTTAGCGCCCCTTAAGCCTTCACGTACTAGGGTCACATACCTTGGCCCTCCTCTGCTTGTGTGCGTTTACCACTTATTAAGTACTTAAGAATATCAGTCAAATATAATAAATTCAAGTAATATATTTAATTTTCATAAAGAATTTGACAGCTCTGTTATTTGACAAGATGTTGTATGCAATTACGTAACGCATTTAGGGGATTTGTATTTTTTGTGTTACAACTTGTGCTATTTTCTATCAATGGAGCAAGGGTTCAAAAACTTGTGAAGTCAAAGTTATATTTAAAAACTAGATAAAATAACCTTAAACCTAACCCTAATACACTCTTGTCTACATCTGTATATATATATATATATATATATATATATATATATATATATATATATATATATATATATATATATATATATATATATATATATATAAGCATGGGTGAGCCTAAAGATTACGCTGCTATATTTATATACTTTAGATCGACAAAATAAAATTTCTTTTAAACTATCAATTACTATTATTATTTCTGTTTACTAAATTCTAAAATTGATACATTTAAAGAAGAATAGAGTGTTTTTTGAAAGAAATAGTTTTTTTCGTCGACATAAAGTTTTGCATTGCACAATGTGTTGACCTAACGTAAATTAGACATAAGTTGACATAATAAAGATTATCAAATTCTTTAAGCAAGTATATGCCGATGTCGTGTGATAAATGTTTCGAACAAATTTTTTTCCCCTATGAAAGTTTTTACCGAGACAAACTCCCCTCAATGGAAAGTATGTAGTGATAAACATTTGGGGAGATATATTGTTTTTTCCTCACCCGAAATAAAATTTTCTCCGGTGATTTTTTTATATAAATTATACTAAAAAGCGTTGGCTTATATGCGTAATTTGATTCAAAATTTTTACATGGCCCTTAGTATTTTGATTAAAAATATAAAATAAAAATATAAAAGTGATTCAGCAGTTAAAATTAAGTTAAAAAATGTTTATTAACCTGTTTTAAATGTCGATAATTTGCATTTCCTACTTACGCCCATTTTTACGTGAAAAATTACTTTAGGGGTCGTCCATAAAGTACGTACACCAAAAATTCTGAAATTTGACACCCCCATCCTCTGTTGCAATGCGTACTTTTAAGTTTCATACACCTCTAACCCTCCCCCTTCAATTGAAAAAAAAAAAAAAGATGAAGGAGATGCCCAAATACTTTAAAAGTATCTAGGGTACCTCCTCCACCTTTTAAATTTCAATAAATTTTTATATAAAAAAAAAAATAGCTGGAGGGTTAAAAACGTATAAAGTATTTATACGACCCCAAAGCCCTAGGATCCCAAATAAAAAAACATCATCAAATACATATAAAAAATAATTTAAATAAAATTAAATCTTACTATTGCCGAGTGGAAAATGTTGTGAGCTGCGACAGCGGAGACGCGATCTTCTTTTCCGTAAACGGTGACTCCCAATTTAAACGGTGGCTCCTATTTTCCGTAAAAGTAAATTTTGAACCATCTAACATATATTGTTATATTTATATATATATATTATATATTACATCTATTTGAAAAATTATAGACTATATCGATTAAACACTATATCGATTAAACATGCACATGCGTTTCAACAAAGTTTTAATGAGTATTCTATTGAATAATTAATAATTTTATATCTTTATAAATATGGTTTAAATTAGGGTACATTATCGAAATTGCAATTTTCGAAAATTATCGATTAAAACGTTATCGAAATACTTCTTTTTTTTTCGAAATCTAAAAATACTTTCGAAAATAATCGAACTAAGCATATTAATTTCGAAAAAAAAAGTAATTTAGCAATGTGAATTTAATTTCGAAATAAAAAGGTGGATTTTGAAATAGGAAATTTATTTCGAAAGGAACAAAGAATTTCAAAGTGTGAAATTAATTTCGAAATAAAAAGATGGATTTCGAAATAGGAAATTTATTTCGAAAAGAACAAAGAATTTCAAAGTGTGAAATTAATTTCGAAATAAAAAGATGGATTTCGAAATAAAAAATTTATTTCGAAAGGAAAAAAAAGAATTTCGAAGTGTGAAATTAATTTCGAAACAAAAAGGTGGATTTCGAAAAGGGAAATTTATTTCGAAAAGAAAAAAAGAGTTTTGAAATGTGAAATTAATTTCGAAAAAAAAAAGTGTATTTAGAAAAGTGAAAATACTTTCAAAAGAAAAAAAAAGAATTTCGACAAGTTAAATTAATTTCGAAAGAAAAAAAAGAGTTTCGAAAAGTAAAATTAACTTCGAAAGAAAAAAAAAATTTCGAAGGGTGTAAATAATTTCCAAAAAAACCAAAAGATATTTGATAAGCTAAATTAATTTCGAAAATGAAATTATGTTTCGAAAAGTTTAATTTATTTTGGTAAGAAATTTTTTATTTTAAAGTTTAATTTATTCTAAAGAAAAATAACGTTAAATTAACGCTATAAATTTTATAAGCATAACTTATAAATGAAAGTTTAATACCTTAAGTTTTATTTGCGTATAAATACTAAATAACCGGGGGCATATATATATATATATATATATATATATATATATATATATATATATATATATATATATATATATATATATATATATATATATATATATATATATATATATATATATATATATATATATATATATATATATATATATATATATATATATATATATATATATACATATATAAATGTATATATATATATATATATATATATATATATATATATATATATATATATATATATATATAAACTTGTTTTACTTCGGATTACTAATCGCGTGCTTAAAGTAAAAATCACGATGGTCATCAAAATACATAATACAATATACAATATGATTGACAAATAATTAACCCGAAATAACCCAAAATAACTCAAATTAACCCGAAATAACCCGAAATAAATCAAAATAACCCGAAATAACGTACCCAGTAAGCACAAGACGCATTTTCGACACTTATTGACGTCTAAAACTAGTCTAGATAAAGACGCACTTTTATAGACGTTTTGAAGACATCTTGTTGACGTCTTTTATAAATGCGTTTTAAAAATGACGTTTAAAAGGCGTCTTTTTGTAAGATAAAAAGACGTCTAAAAGACGTCAATTTGTAAGACATCTTCTAGACGTCTTTTATAAAGACGTTTTTAAAATGACGTTTAAATAGCGTCTATTTAAGCGTTAAAAAAACGTCTATAAGATATCTTTTTTTAAGACATCTTCTAGACGTCTTTAATAAATGCGTTTTTAAAATGATGTTTAAAATGCGTCTTTTTAAAGTTTAAAAAGACGTTTAAAAGACGCATAATAAATAGTCTAAAGGACGCTTTAAAAGACATCTAGATCATAAGGCTAAAAGACGTCTTTTCTGAGACCTGTTTATAAATATGTCATTATGACTTCTTTTTGACGGCTTTGTCATTACGCGTTAAGTAGATGTCGTTTATTCAAAGTAAAAACATAGTTTTTATTATTTTCAATAATTTGTTCAAGTTTTAAGTGTAAATTACTTTAAGTTAAATTTTTTTTTTTACACAATTGCTAGAATTGTTGTCACAGGAATCACTAAAACAATTGCTATAATATTAATATATCTTTTTTTTATTAATAATTATTTTGCTTTTTTAATAGATAGTTGACTGATCATGATTATAAGTGAAAATGGCAAGAATAATAAAGAAGTTAAATATCAGTATTTTTAGTTTTTATACACCCACAAGCCATATAATGTGTCAAGTATGCGGTCAAAAATTAGCTTGCAATACGTAAGATAAATTTTATTATAACTAAAAAATAGTTATAAATGTTTTGAATACTGTTTTGATATATATTTGCTATAGTTGTTTATTATTTTCGTCTTTGATGCATCAACCGTTGGTGGTGATTACAGCAATACTATTTTGATTGCTGGTTCCTATGTATATCTTGAATGTACGAAATTATAACAATATATATCGTTATAAATATAATGAATATATACCACATACTACGCGAAAATGTTACGTCATGTACTTAAATTTATCTTGAAAAAAACGTCTGAAATACGTCTAAAACGTTATGATCTAGACGTCTACAAGTGCGCCTTTTAGACCTCCTTAAAGACATCTTTTAAACGTCTTTTAAACGTCTTTGTGCTTACTGGGTAAGAATTAACTGTAATATTTGACACATATTTGACCAACAATTTATAAAAAACCCAAATTAAAAATATGTTCTATTAAGGGCATCCCACATATTAAAAATTCAGTGGTTTAAAAAATACTTATCTGAACATTTATGGGAACAAAGAATGGGAAAATGGGAAACGGGCTCCTTTGGAAGCACTACTGATCTGCAAAACACGGGATTGAACTATTCAACAATGATTAATTTTAAATTGCTGTTAAGTGCATATCCACACAAAATCCTTTGTGCGGATTTAATTTCCAAATATAATTATATTTATTTAAAACATTACCAATGTCCTTAAAGTATTATACAAACTGCTAATACTAATGTCCTAAGAGAAATTTTTGTATTGAAATCATAACAAAAAATTAAATTTTTTAACGAATAGTGTAACAAAGAGCAAATAGTATAATTATTTACCGAATTTTTATGAATTTAACGAACTTCGCTAGTGCTTTTTGTCGACGTCTTGTTTAAAATAATTTTTTTTTATTAAATCATATAATAAAAAGAAAATTAGCGGTTATACTTTTAAATAGCTCTTTTTTCTATTTTGTACGACTTTCATTTTGTATTTATTTTGATGTGAATCGATTAAAGAAAGATCAAGTCAATTACCTTTGTGTAATGTGCTCCAAAGAGTGTGGGGGTAGAACAATTTGTTGTGGGATATGTAAAAAGTGGGTTGAGAAGAGTAACAAACTTTTAAATCAATGGAAAACCCCAAAAATGAGTTTTTTTTTGCCAGACCTGTGGTCATGTGAGAGATGAATTTGATTGGAAGAAAAGTCTTACAAGGTGTTTTTTGATAATTCATAGTATTATTTATTAGGTTTGATTGAAAAACAGGATACCCATAGAGACAACCACCAGCAAAGTAAAGCAAGGGCTTTTAAAAATTTATTAAAAATGTTATTATACAATCGTTTCAAACTTTCATTCAACAAAACAGAGAGTGCATGTACATAAGTACAATCGGAATCAAGTTTTGTGTAAACTGTCTTTCTTTTTTTTTAATACTGACTTATTTTAGATTGAAATCTAAGCCAACTTCAAGTCAATGTTTGATCGAAATTTTATTGCTGAAAACATATATTGTTACCCTACAACCTCGCCCATCAGATCTCATCCCAGGTTCGGAAGATTTATTTTCCATTTCTCTAATCAACAAAATGCAACATTAAATTTTGCAGAAATACACACCTAGATCTACACAATTGGTGATGACAACTGCCTTTTCCGGACTGTGTCACTAGCTTTATATGGTACTGAAGATCATCATTTTTATCTCAGGGTTCTCACCTCCATTGAAATGATACAGCACAGAAGTAAGACATATTATTTATATGGATTAATTAAGTAGATATGATTTAAAAAAAGAAAATTTGTATTACCTGGTCATTCTTCCTATTGGTTTCTTATAAATAATAGTAAGAATCCACTACCGTAGAAAAGTAACTTACATTTACAGTATTGGACAAAACATTTGCAACCAACATCGAACAATTCTAAAAAGTGTTCCTAATTTTACATGTCTTAAAAACGAAACGAACTATGAGCAATCAGCTGACAGGTGACAGGACACAGGCAGAATTTTGTTGACAAGTGCCATTTTGCAGCGGACAAAACAAGTGCTACTTTTTTGGCTTGTTTCATTTTCTTAAGTCTGTTCCGTGTCAACGTCACGGAAGTTTTTCAATAATTAAAGGAAGTATCCAGACGTTGTGTTCCATAGAGCATTATTGTATCATCACAAGGTAAATGTAACACTGTAAGCCTTGAGAAGCGTGATTATTTATTTTTATTATTTTTATGACTTCAAGTGCAAAAATGGCTTCCAACAGTCTTGGATTGGAACTAGGAAAGAAAATTTTTGGTAATTACGTAAGTGAAATGTCACAAAAAATTATTTGGGATTAATATTGCGTGAAAAAATGGACCGTATCAAGGCTGAAGACCGCGTTCCACCACTTCTAGAGAGGATTCTATGATCGTCAGATCCGTCAAGAAGGATCCTTGGATATCATCAGTCGAGATACAAAAGCAATTAGAGCTGCTTGTATCGGACCAAATAATCAGACAATGTACTGTTGAAGCCGAATTGTTTTCTCGACGCCCTGCAAAGAAACCGCTGATTTCACTAAAGAACCAGAAGAAAAGACTCCTGTTTGCTACATCTCATATTGACTAAAATGTGCAGAAATAGCAAACTGCCCTGTTCAGTGATGAATCGAAGTTTAACATCATTAAACGCCTCAATTTACGTTACTGCCATAAGACCGTGAAGCATGGTGGAGGCAATGTAATGGTCTAGGGGTGTTATTCTGCTAATGGTCTAGGGTCGAATACATCGAATCAATGGAATAATGGACCGTTTAATGTAAAAAAAAAATTGTGAAAGATGTTATGTTACCTCATGCTGAATGGAATATGCCAACAAAATGGGTTTTTCAGCAAGACAACGGTCCAAAACACACTGCAAAAGTAGTTAAGCAGTGGTTTCAAGACAACCACTAATCGGTGATGGATTGAGCGCCTCAATCTCCGGATTTCAACCCTATCGAGAACCTGTGGGAGATCGTCAACCGCAGAATTAATTGTGAAGGTGTTCGTAATAAGGATCAACTATTTAAACAAATCCAAAAAACCTGAGCAGTGTTTCCACAAAGTTTCATTGATCACCTGTTCAAATCTATGCCTCGAAGATGCAAGACTGTGATCGACAACAAAAGATTCGCCACGAAATAGTGATAGCAAAATACAGCTTGGTCAACATTTTGTGGAGTTGCACTTGTTTTGTCCAGAAGGAAATCAACTTTTTTTAATACTTTTGATTAATTTATTAATTTTCGTGTACAAATAATGAACGTTGTGATGAATAAAACTTGAAGAACATTGTCTCTAAACAGTCACTGAGTTATTTCTCTAAATTAAAAAAATGCAGCACTTTTATATAAAGAAACTAAATTAGCATTATTTGCTTGCACTTGTTTTGTCCGATAGTGTATATCAAAAACAGTTTAAAAAACAAAAAGCAATGTAGACTATTATTGAATGCTCCATAATATAAATTGCATATTTGAATGTATAAATGTTTATTTTTAGATTGCTATGATTTATCATCCAAAAAATATGCAAAAACAATCACGGACACCAGAATCGAAACACCAAAGTATCCAGTGTTGTTGCGTTCTGCCGTGTCTATTGGCGGATATAGTGAGCTAATGCATATTTATGTATTAAGTCCTGCTCTTGCAACGCCGATTCACTCTGTTTTTTTCTGCTGATAACAGTTTCTGCAATTTTGCACATCCTTAAAATGTAGTTGTTTATGGACGAGGAGTTGAAAAAATATTGTATCCTGAAATTGCCGTACTGTGGACCTGTGCCAGTGAAGAAACAAAAGTATACAACCATATTGTCTATCTTGCCATACGTCTACCTGCAAGTGAGATTAACTTCAACATTTTGGATGAAAGTCTTTCAAACAGAATCAGGTTGATTAAATAACATAATAAATTATTATTACAAACAACATATATAGATCAACTAAAATACAAAATCAATATATTTTGTTAAAAAACAAACAAGTTATAAGTGTATAACAGTTATTCCACTTTAAAAATGTCATAAAAAGAAGTGGAAAATATGCTGTTAAAAATAAAGCTGTTAAACGTAACAAAAAGTTTACTTACACTGATTTAGACCCACAACCATCGCCATCTGAAGTCATCGCCATCAACCATCGCCATCTGAAGTCACACAGCTTCATTGACACTATACATGTTTGAGAGCAAGCACTATTTTCAAGCGACGCTTTAGCTAGATAGAAGAACAGACATTGCCAAATTTAGAATATGTCTGCCTTGTTGAATACGTTGGAAAAATCCTGGATCATATCCACATGGAAACTGCAATAATGCACAATCAACTTATGTACGAACATCGAGAACAACAATGGATTCTATTGCCTCACAAATAAAAACTAGACAACCTCGAGAGATCTTGGAAGTCAAGGTACAGTTTTGTCAGACGATTCGATAGTATTTGAAGAACGAATTAGGTTTGTCCATAACATCAACAAAAACAAAAAAAGGAGACAGATTTCTAAAGTATTTAGATGAGTGTCTTGAACCCGATACTTTAGGAAAATGTGATGAGACAGAAAATTCCAAGATAACCGGACAAACAAGAATGCCAAATCAGCCAAATTATATTCTGAAATGTGCAGTTAACTGGAAACCATAACCACTAATGGAACTAGTTACAAAAATTTGGAATCTAGTACGAGTTCAACAAAAAGTGCCATGTTAATGCTACTTACAACCTCATAACCTACATTGTTAAAATATTTTTTTGTTTTACAGGATCTGCAGCGAGCTATTACTGGCACAGGATCATTTACTCTGGCACAGGAATATCAACAGCATGCTATTTCTCCACAACAATGGTTACAGATGTCAACTGAAGACAAACATAAAGCAGTGAAAAAGTTATTATATGCGAGGATACCAAGCACAATGTAAATATCAGCTGACGGAAAACTCAAAGTTCCTATGCCTAAGGGCAGTCAGAAACCAGGTCAAAGGAAAAAGTCAACAGCTGAACGATCAATTATAATACCGAAACAGCAAAGAAAAACATGTTTTGGCAAATAAACAGAAATAAACTGGATTGTCTTCTTTAAATATAACTATATAACTTTACGACTTGTAAATAATACGAAATTAACAGATGAGTAGCGCACCCAAGAGGGCCTGATTTCTAATAAATGTTCAGAAAAACATTTTTATACGACTGATTTTATAATATGCGGCATGGCCTTAATTTGGATTTGTTTTAAATAATTGCATGTTAGCCCATAAGCTACTGTTGCAAATGTCTTTATTTTTCAATTTATTATAAATATGAGTCAACAAATTTGAGTGATTGTTTCAGTCAATGATTTCAATTGATTAGGTTTATTAAATTTAATCCGTACATTATTTCGGTATATTTTGATTTAATTATTTGTCAATAATATCGCATAGTATCTTATCGGTCAATAATTTGAATAGATTAAGTTTATTACAGTTAATTCCTACGTTAATATGGGTTTTTTGAAGTTATTTCGGGTTATTTTTGGTTAAATTATTTGTCAATAATATCGTATATTGTCTTATTGGTCAATAATTTAAATAGATTAAGTTTATTACAGTTAATTCGTACATTATTTTGGGTTATTTCGGGTTTTCTCTGCAGATTTTTTATTGCTTAGTTTATAACTGCTGATTTTCTAGTAAGTTTTGGTAACTTTAATAACTAACTGCTTTTATTATATCTTTAAAAAAAAAGGTACAAAAGTTCTGGATCCAAGTATTCATAAAACCTTTGCATTGCGTTTTAACAAAAGTTATGAAAATCTTTCCTCTCCATTTTTAGCATTAAAGTTATCCTAGATAGACAGCACTCTTCTTTTTCCTACCACAAGGTTTTATCTTTTAACCGCAAACACATATAAAAACCTAGGAACATTTCATACCGCTTTATTAAAGTCATCCTCAACATTCTTCATTTCTATTAACTTTTGGGTAACTCAGAGATCTTCGATTGGTTAGAGCAGGCAGCCAATCTTGAATCTGATCTCACTTCTGTATTAGGTTTGAGTGTGCAGTGTGTTTCTATATTGACGAATGGGTACCCTCTCACTGAGTCCTCTTCTTTACGTCTGCTTGAATCATCGTTCACTACTGACCTCTCATAGAAACCGTTAACATCTAAGTTAACATCTTTTAAGGTTCTTCTCTTTATCGTGTTTGCCATTTTCTTATTTCTGATTCCATTCTTTACCTTTAAAAATCTCTTCATCGCTTTATTAGAACTCTCTTCCATTTTCATATTATTCTGATTTGAACAACCTACAACCGACAACAAGTCATCTGTCACTTGTTTCTTGCTCTTTAACATTAATTTTTGATTTCTTGTAACTTCTCACTTAACAGTGGCTGGTTGCAGCTTTGCTGGGAGTAAATCTGAACAAAAAAAACATATTTCATTGTTGCAGTGTTTCTTTATATTATATTGAGACACTAATATGGTGCTCAAATATGCTCTCGACGTTTCAGCACTGATTGTTCTTTAATGCAAAACTTTGAATATTTTTTTTTCTTTAAAAGTAAACAATAAAGAGTTCCTTTTATTGTTGTGTTTTCTTGATTAATATAAGATTTTAAGAAATTCTTCTTAGTTACTATTTTTTTTGCTCCCTAATAGTTTTCCTCACTTTCGTAATAATTCATTAATAAGACAATGTATGATTACCTTATACCTTCCGGACAAAATAAATGAGTTTTTTAAGGTTTATTTTCAAAATAACAAATGAATAATAAAATTGTTCAATAGAAAATAAAGAGTAAAGCTTAATCTTTATCTTAAACTTCTATTTTTGAACACGACGGCTTAGAATTGGCTCAGCTTTAGAAAATATTTCTTTGTGCTTTTCATTATTCACAGTGCCCTTGATAATAAGCAATGATAAATTACCTTTGGAACGAATCGCCCCTAAGCCATGAGACTCTGTTTGATTTTTGGTTTGTTTCTTTGTCATTAACCTTCACGAGTTCAAAATAACTCAAAACGACTCTCATCACTAAATACCCATTGATTCCATTTCTTAAGTGTTTTTTACATTATTTTGCCCTATTTTCTTATTGAACAGGAGTCATTAGAGGTTGATTTTAGGGAAAAAAAACTGAAATACCCACTTCTAAGATAACAAGTAATGGTTCTGGAAGCAACCTTCGGACTACCTTTAATGATTAATTCAATTTGAATATCTCGGGCGGATCGTGTATAATTGTTTTGAGCTAATTGAATCAATTGTTGTTGGTCTTTTAAATTAAGTTCTTTCTCTCCAAGGCCATTCCTCTCCTCATTTTCTTTAAACATCTTGCAACTGTTGCCTTACATATCCTAGTTAATTTCGTCAGAGACTTAATGTCTTTATGACCCACTTTAAAAAGATAGTCAAGTGTCAACGCTAACAACTTCATTTTTAAAATTAATATTTTTAGGTAAATCAGAAATAATAATTAACACATAGATTTTTAGATGAATATATATGCACCTGATAAATCAAACAATAGGTTTCATGAAATACAAAAAAGTCATTGCATCACTCGCCAAAAATTGTAAAAATACGAACAAAAGTTTTGCATACGCGGTCTCATTTATTTTATCTGAAAGGTAGTTGCAATTTTTTACTTGCTGTTGACACAAGAGAATGTTTAATAAGTACTTTTCTAATTTAGTGTGTCGATTTAAAAAATAAACTTTTAAATGAGTGCTGTAAAATATCCCTTTTTAGTATTTAATCTAAATTGACCTATATGTCAGGGAGGGTTAGCTAGTTTTATTTCGTCATTATACCAGCTTCCAAATTATATTCAGCTTTAAGCAAATAAAAATTTAAGGAAAATTGCTGATATTTTGTTTTTACGTAAAACTGATTAATTACTTAGAAAAAGAATTTTAATTTTTTTAAATTCACCCAGCCTATAGCTTAATTATAAGTAAGTTGGTCTGGAGTTAACTTTGCATTCTAAATTATAGTATTTGAAGACATGTTTTTCCTTATGAGCATTATAAACAACACTCTGATTAATTGGAAGCCTAAGAATTCCCTAACCTGTAACATCATCATTGACAAAAGTTTTTATACGTAAAATCAATCATTATATTAAAAATGTTCGTTTTGCAGGAATAGAAAATTTTTGAAAAAAAAATTACTTGTTTGGATAGCACTATCTGAGCGTGTCGAAAGCATTCTTTCGGTCAACAACATCGGCTGCAAAAAAATAAAGCATTTATATCGAAGAATGCTTAGAGGAAAGCCTTAGAGCATTCATCTATGAGTATCATCAAGGTACTTAAGTTACATTTTTTGGCCAGATTTAGCTAGTGTTAATAGGCCTAATGAGGCCATATCCTGGATGGATAAAAATATCAATTTCGTACCGGTTGATATGAACCCTCATAATGTCCCCAAAGCCCGGTCTATTGAGACTTCTGAGTATTGACTCAGAATGTATATGAGGGTGGATGGGAGGCCACAGTTCACAACAATTGATTAGATGTATCAATGCGTGTTTGAATTGAAAATTAGTACAACATTTTTACAATCACTTATGAAGGGTATCAAGACAAAATCGAGAATAATAGCCAACAAGGGATCGGTTTATAAAAGATAATTTTGTTAAAATAAATATTGTATTAATTTAAAAAAAAAATTAAAAAATTTTTGCTTTAGATTTTTTTTTAAATACAAAGCTTTGATTTTTGTGTAACTAATATCTCCTCTCCCGTTATTTACATTAAAAAGCAAGTCATTTTAGCAAAGTGCAAGGTTTTTCTATACCACTGCATGTAGTTCAATGTGCATTTACAATTTTTTCTGAGAAGCCAAAAACAATAATTTTACATTGTACATCATTGTACCTAGTATTTAAATCAAACCTATCATATTTCCAATATGGATATGGTTCATGGGAATCGTTCAACTCATTTATAAATATCTATTAAATCTTCAGCGTATCCTAAATAAACTAAACTTCCTACAGATTTCAAGCAGAATATAGCCATCATTGTTGATAACGGTTTTTAGGCACGTGTTGCGAAACAAATGCTAAATGGCTTTAGTCAAACGACGTGTTCGTAACAAACACCGTTGTCAAATGTTGTCCGCGTCTCGTTGCTAAATCTCTTCCTAGTTTATATAAACCAACTGTTAAAAAGTAAATACATGTTCATTATAAATTAAAACTTTTTAAGTTCCTATTACATTAGTATTACTAAAAAATACATTAATAAATGAAGACAATATTTCTGTCTGACAGACAAATGAAGACAATATGACAAATGAAGACAAATGAAGACAATATCTGACAGACAAATGAAGACAGTATTTCTGTATTTCAGCTAGAGATGGCAAAAATCCCGGAAATTTTCAATCCCGGAATTTCGGGATTGAGAAATTTGTCCATGGGAAATCCCGGGATTGAATAGGAAAAAACGCAAATGCAATTGAATACTTTTTAAGCACTTATCAAACACTTAAAAATGATTAATTTAATGATAATTTGTAAGTATTATATAAAACAATACTTTAAAATGATAACACAATATAAACAAAAATAAAAATTAAAAAATAATATAAATATGTATGACGTTAAAAAAAACTTTCATAATTCACTCATTTGAAAATTAAAATGAATGGATATAAAACTGGAATTAAAGTCGCGCATACTTTTGGAAGCAGAATTAAATTAATGTATACCTTCTATTAAAAATTCTTGCACTTTTTACCAGCAAGCGCCTAAACTTTATCTATTTTTATAATATACTAGTTTTAATATAATACTATATATATTATATATAGTATAACATTAAAACTAGTATATTATAAAACATAACAAAAATATAAGCGCTTGCTTGTGGAAAGACCAAGAGTTTTTAATAAAAGTTATACTTTAATTTTATTTTATTATATATTTTTAATTTTATTTTATTATATATTTTTAATTTTAATTACTACCAAAATAAAAATACTACTCACACACAAGGTATCAGAAAGTTTCTGTCTGGAAGGTATTTGTTTTAAAGCACATGAACCACGTCAAGGTTCCTTCCTATTCACATGTACGATTTTTTTAATGCAGAACGATTGAAAGCATATGATAGAAAAATACACAATCAATTAGCAAACTGCTTATTCTTGCACATTCTCGTTTCTATTAATAAAATTGAACATAAAAGAACAGGGAGTGAAATAAAAATGGACTTTAAAAAAACTCTAAAAAAAAGAGCACAAACTTTTAAATATATTAAAAGTTGAAAAAGAAAACTTTGGATATGATAATAAACTTTAGATGTCAACCTTCTAGAAAAATTCAAATGCAAGGTTTGCAAACAGTCTATATCAAATGTGATTTCTCTTCTATGACAGTTTAGGGCTCATTTTGATTAGAAAATTTCAACCCAAGCTTTTTAACTCAGATGTTTGCTTCTAATAATTATATCAATATTGTTGATATGCCTATTTTGATAAATGGACACACTCTTACAGAGTTTTCTCGTTTATGTTCTTTTTGATTACCTTTTACTATTCACCACTAATGGAAACTATAAATCTAATTCTTCGCTTATATTTGAAAAGTGTATGCACAACCTATTTCTTATTGTATGGAAAATTGTTGTCATTATTAGACTGATTCTTCTAATGATACCCTTTATTATTCAGACAAATTTAAAAAACGCATTACAAATGTAGTTGGACCAAATCAAGCTCCGAATCTTTAGCCTTAATAGCCCCATAGACAATAAGTCTATTACTCTTTTCGAAAAATACAATCATGCTTGCTGCTTATCATTTTGATAAGCAGTAAGCATGATTGTATTTATCATTGCAAAATCATCATTTTGCAAAGTCGCATTCTTTTACTGTAATTGTTCTTTCACTGTTAACAGTTATAACACAAACATAAGATACAATAAAAATCTAAAAAGTATTCAGTTGAAAACGAATAACATTATAGACAACTAAGCCACACAGGTGTGTAATAATGGGCGCAAAATTGTAAATTTGCAACATCTTTAAAACAGAGTAGAGTAATATACGAAAACGAAAATGTGCAAGTTACTTCTATAAGTATTACTTCATCAGAAAAAGATAGCTCCATATAGAGCACTTTATCTAAAAAGTGTATTTTCAGTGGATGTATTTTAGTGGACTAACTGGAGAGCCACTAAAGTAACAGACCACCAGAGGTTTAAACAGAACACAAACAAACATACAGTAACTAAAAGCTAAATCATGCGGTAATGGTGTAGTGGTAGAGCGCTCACTTCATAAACGAGTGGTTCCGAGTTCGATCCCCACCACGTCCCTGGAAGTATCGCGCTCAACTCGTTTCTCCACGCAGAGGCCTTGTTCGTCAAGGTTTGTGTTTCGGAGTTATAGAGTTGAGAGAGATTATAGCCACAAAATAAGTAGCCTCCTCGTCTGTAGTGGCCTTCTCGGCCTCAAGGAGGTGAAGTAAAATAAAAACAAACAAACAAAAATCAACATCACGGCATAGGTTTAAACAGAACACAAACATACATATAGTTACTTATGAGTGAGTTAACATTGCGCCAGAGGTAAACAGAACACAAAACATTATACAGTAACTTACAGGTGAGTCAACACCATGCTTAAACAGAACAAACATACATACAGTAACTTACTGGTGAGACAATACTGCGCTTGAGTTTTAAACTGAACATAACAAACATACAGTAACTTACTAGTGAGTGAATGTTGCGCCAGAGGTTTTAACAGAACACAAACAATTATACAATAACTTATGTGTAAGTCAGCATTGTGCAGGAGGTTTAAACCAACAAACAAACAAACATATAGTAACTAATGTCTGAGCCATTATCACGTCAGAGGTTTCCACAGAACACAAACATACATACAGTAACTTATGGATGAGTTAACGTTGCGCTAGTGGTTTAAACAGAACACAGACAAACATATAGCAACTTATGGGTGAGTCAACACCGCGCCAGAGGTTTAAACAGAACACAAACAAACATATAGCAACTTACGGGTGAGTCAACACCGCGCCAGAGGTTTAAACAGAACACAAACAAACATATAGCAACTTACGGGTGAGTCAACACCGCGCCAGAGGTTTAAACAAAACACAAACAAACATATTGTAACTTACAGATAAGTCAACACTGCGCTAGAGGTTTAAACAGAACACAAACATACATACATTCAGTAACTTACATGTGAGTCGAAATTGCGCTTGAGGTTTAAACTAAATACAATTATAAATATAGTAATTTACGTGTTAGTCAATATTGCGCCAGAGGTTTAAACAGAGCACGAACATACATACCGTAATTTAAATGTGAGTAAATATTGTGCTTGAGGTTTAAGCAGATTATAAACATACAATTAGTATGCTTATAATCTGTCATATGAGTGAGTCAATTTTGCACCTGAGGTTTAAACTAAACACAAACATACATAGAATAATTTACAGGGGAGTCAACATTGCGCTAGAGGTTTAAACAGAACACAAAAATACATGCAGTAACTTATGGGTGAGTCTATATTGCACTTGAGGGTTAAATAGAATATAAACAAACATATAGTAACTTATTAGTGAGTCAATATTATGCCAGAGGTTTAAACAGAACACAAACAAAATACAGTAACTTAAGGTTGAGTCAATATTGCGTTAGAGGTTCAAACAGAACACAAACAAACAAAGAGTAACTTACGAGTGAGCCAACATTGTGCAAGTGGTTTAAAATGAACACAAATAAACATACAGTAATTTTTGGGTGAGCCAACAGCGCCAGAAGTTTAAACAGAAAACAAACATACATATAGTAACTTACCAATGAGCTTGACATTATTTTATATACTTGGTTTTTCCTTACATTTATTTTTATAGTTCCTGTAATAATTAATAATTGTGAGCTGTTAGGCATTCACCAGATAAAGCTGACCTAAAAATGAATTTATAAAAAGCATTCAAAAATTATTCTTTGTTTATTTCGAGTCTATTAATAAATCTACAAACTCAGTTAAACTATATTGTTAAGACAACTTGCAGCTTCTTTCCATGCTTATATTTAAATTCCCGTCTCATTCTGTTATTCACAACACATTAAGGGGGTTGCCACAAATATTCTCATAAATAACAATTTTAAAAACTTATGTATAATATGTGCAAACACATATTATACAAAAATATAAAGTAGTTGCTAGTTGTCTTTAACCATATATATTTAAAAATAGGAAAAGCATATTTTAAATAATAAAAGTCTATAAAGATTTGTCTTTATAAAGTCTATAAAATTTATATACTTATAAAGTCTATAAAATTTTGTTATATTTAAAACAACTAATTTCTATAGCTGTTTTTAAAACTATATTTTTTAGAAATGAAAAAAAATACTGTCTAAATAGTTTATAACTTACTAAATTAGTACAGATTTATCAAATTTCGCATTTTTGATTAGGGCTGTTTGTCCATTAATAAATATTTTTTTTAGATTAGATAAAATAAAAACTGTTTAACATTTTGACTAATGTTTGATTTATAACTAATTTTTCATTTATGTTGGAGAAAACAATTCTTTTTTTTACAAGCTAAACAAATCCATGACTTTTCAGCATTAATTTTATTGAATATCTCATCAGATATATTTTCACATTTTTTATGGTGCCATTCGCTGCACATATCACACTGTACCATATGAAGAATAGTATTTTTTGCATGATATCATACCCAATTTGAACGGCATGAGCAAGAAATTTCTAAAGTTATTATTTTTTCTTCATTGAAACGTGATTTTGGTTGGCAAACTGGAAAGGCAGAAAAATGTCTTTTTTTAATGCATTCAATAAAATGTTTTCTAACTTTGTCTTTGTCTAGAGATAAAGCTCTAATATCAAATTTGTGAAGTATGTTTAATGCATTAGCAATTGCAAATATACCACAACCCACACCATTAGTTTGTTGTTGACAATTGCGTACATGGATAGTTGATATTTTCCCTTTTGTTTTGTATATATTGCATAATTGCTGCTTAACATGATCCTTTATTTAGCAATGGAAAAGACTGTCATAGTAGAAAATTGTGTCTGCTGGACAATTCACATTAGAAATGGTAATCCAATGATATTACCCAGTATATAATACTTGAACAAAATCATTCTTTTCCTCACGAAACATATATTTTTCACCTAAAATTGTATCTTGAAACCCAGATTGCATATGAAACTGATTCAAAAGAATTTTTTGGGCAGCATTGATACTAATATCTGTCAGCATATCATTGTTTTCAATAGTATCAATTTCAGTTTGTGGTATCACAGGTAGGTTGTTGTCTAACATAATCCATTCAATACTTTCTTCTGTAATATCTAGTTGAAGAATTATATTTTCACTTGCATTTATTTCTTCAGATTTAACTAGGACTCCATAATTTTTATTTACTTCAATTTTTAAACTGCACAAGGCTCTCAACTTTTCTGCACCAATTCCATGCCGCCCAGAGTATAATGCAACTTTTTTTCTTAAGGGAATGCTTAATACTTGCAACTGACGTTTATTATTTTTAACAGGCTGCAAATGAATACCTTGTTCATTTGGAATGCATCATCAAATGATTTTTTTAACTTTTTTTAGAATATCTATTCCATTATCTAATTTCTCTTCATTTTCAATAAGGTATGATTCATTAATTCACTGTTTAGCTAGTTCTCGAAAAAAGGATGCTTTAGTGTTTAGACACTTATTTTGTTTGGGAAGTAAATCGAATGTTTTTATGCTACAATCTGCTTCTCTGTCTTCTACTTTGTTGTTTGTAAGTAACAGTTCATTTTGTGGTAATAAAGATTTTCTTTCAAAAGAAATTTCTTTATCCAAGTTCAAAAATGGTGTAAGTAGTAAGTAAATGTATAATTGGGATAAATTGTACCAAGACAATGAGGGAAATTTATCAAAAACTGAAAAGAAATGCTTGCAAAGATACCCAGTTTTTTTCCAATCTTGGCAAGTGCAATTCGGCATAGTGACTGAATCGCCAAAGCAAATATGATGGAACTCAGCAGAGTTTGCAAAAGATGAACATGCAAATTTTCCTTTCTCTTTTACAAAAACTCCAGACAGATCAATATGTGAAGCTAGAGACATCTTTTGCAAGCAATGTTTAACATTGCTTGCAAATGTTGCAGTGTGTTGGTCTATGATGCAAAAATGTGGGTAAGTATGAACTATATCGGCGGAAATTTCCACTTTGTCTTGTATTAATTTCACAATACTTAAATGAAAGTGTATGTTTTAATATGTTGTGTCAAAAAATAGTGTAGGACTAGTACTTGTTACTTAGCAAATTAAGTGAAAAATATTCAATATTTGTTCACTTTTAAATTTTGTTAATGGTAGTTTACCTAAATCGAAACTTAAAATTTTAATAAAATTAAAAAAAAATTTTTTATGTCGGAAAATCACTAGAGTAGACATTTTATCAAAACGTACATTAAAGTATATTTAAGATAAGTTGTATTATTTGAACTTTTTTAACTTTATATAACTAAATATTCTTTTCTACTTATAAAAATCAAATCAAATACTAACTACCTATTATATAAATCTGGAAAGTAGTTTTCAATAAGAATAGTAAGCATGGTTGATAAACAAGAGTTACTATGCTTTTTCAGATATGAATGTTTGAAGGTTTAATTTTGACGTTCAACTCCATTGTTAGTATTGATATTGACCATTAATCTGTCTTTATGCTACAAGTATGCCCACCTCTATAAATAAAATGGTACAAAATTATATATGAATTTAGTGTAGAGCTTGAAAAGAAATTTTAAAGTAAAATAAAACCTCAATATGTGGTAACCATTGCTTTTCAAGCCAATTAAACATATTTTTGTGGTTTGGATTTAAATAATGTTCACATTTTTTTAAGTTTTCCAGAGCTTTTGCTAAATCAACATTTGATTGAGCTCTGGCAACTTTCCTTAACTTGGCTAGCATTTCTACTTTAATGTCACTGGCACCATTATTTACTTTATTAAACCAACGTTTTCATGCTTGTTCCCGATGAAAGTCACATATGAGAACTTGGCACTCTAAAAAACTTGATATACGAGTTGAAACTTGATTTACTTAAACATAAAACCACTCAAATATAAAATGATTCAGCAACTTGGTGTATTAAAGCAATTTTAAAATATTATAGCGTCTGTAAGATATTTCATTGATTACGACATATTTTTGTTAAATGATCAGGTCAGTGAATTGTGAAAAGATGAAAAAAACTAAAATAAACTTTGCGGTATCATAAAATATAAATGTTTATAGCAAAAAAACCTAGAACGAAGATTTTTTTTTTTTATTTTCTTAAATTCACAATCGTTTGTCGAAACTTTAAAAAGGTTTTAAATACGTTTTTTAGGTGAAATGAACATTATAGTTTAACAATATAATCTGTTCTGATTGGTTATTGCCAATTTTTATAAATTATAAGCTCTTTTATGGTAAGAATTCTAGTATTTTTTGTGAAAATTGATAGAAATATTGTGTTTTGACAATTATATATAGTTAATATACGTCAGAACTAGTGACTTTGCCGGTTATCCGGTTTTGCGGTTAACCGGATTTTGCTCAAATATCAAATATCGATTTTCGAATAATAAAAACCGACTTGAAAATTTTACGAAATTTTATAAAGTAACATCGTAACTATGACGATTATTGTTTGACAAATGTTAATTTATCAAAGAATATAATAATATCTTTTATTAACTTAAATGTTAATTTAATCAGTTTTGTTTCATAATATATTCTTAAAACAATTTACAATAGAAATCTCAAAAATTTACTTATTACTTTTACAACTCAAGCAATACATTTTTAAGAAAGTTTCTTCAGAATATCATGGAACTCTAATTTACTTACTCAGGGTATTTTTTGAACCAATAGAATTTGTTTATTCGTAGATTTGGCGGTATTTTAGTGTTAGCAAATATTCTTTATATTATCTTTACGCAACAAAGTTGTTTTGAGAACATTTAAGTTTATCTTCAAGTTTCCATTAATGTCCGCATAAAAATGAGTCTTTAAAATACACGCTAAAAAAATATACTTCATAACATCTCATTTTTCCAAATCAAATGTTTTTAAATGAGAGAATGATTTTAAAACATCCGCTGATATTAAAACATTTAAACTTTACTTGTACATTATTCCTACCTTTTTTAATTATATAATCAAAAAGGTATATTATATTATAATATAAAAAATATATATATCTTTTTCCATGTTTTGTTATAAATATATAATTGTATATAAAAATATATATTGTACTCACTGTCTTGAAAATGTACACTTGAACATTAATTTAAAAAAAAATTAGTTTAAAACGCTACGTTCGTTGAAATTTAGAAGACCTGTATTCAGAAAGCGTAACTAATTTACCAAATAGTCGGTTAACCGCAAATTGATGAGAACTGTTATCCGGTTTTTGAAACCGTATAACAGACCAAATCACTAGTCAGAACCATTTAGAACTAAGATCAATAGTAAATTAAAGAACTTTTTCAAGAGATTTCAACTAAATTCATGTTAACCCTGATGAGCAGAGTTGATCAAAAGACGATAAAATGATGTTCTTTAGATTCAAAAATGGTGTTCTTTAGATTCATTCATTTAAAGCTCTTTTTTGGACATAATACGCTGATAAAACCATGCTTATACCAAATAAAAGAATTAGAATAATTTGTAAATTGCCTTAACTATACCGAGAAGGGGAATAAAATATGCAGCTTATTAAAATCTTGAAATACCTTGATGTAAAGACTCAATAGCATTAATTTCTTCAGCACAACAATCAACCATAAAATATAAAGGATTCCAATTAGGATTCCTTTCTTTTATTTTAGCAAGACCACTTTGAATATTTTTCGTTGACTCTCCTTCACAAATAAAGGTACCTACTATCTGATAATCGACATTTGTTTTTACAACAAGAAAAAAGAGTGGTAAAGAATATTTTGTTGTTTTGTAAGTGGCATCCAAAAGGGTAATTTCATTGCCATATATTTTTAACAACCTCTGCATTTCTTCAGTTTGATAAACAAATAAAAAACTATTGCTTAATGCTTCTACAACAACCTCATCCTCATCTTCGGTGCTTTCGACAGCTGAGCATTCAACTTTGACTGCATCTATATATATATATATATATATATATATATATATATATATATATATATATATATATATATATATATATATATATATATATATATATATATATATATATATATATGTTTATTTAAATGTATGTGCATGTATGAATATATATATACATATATATATATATATATATATATATATATATATATATATATATATATATATATATATATATATATATACATATATATATAAAAAAAAAGAAATATATATATATATATATATATATATATATATATATATATATATATATATATATATATATATATATATATATATATATATGTATATATATATATATATATATATATATATATATATATATATATATATATATATGTATATATATGTATATATACATAAATATATATATATATAATATATATATACATACATATATATATATATATATATACATATATATATATATATATATATATATATATATATATATATATATATTTATATATATATATATATATAAATATATATATATTAATATATATATATATATATATATATATATATATATATATATATATATATATATATATATATATATATATATATATATATATATATATATATATATATATATATATATATATATATATATTTATTTATTACACTAACAAGAGTCTTAAAAATTAGATTTGTTAAATGTTATATATAAAAAAAAAATATTCTTTAAATTTATGTTAACTTGGGTCTTATAAGAAACCAAACTTAAAAAAATAATAAACCCTATGAAAAAAAATATAAAAAAAAATATGAAAAATTCTTTTTTCAGGTTTTGTTAAAAAATTAGTGCTAGATTTAGAAGTCTGATTTTTTGAAAGTAACAATTATTTCAAATTTTGAAATGTAATGCAATAATTTATAATCGAGACTTTAATTTAATGAAAAGCATAAACAAGGTTCTACAGTAGTCTTATACAATTTTAAACATGTATTAAAGAATTATAAACATGTAACTACTATTCATTAAATATAATCCTTTATTTTCATGAATAATGTGTATATTATATTCACACATTATTCATGAAAATAAAGTATTGTATTTAAAAAAAAAAACAAAAAAAACAGCTAGTATCTGGGAGCCTTATTTAAAATACATTTTTTTTTGTAGAAAATAAAATGTTATCAAAATAAAAGAACAGTTATTTATATAGCGCATTTGAATTTTTTTTAAGTATTCACCCTAATCTGCACAACAAAAAAAATCTATAAAAGCTTCTTTTTTAAATATAGTGTTTAAAATAAATATAGTGTTTTATTATTTAAACATGCACAAGGAACTCAAGGGAAAAAATATTTAAACACATTTAATTTGTATATCTTGGTAAAAATTGAAGTTAAGTAAAGAAAAATTACAGTAAAATACTAAATACATACAATTTTCACTTATCCCTTCAGGTCGAAGATAAAATCTTCTGTGAGGATTTTCAACTTTCCTTTGTTCTACTTTTTTAATAAGACATTCTTGGTCAATATTTGAATACCTTTCCTTTCTTATTGCTTCCAACACGTAAGAACGAATAGTTTTTTCGGATGGGAAGAACCTTTTATTTGATTTAGATGGACATATACTATTTAAAAAAAAATTCTCTTGTCACAATGATTTCTAATCTCCTACGCATTTCAACAACACTATTTATAAATTCAGACGATGTAAATATTTCTTCTTTTAATCTTGCATCAATTGGCTGGGATATACCAGCAGCCTTGAAATAAAAAAAAAAAAAAAAAAAAGAATCTTCAGAAAATTTTAACAAAAAATGTAAAAATCTGAAGATAGTTTAAAGGGTGGTTAGTTTCAATAGAAAAAAAAAATTAAATAAAAGGAATAGTCACTCGTTGAGTGCCTATAATAAAAAATAAAAAAATTAAATATCATAAATATAGAACATATTTATCCAAAGTTAAAAAAAACAATTATTTCAAATAAATAAACAAATCTAAGAGTTACACTAAAAAAGTTTTTAATTGAAAATAAAGTTTAAGTACTCTAAGATATTTTTATCTTTTTTATATATATATATTGTGAAAATTTTGTAATAATATACTGATCTAGATAAAAATAAGGCTACAACATAGAGTTTATAATGATCAAATAGCAAGTAACACGGTTGCCATATAAAATATATCTGTAGTTAAGAACCGTAGCCATTTTAAAAGTTCAAATATTTTTCGCATTTTCTCACGCATGCGTACCTAAACATAGCGCTTGTAAACGACCGTGAAACTTACAAACAAAATAACTCAACAATTTAACAACAAAACCCGACTTTTATTTCTATCCTATAATTAAAATTTGATTTATGAAATTATTTTATTTTACTCTATTTTTATTATATATAATTTATCATTTTACTTTTATTATACTAATATAAATACAACTTGAAATTAATAAAAGGATAATGAAACATACCTATTTTTATTATTTAATATTCATAAAGGAAAAAAATAAATAAAACATAACTGCAATATAATAGATAGTTAATAACTTATTAATTGAAGTTTTTATGTATCTGGTCATAAAAAAGTTCGAAATTAACAAAACAATTCATCATTTTTAAGTAAATAAAAAAAAGTCGATTGACAAATTTACTTTAAATGTTTATTTAAAGATGGGTTTTCCCATTTTATATTGAGTGCTTCTTGATTTTTCAATTTGTTTTTGTTAGGAGCAGTATCCAAAGTAAAAATAACAAACAGTTACTTTGATTTTTACAATTAACAGATAAAATTAAATGTTTATAACATTTGATTGTTTGTCACTTGTAATTTGCTCAGGAATCCTTATTTTTAAGTGTCTGGAGGTTTCTCCAATTTAACTGGCATTACATCCAACACAAGAAACTTTGTAAACAACATTGGAGTTGAGCAGCTTAGAAAGTAGATCTTTTACACAAAACTGTTTTGTAACTTGTTGGTAGTGAAATTAGAATGTCTTTACAATACTTTTAAATGAATTTAATAACTTTAGATTTAGTAAATTTTGAGTAAAATAAATAATACATAGAATTTATGCAAAACAACATTCACCTTGTTTTGCTTTTTTACGAAAAAACCATAAGATTTTGTTTTAATGATATAAAAAACATGCAAAAAGCAGTTTTATTATTTTATATATTTCTTTATTATTATTACATTATTAAATTACTACAAAATAATATATATATATACAACTTAACAATTTAATAGTTAGATTATATGATGGATTTAATAATTTAGTAATTCAATTGTTAAAAAATTAAAAGACTAGATGATAAAATTAAGTTAAAAATATTAAGATTAAAATATAAAAAAGATTTAATAACTAATATATTACAAAAATATAAGGAATAAAATAGTGAACCAAGAGTTAAGTAGTCAGGGT
>NC_061167.1:10589948-10617448 GCF_022113875.1 Hydra vulgaris | reverse complement strand
CAGGCTGGCATGGAATCCTTTACAGGGTAATGGATTTCATCCTCACGACGATTCCAGGTCAAGCCTCACTCTTCTCCATGGTTTTCCTCACATAGCGGTGCTGCAATTGCTAATCGAAACCATTACTTTTATATCTATCAGCAAAACCATTCTCCAGAAAACAGACGTCTGTTTATTACTGCTAGGAACCATTGTAAAAAGGTTTTGTCTAACGCCAAAGCCTGCTATTCTCAGATCATGAAATCTCGTATTTCATCACAAAAATTAGGCTCTCGTGACTACTGGAGAATCTTTATACAACTGGAGTATCAATAATAAGGGCAAGTCTGTAATTCCACCTATTTTGTTCGGTTCAGACTTAGTCACCTCACCTAAAGACAAAGCTGAATTGTTTGCCAAGACCTTTTCATCAATATCATCTCTTGATGCCACTAGTTGCGTTTTACCTGATATAGCCGTCAAACAGGTTGATCCAATGCTCGACAGCCGTATCACTCCTTCTGTATCTAAAAGGATTTCCTGCTCAGACTCTTTTACAGCTTGCGGCCCGGATAACATACCTGTTATAGTCTTGCAGAAGTGTTCTCCGGAGCTGTCGTCTATCCTTTCAAAACTATTTAATAAGTGCTTAGCAGAGTCTTGTTTTCCAGCCTGCTGGAAAGCAGCATCTGTTATCCCTATTTTTAAAAATTCTGGACAGCGATCTGATTCGTCTAACTACCGTCCCATTAGTCTTTTTCCTATCATAAGCAAGGTTTATAAATTTTAATTAACAAACACTTAATCTCTCATCTCGAATCTCATAACCTACTTTCTAATCATCAATATGGATTTCGATCTTCTTGTTCTACGGCTGATTTGCTAACAGTAATAACCGATAGGTATTATCGTGCATTAGATAAAGGTGGAGAGGTTAAGGCCATTGCTGTTGACATTTCTAAAGCGTTTAATAAAGTTTGGCATGCTGGTCTTCTCCATAAGCTTTCTTCTAACAGTGTATCTGGAAACATCTTTAAGAATATCGAATCCTTCCTTTCCAATAGTATAAAAGTATAGTATAAAAGTTTTTATTATATTCGTAGCATAAAAGTTATAATTATAATCGTAGTATAAAAGTTTTTATTATATTAAGTTTTTATTTATTCGACCATTAAAAATGAAATGTTTCAAACAAAAATAACTCAAGCATTTGGAGCTGAAATCGAATTGCATCTTAATGTTCCGCATCGTTTTAATTTTACCCCACAGTTATTGTTCTATTGAATAAACCGTTTGAGACATTTACTGAATTAAATATTCTTGATCTGATCATTAAGGTAGATTTTAATGCTTTATTGATATTTCATGCTGCCATGGAGCCAATCAAAAATGCTGCTTAGGCACTAAGTCATGAAAGCTTAACGCTTTTGACAGCTGATACTGTTATTAGCTTTATGCTAAAAAAAACTTTCGAATTTAAATAACAACATTAGGAAGGAGTTATATGAAAATCTCAAGAAACTTTATACCATTGAAATGGTATGTTTTATAAATTTAAAGTTACATATATTTTTATTACTTATTAAGAATATTGTATTTTAGTTATAAACCGCAATTTACTCTTATACAACGCAGACGAATATCACAAACAGAGTTTTTTGACACACATTTAGCTCATATTTTAAATATTAGAAACTCAAAGAGTAGAAAGTATTAGAAATAATGAAGGTCACTTTCTGTGTTTGTTCCTGAGGTCAAGCGTACACAGAAAGGATTATCTGCTTTTTTGGACTAAATTGCCAATGAATTATTATATGACACAATAATTCTAAGATATTTATTAATTATATTTTTCTATTTTTCAAAAAGGAAGATTATTTTTTGTTTGTGTTGGTAGCTTCATCTGCTGATCTATGGATATTGATAATCAATATTTATGCCTAATAAAGCAATAATAATAATTAGTATATTTCCAACTATTGCTGGTTTTTTATACTATACTTTAGTACTGAATATGAATACAGTTTTAGATTGTTGCGCTACATAACAAATTGCCGAGTTTATTAAATTATCATTTTCATGAACTTCTGCTACCCCTATGTCTTAAAAAAACAATATTGTTAGGAAATGTTAAAAAGAATTTCTTGATGTACATTTTAAATGCATTAATTTCTACTATTTTGTTACATGATACATTAATTTTGAGGATAATTTTAATCCCCTGCTGTTCTACTGTGTTTAAGCTTAATAGTCATGCCTAATTTTGCTCTATATAAATGAGTAAAATGTCGACCCTTGCTTGTTTTTTATACCAAACTTCAGTACTTAATTTGGATAAGATTTTCATTTGAAGCGCTACATAACTAGTTGCTGACTGTATTAAATTTTCATTTGCATATACTCCTGGGAGCTGAATCACCAGAATTTCGTAACTCTTGCGTAGCTCAACTAAGGTTACGGAAACCGTACGTTCAACGTTCTTTCCGTAACTATTTGGTATTCACCAACTTTTCGCAGCATTTCCGTAAAGTTAGATAGTAAATTAATTGCGCTGAACTTACGCAAAACTTACTAAAACTTACGCAAAAAAAGCAACCAAGTTAATTTTTTGTTTAAATAAACAAGTTTAGCAATTATTTTTAAAGCACGAATTTTTGTGAAGTTGAATATATAAATTGTTGCTAATTTATATATATGTATATATATAAATATATTTATACAAATATACAATGTATAATAAAATATACATATGTATATTATACATAGATGTACATATATATATATATATATATATATATATATATATATATATATATATATATATATATATATATATATATATATATAAAATATATATATATATATATATATATATATATATATATATATATATATATATATATTTATATATATATATATATATTAAAATATCTCATAAAATAAGTAAACTTATTTGATATTTAATTGTAGTATTTAAAAACTTTTAATCTTGGTAGTTATGAAAATATTTACTAGTTATTTTTAATTAACTAATATTATATATTACTATGTAACAATATTATTACTAACAACTGTTGTTAACACTGCCATTTGTTTAGACAATAATGATCTTAGAATTTAGTTTAATACCGCTAACAGCTTTAACAACTTTAAAAATACTCTCAACAAGTTTACTATAAATAATTGTTTGCAACTTTAAAAAAATAATTTGTATGAGTCAACTTTAAAATACAATTTACAAGTAAGTCATTTAATATTCGTAATAAATTTTATTTAAACAATTTCCATTCGCCTTCTTTTCTTATATAGTATTATAAACTATTACCAGGCGTTGACACAGGAAGAGTACTGTAAGTAATTTTATTTGAATGAGTGCGTTGTGGTGCTATTCTCAAAATACCCATGCAAGGGTCATACTATATACATCGGTATACATCACATGCAATATACATCTAATATAATCCCATGCTATTTTATATTATTACCTAGACTTTATGTTTCATATGAAAAAGTTTTTATGTTTATATAATTTGTTATTTAAAAGTTTAGATGTACTTTCATATGAATGAGCAACAGTTTATATCATGAAGTATTTTCAAACAACATTTACGTTTTGTTAGTTAATATTACTTTTAATTGTTAAACTACTTTAGTGTCCGAACTGCCTAGAGGTTTAAAAAAACGTTTTGAAAACTGGACTCGCCAAGAGCTGCTTGTTTTGGTTGAAAAATACAATGAGAATAAAGAAACTTTAGATGGAAAATTTACTCAAGGTTTGATTTTTATTACAATTATTACACTTATTCAAAATAATTAAAAACTCCTATATATGTAATATGTTGATATTAAACATATTTTTAACTATATTTTTTCTAACTTTCAAATTTTTATTAACAGTAACACAAGCTTTTAAAGTTGTCTAAACTCCTATCGCTTTGTGTAAGATATTTTTTTCTCCGTTTTTGCACAGGAGTTTAAAAGTTTTTTTTTTAATGTTTAAAAGACGTCTTTTTTGTACTAAATGCCGGTAAGGTAAAATCTAAGTATATTATAAGTTATTGATATTAGAGAGTTTGTTTAAATAACTTTAAAAATAAATAAAAAAACGTAAAGAAAATAAAAGTTTTATTTTAGATGTTGATTCAATGTGTCAATATAAAAATTAAATAAATTAATGCATGTAATGTATAAAACTTTTATTTTTTTTTTTAGTTGTCTCAAAACTTACAAAAGATGACTTATGGTCTAAAATTGCCGACCAAGTTTCTGTTGTTGGTTCTGATAGAACAATGCAATAGTGCAAAAAGAAACCATTCAATCAAAAGTTGGACAGTAAGGCAAAGGCAACTCGTATTTCTTCTAGTTTATATAACAGGAGAAGGTGTAGGCAACAGCGAAGAACTGAGCTCAATTGATCAAGTATTGATCAACAAAATGGCTAAAGTGTCATACATGGTATATTAAAGTGTCATACATGGTATATTAAAGTGTCATACATGGTATATTAAAGTGTCATACATTGTATATTAAAGTGTCATACATTGTATATTAAAGTGTCATACATTGTATATTAAAGTGTCATACATTGTATATTGGGGCATATATTAAAGTTTACCTTTTTACCATTTTTTTTTATAATTTAGTAAAATAAGTTTCTGAAGATTAGATGAAACTTAAACTGATGTTTTTTTTAAACTTCGAATTCTCAACTTTTAAACCTAACTAAAATATTTATAAAAAATTTGAGAAAGTTTTATAAGAATTACGGTTCGTTATTTTAGGGAATTCCAGGTGGGATTGACACTCATTAAAAGCTGTGCATAGTAGATCCCAATGAGGAAGTTAATTTTGACATTATAACGGGAAACTTTGTACTGCAACCCGTTGAAAAGATGGATACTCAGTTTATTGAGGTAAAGTAAATTATTTAGTAAAGAATTATTTTATTATTGTGCCCTAAATGTTTATAACAGCAGTTGTAAATATATATCAAGATATATATTTATAACTTTTACTTTAACTTACAGTCAAATAAGTTCACTTTAACTTTTTATTAAAGTAGCTGTTTAATGCCATCTTATTTTAGATAACAAATATCAAAACTACTTCTGAAATTTGTAAGATAGAGCAATTTAATGAGTATAGTAAAATATGTATTCCTTAACCAGATGAGAAAGAGGATTGCATCAGGGTAAATCATTTTTTATAAAAATTACAAATATAAAAACTCATAAAAAAAGTCATTATTTGTAAATCTTTATTTTCAGCAACCGTTCTCTTGTTGTGACTTGATTAATAATTATTTTTTTGGAACCTTCTGTTTAACAGCAATTTAGAACGATTAAGTTTTACATTATCAAAATGTTTTGTATTGTTCAACAAAAAAATAATATAATCATTCAAAAAATCTGAATTTTTATAAAGAGAAAAACTCGCTTGCGAAAGTCTTTATCTTCAATGGCTAAATTGTCTTCATCGCCATTCTCTCAGTTACAGACTACGCCTGATCGCTCGACAACTGAAGTTCGCCTAGCAAGTTCTTCCCCCTCTGTGGATCCTGCGTTAATATTACAAAATGAATCTGCCACTGTAAATTTGTTACTAAAAAATAGGGTATATTTAACAAAATAAGTTTTACGATGTCCTAGATATTAAAAAAAAAAAAGTAATATTAAAAAAAGTTGCTTTTCTTCTTTAACACATGGGTTTTTTTATATTTTTACTAAGTTTAAAAATGTTTTTAACAAACAAATTACATTATATTGATTGTAGTTTTCAAACCTAAATAGGCAATTAACAATTCCTTTTTTAGTTATTGAACAAACTTATAGTTTTTATTATGCCTGTCCATTTTAATCTAACAAAAATTCTTTATTTTTATCAATATTTTAAGTCTTTAATTACTTTTTTTACTGTTTTTTTTAAAATCTTATATTTTAAATATTATAGGATAGCTGATATAAAAAACGGGTAACAGCTTTTCGACTAATATTTTATTAGTCAAAAGCTGTCGTCATCAAATATTGATGGATATATGACTAACATGTCAAAAATCGGAGAGAAAGTTGTTGCAACCGGACAAAAAATTGCCGCTGTTCCTAGCTGTTCTATTCCGAGCGATAGCCTATTCTATGAAGGTATTGCTGAAACATTAAACCGCATTGCAACTTCAGTCGAGAGTTTGGCCAGCTCTGCTAAAAGAATTGCTTGTTCACTGAAAACGATTGCAGTGATGACTCAGAAAACAAATAAACTTATGATTATTTGTGAAAGTATATTTCTTCTGGTGTTGTTTGCTTGCTAAACGGTGTAATCAAGACTGGAGACAATCCATACCCTGAGTCAGCAAAAAGAAAACCAATATTAGGATTATACTCTAATGTCTGTTTTAGCATAGAGTTAGAATAAATAAAGGTATCATGCCACGATCCCGGATACTTGACAACAACATCTCTAAACATTCCATCGTAGTCTACAATCACTTGAGAGTTTAAAGCAGGATATCCTTCTCTAAAAAATAAAAGTAAAAATCATGGATGAATGTCCAGAAAGTCCTACAAGTCTTGGGATCAGTTAATGAAAAGGTTTTTGGTAAAAACCTACAGCAATACAATAAAAAAAAAGAAATCAAACATAAATGATTTTTTAAAATAAATTTACCTGCAAATATATGCTGGCTCGTCAGCCCCAGACACTCCTTTGATATGTATCATTGTGCCATCTATTATCCCAAGAAAACCTTCAACTCCAGATGATTGAAAGTACTTTTTCTTGGCTTCATCCATTTCGTCTTGATTATCATACCATTTAACTAGGTGAAAATAATGCTGAATGAAAAATTTGCAAAATTGGTGGATTATGCAACTGCTGCTTGACCGACTTACATTAGAAGTGTCACCTATAATCACCATAAAGTAAACCATTATAGAAAAAAGCTTTTACAAAAACAAACTTTAAGCTTATATTCACCACCATTAACATTTATTTATAAAAGTTAACTGAAACAATGACAATAAAGAATCATAAAAGTTAATATTTTTTTGGTATTGCTAAAATTATATGCATTGACAAATAACTCTTACCAACAACACCTTGAAAAATCCCAGTTCATAAAATTCTTAAAGAAATCAAAACCTTTACTTCTGGAGAAATAAAGTTACTTCTTGATGTAATTGGTGACAAATTATTGCGATAAGTGTTGACAATTTCTGTTATATTAGTTTGTTATGTTCTGTTGGCAATGTTATGTTATTTTGGCAAACGAAATTTTTTTAGACATTCAATATCTGAGTAATCAGTTAAAGAAACACGCTGATCTTCACACATTATTTGATCATCACCTTGTTCTGCTAGAATGATTGGAATATCCATTTTCACTAAAATTGAATAGCACTGTAAAAAAATCATATGGATTATGCTCATAATACTTAATGAAACAAAAAAAGATAATTCTGCATCTACTTAAGAATTAGTGTATACCTTTTTTAATATTTAAACAAAGGAACAACTAAAAACTTTATTAGTTGCTAAATATATATAGATATAATGTTGAAATATTTTTACTTCACAACTTACTTTTACCTTTCACTTAACTTTACAAATAAGTTATATAAAATTATATACTGTTAATAATAAAACATACTATATGTTAATATAGTATATATGCTAATATATAATATATGCTAATAATAACTTTATTAAGAAACGGGTTTTAAAAGAAGTGTTGTTGGAAAGTTCTTGAAATATTATTAAATATGTTTTTAAATATTGTAAAAATTACGTTCACAAATAATACTACAATGTCATAAAAACAATAATAATGAAAATAAAATATCAAGCCAACTAATTTAACCTGATATCACATGACTTTACAATCAGAAGAAATATTTTTAATACATTTAGTTGTTTTTTAACAGTAAAATTTAAATAGATACAACTAAAAATTGAGAGTAAACAATAACTGCATTCTATATCTATGACAGAAATCAACAAAAATATACATGCATTATAATAATACAATATCTTAATAATAAATGAATTATGACACAAAAAGGTTTGGTGAATACCGTTTCAGCTTGGTGAATACCGATCTTTTAGCTCTAAACTTAGGAAAAAACTTACATAAGTTTTGTGAAACGCTTTTGCACAAGTTTCGTGAATACACATCTCAAAGTTTTGAACTTACGCTATACTTACGCCAAACTTACGCAAAAAAAAAACTTTGGTGAATCCGCTACCTGCTACCCCTATATATTTTTAAATATTAATAAAGTTAGGGAATTTTTCTAATGTGTTTTTTAACGTACTTGCGTTTTGATTAGGACCGTTAATCAGAACCTTTAACACATCCGTTGCACTTCTAAATAATTAGGAGTCAATAGTATAAATATACTCATTACAAAATATCAATTTTTCTTATTCTCATTCTTAGGTAATTTTAGAGAAGTTGTTTTTTTGTAGTTTTGTTGTTCTGATATTAATAAGTACCCAGCTGAACAAATGAATGAAAAAAATAAATCTGCTATATGTTCTTCTATTTTATAATTATCGCCCGCATTAATTGATTCTATTAAACTTATAATATTGTCTTTGGTAAATTTCAAATATTCTAACTTTGCTACTGTTTCTTCTTGTCCAAGTAATGACTGTATTTTTTTTAATTGCATCAATTTTAAAGAGTTAATTATAAAATCTATTATTACCATTTTCTTCCCAATAATATTTTATAAATTTAGTTGATAACTTGGATCTATAGCAACTCTGTAGCCGTCATACTATCTGTCAGCATTACGGTGATCATCTTCTGCTATTTTATTCTCATTAAAAAGATGTCTTACTTCATTATTTTTGTATTATGGTTTTCTATGGTAAAACCATAGTTTCTTGCCAACTGATTTTCGAAAAAGTTATATTCTACAATATCATTTAAATCATTATAAATTAGATTTAGCTATTTTACATACCCATATGATTAACCCCTTTTCTAATTACTTATTTCCTTTAAGCACCATCGTTTTAAAAAGCATTGAAATGCTTTCTAGATCTTCTTTAGAAAACTGCATACTCCGCAAAATGTTATTGATTGCCGCATCATATTCGTCCATAAATATAAACTTTTTTTTCCTAAAATGAGTGTGCAGGACCTCAGACAAAAAATTAAGTCCTGTTTTTATTTTTATAGTATTTAGGGTTTTGCATTGCTTGCTGCTAGTATAGCATTTTATTAAATCTATAATATCTTCATTTAGAATTGAACTTTTGAATAAATATTGATGTTTAATAAAAGCTTTATGTAAAAATGATTTTACTCCATTAGTTATTTCATTATAAGAAGTAGCTTTAACGTTTTTAAAATCAAGAGATATAACAGAATATTCTTCTTGGTGATTTTTGATAAAATTTTTATCTTCTGATATGTTTAATGTTTCTTTAGATATTACTCAAATATATTTAAGGTTGAAAAAGCCATATATTGCTGGCTTGCGTTTTATCTGTATATATTTTCCTTTCTTTGTCAATTGCTATTCTAAAAAGGTCTTAATCATATCCATATTATTAGATTTACCCCACCTTCTCGGCAAGTTACAAGCAAAATTTTCCCTTGATTTTCTACAAACTTATTGATAAGTAAACTCTTATCTATGAATATATTACTTTCTTCTACTAATTCTCTATATGTTGTTACACCGATTGAAGTGTTAGTTTTTGCATAAGCTTATTTTTTAGCCGGAAAAGTAGCATTTTGAATGTATCATTATGAATGTAAGGGATTTCTGTGTTAGAAGTTATTTTTTTTTAAGTAGTAGAGGTACTATGCACTTTAGCTCTATTACTATTTTACTTACTTAAGTTTAGTTTGTATAGCTTGTTAACCTGATATTATAAATTGAAAACTAGCTCCATACATAAATAATTATATATGTTTATTTTACACAAGATATAAATATCATTATAAACAATTATTAATATATATAAGGCTAGGTTTAAGTCAAGGTTAGGGTTAGGGTTAAGAAGCTAGATCATATAAGAGGAGTAATCCTGCTAAGTGATCATAGTAATAATTATTTCTTAAAAGTTTTTGTAAGATTCTTACTCATTTTAAAAATTGTATAAAAACATTTTTCTGTCTGTATGTTAAGAATTATTTTCGGTTCAGAGTCATTTTATTAGTTTTTTATTTATAGGTATCTAATTAACAAAATATTATGATTAAAATTTATTGTTCAGGTCACTTTTATTTATTTAATTTGGAGAGAATTATGGAAAGTTTTGGTTGAATTGTATTATTTTGCAGAGTAATTAGTTAATGAGTTTACTTTTAAATTTTAGATTTCTGCAACTATTTAATTAGCCATTCATGCAAATATTTATTTAAATCATTATTAAAATCTATTTCTTTTTTTGGGGTATAATCTACGTGCTTAGTTTAATTTTATATATTTACTTTCATTTTAAAATATGTCTCAAAGCCAAAAATTCTATTTTAGAAAAATATATGTAAACTGGTAATAAGTTAATGTGACTAGTTTAACAAGATTAGTTGTTAACTGTTTTTTCTAAATAATTGAGCTAAAAAGTACCCCTCGAGTAAATTGTTAAAGAAACTATTTTGGAAAATTCACTTATAAAAATATTAGATATTTTATATTTTATAGTTTTATTTCAAAAGTATACTTTCATTTTAAAATTTGTCTCAAAGCCAAAAATTCTTTTTTAGTATCACATTTGTAAACTAGTAATAAATTAATGTGTCTAATTTAACAAGATTAGTTGTTAACTGTTTTTTCTAAATAATTGAGCTAAAAATTACCTTTAAGGTAAATTGTTAAAGATATTATTTAGGAAAACTCACATATAAAAATGTGAGATATTTATAATTATACCTTTAAATAACAAACTTACGAAAAAAGTTTCGTTTGTAAATTAGCGCTAATATAATGTTTTTTAATTTTGAAATTTCGTGGAGATTATTTTTTTTTTACAAAGATTTGTTGTTGGAAAAGACTTCTAGTTTTTATTGGAATATTTTGTTGAGCATAGGGTTTTTTTCAAAAATTATATAAGTTTTTTGGATCATTTTTGATAGTAACTGACTTTTCTGATCATTTTGCATTACTATAGCTATTGGTTTTAATTTTTTCCTGTTTTCTTTAAATTTTTTTTCTCTAAGTTTTCTTTTGATTAATTTAAGTTTCTTTTTATTTTGAAGTTAATTATTTACGAAAAATATCCTTTGATTACTAAGGTTCTTGCTAGATTTTCCAACTCGCCTTTAAAGGTGTTTTTGTATAAGTATATATATATATATATATATATATATATATATATATATATATATATATATATATATATATATATATATATATATATATATATACTTATATAAGATGTATATATATATATATATATATATATATATATATATATATATATATATATATATATATATATATATATATATATATATATATATATATATATTTGCAAGTTCTGAGATTTTTTATCAAATCGTAAATGAGTAGCGCTTAAACGTCAAAGTTCCTTTACAGCAAGTTAAATATTCAAGATTCGTAAGAAAGCTAAGCAGTCTAAAAAACATTTTTTTTAAAATAGGTGTATAATTTGTACAAATATTTTGATGTCATTACAATGGTGTGTTCTAACAAATTTTGATTTCCTATGTAATTATAAAATTCACTTGATTTTTCAAAGATATAAGTGAATTTATTAAACAGCATAAAAAAATTTTTGCAAAAAAATTTATTCAAACTTATTTGGAGAAAAAAAATCAATATAATATATTTGATGAACATTACATTACAATATATTAGATTTAATGAACATTACATAAAAAATATAACATACATAAACGACTCATGTAAATAATTGTTACATACACGTTAGATAAAAAACATTCTACACAATGTTAGAAGCACATTATTAAAACAATTAAACATTCGCATATTTACCAAAAAATTTGTAGCTTTTAACATCATATAAACATATATGCAAACTATAAACATAAAACTTGAACTGTGCACAAGGGTGTCTCAAAAAAGTATCATTTATTGAATTTTGATGTGCGGAATACTGCATTCTGCGTCATTTTGAAAATGAAGACGAACAAAAAAAATTAAGACTCTAGCTCTAGGGGAAGGTTATATAGGTCAATTTCCTTTTTTTTTAATATATAAATTTTGAGTTAAAGTTGAATGTTATCTTAATATAAAAAAAGCAATCTTTTTTTTAAATATATAAATTTTGAGATAAAATTGAATGTTATCTTAATATAAAAATAGCAATCGTTACTTAAAACAAAAGAAAATTGTTGGTGCGTGTCAAATAGGTGAATTTGCGTGCTATGAAATTTTTTATTTCATTGTAAAATAACTAATTGAGTTTAAAGATGAGTTCACTTTTAAATGGGATACATAAAACTACAACTAAAAAATTGCACTACAAATTTCATAACACTTTAGCTGAACATTTTTTTTTTTCATCTTTGCATAGGGCTAATCTTATTTTATTGCGATTTTATACTGTTACATTTCCTACTGTATATTATATATACATATATAAACCAAAAAACCATGTAACTGAATAAAAAGACGTCAACAACAGCCTCTAACTTAAATTAAACCGCCCGTTTCCGTCCATTACCGTTTACGTCATTTACGTTAAAAAATTTTAAGATACCGATATTTTTTCGTAAATTTTCGTTAATTTTGTTAATTTCCGTTAAGTTTATAAGTTTTATTTAAAAAAAATTGTTTAAGTTGTTTAATAAAAAAGATTTGTTTTATCGACGTTCGGTTGAATGAAAGATAAGGAGCAAAAAAATAAATCCTAATTATACAGTTTGATTGTTTCACTAAAGGTAAATAAAATTTATTAATTTAAATAAAATTCTTAGCAGAAATTTTATATAAGTTAAAACTTTTTTCAAAATATAATTATAATATGCCTTGTCGTCAGACAAGGCATCTTATAATTGTCTACTGTATGCGCTTTATCAGTTAACAGTTTCAAGGCTAAGCTTAATGCAGAAATTTCAAATAATTCGCTTAAGTAGCGAGATTATACCCAGTAAGCACAAGACGCATTTTCGACACTTATAGACGTCTAAAACTAGTCTAGGTAAAGACGCACTTTCATAGACGTTTTGAAGACATCTTGTTGACGTCTTTTATAAATGCCATATAATGTGTCAAGTATGCGGTCAAAAATTAGCTTGCAATACGAATGATAAATTTTATTATAACTAAAGAATAGTTATAAATGTTTTGAATACTGTTTTGATATATATTTGCTTTAGTTGTTTATGATTTTCATCTTTGATGCATCAACCGTTGGTGGTGATTACAGCAATACTATTTTGATTGCTGGTTCCTATGTATATCTTGAATATACGAAATTTTACAATATATATCGTTATAAATATAATGAATATATACCACATACTACGGGAAAATGTTACGTCATGTACTTAAATTCATCTTGAAAAAAATGTCTAAAATACGTCTAAAACGCGTTTTTATAAAGACGTCTTCATTTAGACGTCTTTTAGCCTTATGATCTAGACGTCTACAAGTGCGCCTTTTAGACCTCCTTAAAGACATCTTTTAAACGTCTTTTAAACGTCTTTGTGCTAACTGGGTAACTTAAAAATAAAAACAAATTAAGGAAAAACAATTTAGTACAAACTTATACTTCATATATCTTATTGTAAATTTTTATGTATAAACATAAAACTGTATGATGTAATAATAAGATATAGATATAAATAAAAGTGTATGATGTAAATAAGGCTGTCAATACCTGTAGGTTATACAGGGAAATCTGTTGCAGCAATTTTTCTACTACTACTACTGCTACTACTACTACTATTACTACTACTTGTGCAATTTTGCAATTTTGTTTATTTGTTCATTAGTTTCAGGATCTTTATTTTTGACATTTTTTAAATATACTTAAGGTGATAGGTTATTAGATTTTTTTACCCAGTTGTGAACCATCCATTCGTTTAAATCTAATGTTGCCAAAAACATTTTTTTACATTCACGAATTTTCGTTTCATTAATATCTCTTAAATGATACTGGTATGATGAAGATCGTTTACTTTTTACTTCATATTTTCCTGTAGTTTTTCTCTTGGTGTCTTCTTGTGTTACTAAATATATAATGTAAGTCTTTTTTTTGTCCCAAGTTTATGCCCAAAAGCAATTAAACAAATTTAATCTGTCTTCCTCAGTTAGTTTATTGCATTCCTTTGATTTAATACAAACTGTAGAATTACAGCGAGGCTTGATTTTTCTACAATCTCTATTAGTATCTTGAAATACATTTTTTCTTAATCTACGAAACCCAATATAATTTTGGCCAAACATTCTATTCTCCATTGCAGTAGGACGTTTCTTTAAATTTTTCTTATTACTTGGGTCATTTGTAATATCACTATTTACTTCAATATCATCTACATTAAAATCTGTGTAAGAAACTAACACTCAAAACAAATCATTATCTACACAATATACAAAAGTCATGGTTATTTTAATTTTGTTTGTCAGACATTACCTTCAGTTAACTCAGCTGTTGAAGTTTCTAAAATATTAATTGTGTTACAATCACAATCATTATTGCAAGTTGTACCAGTTTGTACAACTTCAAACATTTCAATAGCATCAATGTCTATATCCAAACAAGAAACTAAAAATAAAAATATAATGCCCTCAATTAATTTCTATATAATGCTAAAATTTATAAATAATATCAGAGTATGTAATACAATAATATTTTTACTTTTAGCTGTATCATTTTGTAAAATGTCAAACTTTTCAACTCCTTCAATGTCTATATTAAAACAGGAAACTAAAAAAAGAAATTATTATTATTCTGTCTTCAATTAAACTATATAATATGCTAAAATGTATAAACTTTATAAAGGTGGATAATAAAATAATATTTTTACCTTTAGCTGTAGTATTTTTGATGTCATTATCTATAATAAAAGATGCCATAAATTCATAACTTTTCACAGGGGAATTATCTTCAAACAGTTTATTATATTGTGCATGTTGACAAGGATTTTTAACCAAATTGACCATTGCATGTGCTCGTTTTTTCGACGTCATATTGATCTAGGTGCATTATACATAAAACGACTATAAATAAAATGTCAGTGTCATGCAGTGTACACTATTTTATTATTAAATCTATAATTTCGAAAATAAAACATGCAAAATATATAATACCTATTAACTTATAATGCAGTCCACAGACTTCCCAGTAAGCACAAAGACTTTTAAAAGACGTTTAAAAGATATCTTAAAGGAGGTCTAAAAGGCGCACTTGTAGACGTCTAGATCATAAGGCTAAAAGACGTCTAAATGAAGACGTCTTTATAAAAACGCGTTTTAGACGTTTTTTTCAAGATAAATTTAAGTACATGACGTAACATTTTCGCGTAGTATGTGGTATATATTCATTATATTTATAACGATATATATTGTTATAATTTCGTACATTCAAGATATACATAGGAACCAGCAATCAAAATAGTATTGCTGTAATCACCACCAACGGTTGATGCATCAAAGACGAAAATAATAAACAACTATAGCAAATATATATCAAAACAGTATTCAAAACATTTATAACTATTCTTTAGTTATAATAAAATTTATCTTACGTATTGCAAGCTAATTTTTGACCGCATACTTGACACATTATATGGCTTGTGGGTGTATAAAAACTAAAAATACTGATATTTAACTTCTTTATTATTCTTGCCATTTTCACTTATAATCATGATCAGTCAACTATCTATTAAAAAAGCAAAATAATTATTAATAAAAAAAAGATATATTAATATTATAGCAATTGTTTTAGTGATTCCTGTGACAACAATTCTAGCAATTGTGTAAAAAAAAAAATTTAACTTAAAGTAATTTACACTTAAAACTTGAACAAATTATTGAAAATAATAAAAACTATGTTTTTACTTTGAATAAACGACATCTACTTAACGCGTAATGACAAAGCCGTCAAAAAGAAGTCATAATGACATATTTATAAACAGGTCTCAGAAAAGACGTCTTTTAGCCTTATGATCTAGATGTCTTTTAAAGCGTCCTTTAGACTATTTATTATGCGTCTTTTAAACGTCTTTTTAAACTTTAAAAAGACGCATTTTAAACATCATTTTAAAAACGCATTTATTAAAGAAGTCAAGAAGATGTCAAGAAGATGTCTTAAAAAAAGATATCTTCTAGAAGTTTTTTTAACGCTTAAATAGACGCTTTTTAAACGTCATTTTAAAAACGTCTTTATAAAAAACGTCTAGTAGATGTCTTGAAAATTGACGTCTGTTAGACGTCTTTTTATCTTAAAAAAAGACACCTTTTAAACGTCATTTTCAAAACGCATTTAACAAGATGTCTTCAAAACGTCTATAAAAGTGCGTCTTTATCTAGACTAGTTTTAGACGTCCATAAGTGTCGAAAATGCGTCTTGTGCTTACTGGGTAATGTTTGAAAAAGGCATTAATGCCTATAATGGCAGTATTGTATTGCTATTTTAGTAACATATCTGTCTTGCAGTTACGAGATTTTAAAATCAAATATATGATACGTGGTATCACTCAAACAAGTTTTTGCGGTAAATAAATGATGATATGTTAAACTAACCTCAATTAAATTATATTTTCCTTGAAAATACGAATCTAATGATACCAAAACGTTAATTTTGAAAAAAATGTTAGATACGAGTTCTTGCCAAATCAGTAGCAATATATATATATATATATCTATATATATATATATGTATATATATATATATATATATATATATATATATATATATATATATATATATATATATATATTCATATATATATATATATATATTAAGGCTGTACCGAATTTCGGCTCTGGCTCCGGCGCCGGCCGATATCAGGCCATTTTAACAAATTCGGCCCAAATCCGCCTCCGGCAAAAATTTAGCAATTCCGTCATAACTTTAATTTTGAATTTTGGTCAAATATTTATTACATTTTTTTTGCCTGTGTTTACATGTATACCTAATGTTTTATTTATAAAAATCAATTTTTTTTGTAATTCTATATTTTATGAATTTCATGTTTGTTTTGGTATTTGTATTTATATTTCTTTATAATTTAATAAGCTAAGCCTAATTTCAAACAACAACGCAACAAAAAATTCTGAAGGGAAGACGCACGATATTTTACAATGATGCAGGTGTAAAGACTATGATGTCAACCCTAATCAAGTGATTAGATGAGCGTTTTAAAACCATTGAGAGGAGAAACTCCTTTATATTGTGACGACGCTGGTTGATCCACAGTTTAAAACTAAATTCTCCTCATTACAGGCAACAGCTAAAAAAGCAAGATTGAAGTCAATCTGAGCATGCTGAGCAGAAGATTGACAAAACTAAAGAAAATCCAGCAAAAAAAAGTTAGGCTTGATAATTTTTCTACATCATCATCATTACTCAGTCATTTTTATTGATAAAATTACTCAGTATACGTCCCCTGGTGGCACAGCACATGAAAAACAATCATTAAAAGACAGTGACACTTAACTAAGGCAATATCCGAAAGAACCAGAAATAAATAGACATATTGAGTCACATAATCCCGGAAAAAAAATTCAATAGAATTACTATAAACTTTTAAAACAAATGGCCTGTAGAATTTCTATAGAATTTTTATTAATTTATACATAGAAATCGCTATAAAACATTTTAAATAACAATTATGACGTTTAACAAAAAACAGCTGCCACTTGGTATTCTGAATAGTCCACATTGTTGACCATTCTAAACACCAAGTAGGGATAGACAGGATTTTGGCTCCTGTAATTTTGTTTCGAAAACCGGCTCATGCTCTGATTCCGGCCTGATCTGTCAGTAGAAATCCGGCGAATTCGGCTCCGGCGGATTTGGAAAAATTAAATCCGGTACAGCCCTAATATATATATATATATATATATATATATATATATATATATATATATATATATATATATATATATATATATATATATATATATATATATATAAATATATATATATATATATATATATATATATATATATATATATATATATATATATATATATATATATATATATATATATATATATATATATATATATATATATATATATATATATATATATACAAATATATATATATATATATATATATATATATATATATATATATATATATATATATATATATATACATACATATATATATATATATATATATATATATATATATATATATATATATATATATATATACATATATATATATATATATATAAATGTATATATATATATATATATATATATATATATATATATATATATATATATATATATATATATATATATATATATATATATATTATATATGTATATTTTTGTTAAATATATATATATATATATATATATATATATTATATATGTATATATTTGTTAAATATTTTTTAAATTTTTTGTTTCATTTAGTCAAATGCTCTTCCTCTCGGTAAAAAAAAACGCAAATAATATCTACCAAAATTTTCATCTGGCTTTAATTGGAATTTTATTCATATAGAGTACTTGAATATTATTATTTGTTCTTAGAATATCGAAGAAATTATAAATGTAAGAAAAGGTTTTAAATCTTTTAAGATAAGCATTAGGCGTAAGTGACTATTAATTGCCATAGACGTCTTATTTAGTTAAGAACATTTTTAAAGCATGTGAACCTATAAATCCTAACCTTATTAAAATAATGATGTCGATGAAACGATGAAAAAAATGATAAAAAAAAATGCAGATGATCGCAGTATGGTTTCTATCAGTTATATTTTCTGTATATAACTACCGCTCAATCTTGTCATGACGACAAAATGAACAAAAATTCTGCTGTCAACGACTTTCAATACAGTTAATTAGTTTCTCGGCTTTTATTCAAGGCAATATAGTTTCAAGAAACTATGTTGCCTTGAAACTATATCATAACTCAATATGCAATAGCAAATGCAACAGTTTATGAATTCGCAAAAAAATAAGACTAGTTAAGATGAAAAACATAAAGATTTAATTTTTAAATAATGAGTTCGAAGCACAGTTAGTGGCAGATGCGATCGCTGCTGCCAAAATAATAATTATTACTAAAAAATTATACAATTCATTGCGTTGAAAGACATTTGCTTACATTTTAATTTACTGTTACCATCTCGTTATAATGATAAATAAAAATGTCCAATCTCGCTTCATTTCAAAACAAAACGATATTTTATTAAAAAACCTTTAACTCTTTTTCTGAACTAAATTTTCTTAAAATTACCATCATGGCTAAAATTAAAATCATGGTGTTTTTGGTAACAAGCGATAGTGCTTTTACCTAGTCGAAACAAATTAATTTGAGCGTTGATCCATTATTTCAATACTAAGGTCTAAAATTCAATAAATTGTTTTTCAAATAAAATGTTAGCTGTAGAAATTATGCTTTTGAATTTCAAAAATTAACGAGCATCAAATAGCGATAATTAACGACATTTTAAATACTTTAGGTGACTCCGATACAATATTTTTCAGAAAGCGTTTGTTTCTTTTCTACGCGTACCTTAAGCAAGCCGATGATAAGTTCTTTATAAAAGAAATGCCAATAGGTCTCAGATATGGGTTTTCTACAGAAATAAGGGCATCTCGAAAATACGATCCCTATATGATCTTATCATTTCTCTATATTGACAATTACTTCAAATTAAAGAAGTTTGTTGTTCATATTACTTACTTCAATGGCAGTGACACTGAGAAGCAACAAATTAAATTTAGGCAATTATCAATTTATTACATTATTAATTAGTAGTTTTTTAAAACTTACTCTGACAATTCATTAGCAACAGACTGTCAGAATAAGATTAATTAAACTACTAATAAATAATGTGTTTAATTGAGTACTGTCTTTAAGTCACTAAAACTTTCACTGTCTTTTAACCACTAAAAAAAATTTGACAACCATTTTTGTTTATAGACATATACATACTTGGAATAAAAAACAAATCACAAATTGTGTTTGTTTATAACAACGCAGTCGATGCAAAAACTGGTTCGAGGCAGACAATTGTGTGGAAGTTGGGTTGTCTTTCTTTGATTTTCCCTTTCAGCTATTCTAAAAAATGAATTAGAGGTTTGTCCAAGAAGTAATAGTACCTATATATACTTTTAAAAAACGTGCCACAAAAATTGATCACAATTTACAGTGAGATCAAAGACTAAAAGAAGAGGCCAAAAATTTGTCGTCTGAAACTGTTCAAGAACTTACTAACCTCATTCAATTTGTTCTAACCCGTTAGAATTCCGTGACTAAGATGGTTGAAAAATTGATCAAAAGCAGAAAAATTTTGAATTATATAAGTGACTATCCAGGTAATAAGTAAACTTTACATTAAAAATCTTTAATAACAAAAAGTCTATCTTTATTCCATAAACTTAATATGTTTAACAGTTTAAAACGGGATCAACGTGTAATAAAATGATTACAAACGTGTAATAAAATAATTTCAAACTTATATAATCAACATGTCAGTAAAATTATTCATATTATCATAACAAATAAAAGTTTGTGTGCGAAGAAATGGTAAAATGGTGAAATAATGACAACTTAATGAACAATTATTTTTTAGGGAAGAATGTTAAAAAATTGGCGCAATCAACCCTATCTTTAGAAAAAATTGTTTGTAACTTTCACCGCAAGCGGTATTTTTATTTTCAAAATAAAAATGGAGAAATATTTTTCGACTTTACAATTAAAAGAAATATAAGACCTTCATGAAAACACAATGATGAAAATATTTAATAAAAAATTTGAATAATTGGAAAAACATATTGATAAGTTGAATGATAAAAATAAAATTCTTAAAACAAAAGTAAGCGAATTAAAAAAACGGTCGAATTTATAAGCAAAAATTACGACAAAATAAAAATTGAACAAAAAGGATCACAGGCTAATTGTGCAAATCCAGATGTAAACCTAGAAAACAGTTTAACCATTGATTTGAGAGACAAATTGGCTGAGATTGAAAACCGAAGTAGGAGAAACAATTTAAGATTATCAATCACTTGATGAAAGTTGGGACGATTGTGAAAGTAAAGTTTATGAAATAATAAAAACAAAACTTGATCTTCAAGGTGAATTCATTAATGAACGTGCTCATAGAGTTGAAAAAAAATGATAAAGAGAATACATTTGAAAAATTCAGAACTATCGTGGTCAAATTTTTAAATTTTAAGGACAAATCAGCCGTGCTTGGTAAATATATAAAGACGAAAAATATATATATATTAAGACAGTGAAAGAACAACTGTGGTTGTCTTTAGCAAAAAAAATTGTTTACGGCTGAAAAAGATTTACAAATAAAAGGTAAATATGCAAAGGTTAAGTTAATAACGCGCGATAAAAAGAAAATCTTTTATTTTATGGTTTTATAAAATGGTAAAATGGATTCCAATAATTCTAACGACTTTGAATTTAGTTATAATTTTTCCAAACTGATGAGTTTTGATTTAATAATCAATCATATCCGGACTTAAATTATTTTAGTGATGCACATGCTTTACAAAGCAACTGCTCCTAATACTATGCTGACAAAATGAAAGAGTTTCTAAATTAAAAATTGAAATGGAAGAGTTTCAAATATTTTCAACTTTTTTCATATTAACATATAAAGCATTAAAAAAAAATTATTTTTAATATAAAATTTTTAATATAAAAAAAAATATTTCTATTTAAACATGAAAAAATCTCTTAATTATTTTAGTTCAATTTGCATGTCTGAAACCTGGTGTAACTATAACAACTCTAATTTGAACTCAAGTATTTTTATACCAGGTTTCAATATAATTTGTTTAGATAGAAAAAATGGAAAGCGAGGCGGTGGTTTAATAGTTTATATTAGAGAATGTTCGCAGTATATTATCAGGCCTGACATGAGCAATTTTGATGACGATAATGAGGTCTTAACAGTGGATATATAAACAAAAAAAAAAATAAAAAAAATATAATTTTATGTTTTTATTATCGCCCACCTTCGGGCAGATTTTAAATAACTATTAAAAAAAAGCATTCATGAAAATAAATTATACTACTTAATAGGTGACATTAATTTAGATTTTTCCCAATACCACACTAATTATGGCGTTAAAAATTTTTACAATGAGTTATTCTAACTCGGTGCTTTTCCTATAATTAACAAACCATCAAGAATAACTCCTACGTCTAGAACCTTAATTGACAATATTATAACAACTGATATTTTCGATAAATCTTTAAAAAAAAAGGCATCATTAAAAGTAACGTCTCGGACCTTTTCTCAATTTTTTTCTCAAATATTGACACATATATATCTCAACAAAAACAGACTTTAAAAAAACAATTTTTTTCTAATGCTAAAAACATTTAAAGAACAATTATCTTATCTTCATTAGAAACAAATAATTACTTATGCTGACGCTAATTTAGTTTATATTACTTTTTTTAAACGTTTTTTGAAATATACGATGCAATTTTTTAAAACAAATAGTAAATAAAAAACTAAAAGTTTAATGTCACCATTGATCACAATAGAATTATGAAAATCCTCTAAAAGTAAACAAAAATTATATGTAAACTGAACTGAACCAAACAAAGTTCTCTATAAAAACCACGCTAAAAAGTTTAAAAAATAAAATAAAAATTACTAATCTAATTTGCTTGAGAGAACTCACTAGTATGCAGAAATTAAAAACGACCGCATTGCCTAAAGCTGTTAAAATTAACGAAGAAACATTTTATGATCAAATTGCTCTAGCTGACAAATTAAACAAATATTTTGTATCAGTTGGTTCTAATCTGGCCCAACAAATTCCTATATTGAAAAACAAAATAAATAACTATGCTTTCCCAATAACTTCGTTTTTAAACTTCTTTGAGTTATCCTTTGAGGATTTCGAACTTTCTTTAAAAAAAATCTAAATCTAATAAGTCAGTTGGTCATGATGATATTTATTGTAATGTTATTATTGACTATTACGAAGTCATTAAAGATATAATGTTTAATAAAACAGGGTATTTTCCCCGACAATCTTAAAACAGCCAAAGTTTCACCAATATTTAAAAGGGTGATGGAACCAATGTTTCAAATTATCGTCCAATTTTAATTTTGCCTGTTTTTCTAAAATTTTAGAGAAAATTTTATACTATGTAATTTTCAAACATTTATCTACAAAAACAAACTGTTTCAAAATCAATACGGATTTAAAAAAAGTAATTTAACCGAACACGCTATACTCCAAGCTACCCGCAATATTGCTGAATCTTGTGAAAAATCTCAATATACGTTAGGTGTTTTCATAGAGTTATCGAAAGCCTTTGATATTATTGACCACGATATTGTATTTAAAAAAAAGAGTATTATGGAAATTAAAGAAATATTTTAATGATTCTTAAAAGTTATTAAAGTAACCGTAAACAGTTTGTTTACAGTAATACAACTGCCTCTTTCAATTTATTAGATATAACATGTGGAATCCCTCAAGATTCTATACAAGGAATTCTTTTCTTTTTAATTTACATTAATGACCTCCCCAAAACCTCAAATTTATTAACATTTATGTTTGTCGACGATACAAACCTTTTTTAACTCATAACAATATAACAACATTAGTCCAAAAAATGAACATTGAATTAGCAAAAGTTTCTGACTGGCTCAAAAGGAATAAGCTGTCATTAAATGTTGAGAAAACTAAATGGATACTTTTTCCTTAAACTTCAAAAAAAAAGCTACTACCTCATCTTACGCCCTTACTTTTTGTTGACGGAGTTGAAATAAAAGAGAACAAACTACTAACTTTTAGAGATTAAATTTTGATGAAAATCTTAGTTGGAAGTATCACATTGATTTGTTGTGCAACAAAGTTGCTTGAAATATTGGAGTAATGTACAAAGCTAGAAATGCTTTAAATAAACCCAGTTTAACACAATTATATTTCTCTTTAATCCATTGCCATATAAACTAAGCAAATATTGCTTGGGGTAACACTAATAAATCTAAACCGCTACTTCTTTATCGTCAGTAGAAGCATGTTGCTCGTCCTATCAATTATAAAGATTGATTTGTCATGCCATTATTATTTCAAATGAAAATTCATAATATTTATCAGTTAAATATTTTTAACACAGTTTGTTTTATGTTCAAGTGTAAAACCAACGATTCTCCAGTTTCTTTTCAAAATCTATATACCGTAAAAAGTAAAAATATAACTTAAGAAATGATAATCTAATTCGACAACCTTTATCTTTAACTAATTTTGGAAAATTATGTGCTTCATATCGAGGAGCTTTACTTTAGAACAAAATAGTTTTAAAAAATTTTGATTTTTCCTATGGATGGAATTATCTTTCATTCAAGAAAAAAATAAAAGAAATTGTTTGATCTTTTGAAGGCATGTTTTTATATTTTTCAATTCTTATAAAAATGATTATGAAGTGTATTACATAGTAAAATATAATAAGGTAAAATATAAATATTATATATGATCCACAACTTATGTGTGTATGAAAACAGTACTTTTTAAAATATTTTTGTATTTATATATGAGGATCAAAAAATTCTTTGTTCCAATTTTATTTATATATTATTACGAAATTAACGTACTCGCTAGTTATTAATAAATTTAACTACCAGATTGTTTTGTTTAATTGATTTTATAGTTCTTGTTAACTTAATCTACTTAATATTTACAAGCAATTCTTGATGATAAGACCTGAAGGTCTTCTGCGAGTCTCCGCGTTCTTTTTTTGTATATATTTCTTTTTATTGGAAAACGACTCTTATCTTAACTATCTGTTTGTATAAAAACTATTGAATATTCAAGGAAAAAAACAAAAAAATTTTTTTGCGATTAAGCTAAATTTCAGAAATGGCATTTAAAGACAAAGATATAACTGTACAAAATTGAGTAAAATGGGTCATGATTCTATATTTAAATTCGGAGAAAAGTATCAACTTGATTGATGTTTGTCCTGCAAAAACTCTTTACGAGCTTATGCTTAGAGATTTAACGGAACGTTTTCCTATGTGCGGTTTAACAAATAAGGTTTATGCTTTTAGCTCAGTCTTTCAACCATATTTTAAAGGCGAGTGTATTGCAGTTTTTGAAATAATTTATTTAACGAATATTAACTATACAAAGAAACTATTAATTATCTTTTTTTAAATGGGAGCACGCTTTGACCAGATACAAAAACGGAAGTCGAAAATGTTAATAAGGAAATCGTATATTCACATAAATTATCGATTGGCAAAAAAAGTACGAACACAAATTGTTATCGATGAAGTTGACAAAAATACGAGGCTGTCGTGAGGTTTTGCTCCGATTTTGCAGCTAAATTAAACAACATTAAGTGCAAGAGCGATATTGAGATAAAATGGGACACTTTCACGTCTATGAATAAATTAAAAACAGAAAAATGGTGCAATCCATTAATATAGTGGAAAAATTAAAAGGATATATTTTATTTACTGGCAGAACAAGCTCGACGATACCCATCTCATCTACAACCTCTGAAAGAGTCTTCTCGGCAGGCGAACAAATTTTTACATCAAAATGAACTAAGCTTTAACCCAAATTTGTTGACATCGAGTAAAACTTTGATCAGCTAAACACATTCTTTTAAAAAAACTTAAACAAAAATTATTAAAATAAATTGTAATTTGTGTTGTAAATTGTAAATTGTGGGACACTTCTTTTAATTCAAATATGGCGTCTGCGATCCGACCTTCCTTTGGATTATCCTGTAGAAGACACAACGGGTACTGATGCTGATCGGATTCAATTTATTAATTTATCCAATTTATAAAGTAAATTAGAAACTTTATAATTCCTAAATTTTTTAAGTTTTAGTAAACGAGAATAAAGAGCATAATAGAGCGTTGATTTTTTTCCACAAATAAAGTATACAAAAATCAAAAAAAAATTGTATGTAAACTTCGAAAAATTTATAGAAGTTCAGATAAAAAATCTACTTTGTTTGTACTTAATTTTTTCGAAATTTTCTTTAGAAATCTTAAGAAAATTTCTAAAGAAATCTTCAGAAATCTTTTGAAGAACTGCCTGATTTAATAGCAGAACTTATATCCAACAAGATCTCTATATTTTATATAGACTTAAAGCAAAAGCAATAACTTTCTGTCATATTTTTACATATATTGGTAACCTTTAATATAAATCAAAAGCAACTAATAAAAACTAAAATCTCATAAAAGTTAACAGGTTTCTGCTTAGAGGTCTTATTAGACTTATTTTAAATACTTAAAATCGTTTAGTATTTTTTTTCATCCTGCCAGTCTGTAAACTGTATTTAATGAGTGAAATTGATTTATCTAAACTATGTTTTTGTGCATTTGCTGCATGTATTAATGTATGTAAGTCAATTATTTTGTGTAAAGTTTTCTTGAAATTAATGTATTTTATTATATAAAAAAGTGTAAAATTTATTCATGGATTTAATGACAGATTTTGATGTTTTTATTTTATTTTCTGGATTTAATAAAAATTATTTTACTAGAGATAACTTACATTGAAAAGTATATATATTCAAATCGTGCCACCCTTTTGATTTTAAATTACTTAAAAATATTATTTTGATGTTATTGTTGTGAGTATATTGATGTTATCATTGTGATGCGATGCATTACCTTCATTTTTTTTACATATACTGCCACTTGGCATCAAGGTATTAAGTTACAATCAGTTTTAAAAGTTTTTTAATATGTTTATCTGAACTTTTATATATTTTTCTGAATTTTAGTCTCATTTGGAAGTTTTATCAAATAATTGTAAAATACATATAACGAAGAAAATCGAGTTATATGCCAAACCAGATATAACTGTATAAGATATATTATAAAGATTTAGGTTTACAGTGATTAAAGATAATATATATATATATATATATATATATATATTTATATATATATTAAACTGGGATTATAATTAATATATATATATATATATATATATATATATATATATATTTATATATATATATATATTATATATATATATATATATATATATTTAATCAATTCAAAATTTATTCTACAAAACAGCATTTCTGACGAGTCTTTATTGATGAAACACAGTGTAACAAAAAAAAAAAAAGTTATTAGTGTTTGACTACTAATTTATATATATATATATATATATATATATATATATATATATATATATATATATATATATATATATATATATATATATATTTTATATCTATATATATATATATATATATATATATATAATATATATATATATATATATATATATATATATATTATATATATATATATATATATATGTGTGTGTGTGTGTGTATGTAAATACATCGTATTTATATAGTTTATGTAATTAATGCTAGTATTAATGTGTGTAAATATGTAATAACGTAATAAGTTTAA
>NC_061167.1:10569948-10587448 GCF_022113875.1 Hydra vulgaris | reverse complement strand
AACATAGGAGAGTTATTATAAATAAAACAGCAGTATTGTTCAGCAGAATATATTAATTAAATTAAGAGTTAAGTGAATTATGTTAATTAAGTTAAATAAATTAAGAGTCATCAGCAGATTCATCTCCAAATTCCACATTATTTTCACCTTCTCCTTTTTTCTCTGTTTCTTGAGCTTTCTCCTCTGTTCTTGGCGTTGTTGCCTACGCAACCCCCCGATTTGATCAGGAGCGTTCTTCAGCTTTCTCTGAATAAAATTAACTATTTCTTGTCGAGAAGTCTTTTTATACGAGCTGGCTGCGACTTCTAAAAAATGAGTGAATATGAAAAACAGTCACTTTTATTGTAATATGAAATAGCAAATGAAGTTTTATCAGCTGAGTGAAACACATTAGACTTACCAACTATTAAATCAAAAACGGCTGATCCTTTCAACCCCCTTTTATTTCCACCGCGGTCCTTTCTTTTTGTCCCCACTAAGTTAAATTGGGACAGAAGTCCAACGGTAATTAGTCTAAAAATATAATAAATGAGTATGCTAAAGAAATTTATTATTATCAAAATGAATATACAACGATGTATTATATTATGTAGTACTCAAAGCAAACTAAGCATTTGCACCTCTCAGATTTGCAATGAAAGACAATTTATCGAAAACAGATGTTGATATTTTTCTTGTCTTCTATGACGTAATTTTTTTAATTCAATTTCGTTATAATTAAGTGTTGTAGACCCATAACAATTTAAAAATCCGTTATTGACTAAGGACTATCAAAAACGAAAAGATACTTCAGCTAATACACCTTAAGAGTTGTTATTTATTTAAACTAGATAAACTTATTGTTCAAAGCTCAATTTTATCCTGAAATATAATGATGCTTTACCTAACAACAAAAAATTATAAAAACAGGCGATATCATTATCAACACAGATGAAAACAAATAAAGACTAGATTATCATTATCACACATGGACAAAAATAAAGACTAGAAAGCTGCAATGTTGTTTAGCTAAAAGAAAGTGTATCTTTCCAGTATCATTTTTACTCTTTCGCATCCAAACCACGGACATGACGTAAAGATTTTCTCTGAAAAATAACACAATAATAAATACTATAGCAACGATGTTTAAAAACAGCTTTCTGGTTATAGTGAGGTTCTCTCACCTTACTTATAAAATTTTATTAATAAAATCACAAGATATTGGAAAAGGCATAACTTTTTAATCTTGCTTGAATATCAAAAACAAGACATAAAAAAAGATAACAAAAACCATGATTAAACGTTTCTGTTCGTCTAACAAACTCTCTTTCAAAAGCATTAAAATCTTCCATCGTTGCCATCATTTTTATTGCATGGTTATCCTTTTCTTCTGTTGGCCAACGACAATTTACAACATTTTCTTTTATCTCCCACAAGAACCAAGTGACAGTTTCTGGTACTCTAAAACCGAATAAAAATCTTGTGCAATTAAAAATTCTTGTAGAAGCCTTCATTTATTTTTTTAAATTCCATAGTGTTCCTTTCTAGCATTAAAAATAAGAAACCTATTCAACACATTTTACACAGGAATAATTTTTGAAAGGATTTTCATTTTTAAAGTTCAACTTAATAAGAATTCCATTGAATTTCTATGAATAGAAAAAAATGAGTCAAAAAATAAATATCAAATCTAAAAAACTAGACCTTAAAATAACTTTACCATCATCGCTTAGTAGAAACCGTAGCTTCTCAAAGGGATCTAAATATGATTATATGTAGATATAAATTATTACTGAAAAGGATAAAATTATTTACAGAAATATTATTAAACAATTTCTACTTATTTCAGGATTTCTATGCAGCATGGTAATATACTTTAAATATAAAAATATTAGGATATATCATTCGATTTGCTGCTAAAAATCATTATACCTAAAACATGCGTCCTTTAACATAGTGCTTATTTAATTAATCTAAATCGTTCACATTGTTGAACTTAAACAAACATCTTATATAAAAGCACTATCCTCGTGTCCTACAGCTGCAAAATGGTTAGATACGCTACACTAAAACTTGAGTCATTTACCAGTTTTCTTCTATGTTTTTTGTGTGTTAATAGACGCCTCTTTTCAGGAGTTCAAAATTGACAATGTACACATTTTGATAACTTAAATAAATACTGCTTAAGTTGATCCTTAGCAGCAACAGTTATATATATACACATAATATATATACATATACATATATATATATATATATATAATATATATATATATATATATATATATATATATATATATACAACTATATATTGTGTATATATATATATATATATATATATTTATTATATATATACAATTATATACATATACACATATATATATATATATACACATACATATATACATATACATATATATATATATATATATATATATATATATATATATATATATATATATATATATATATACATATATATATATACATATACAGGCCTCGGCGAGAAGCGAGAGCTTTAGCCCTCGCTCTCGCCCTACACTCTCCTATAACGGTTTACGGGAGCAATTTACGGCTCTTGCAAAAGCATAACTCTTCTTACGAAAGTATAATTATTGATGTAACTAAAATAAAAAATATATATAAATGTATATAAAACATATTTATAAAATTTAAATAAATGTGAAAAAAGATTTTTTTGAATTCGGGTCAATTGGAAATACAGCTGTTTCTGAGAAATATTAATAGTATAATATGACATATGAATGATAGTCAAGAAAATTAGCAGGAGATTGGTTAAAACATTATACTCAGAAATAATTATTTTTATTAACAAAAAAAAAGTTTTAATCATCTTAAAACGGTTAAATTAAACGATCACAAATTATAAAACTATATAGTTAATCATAATTTATCTATATATCATCTAGATAAAAAGTCTAGAATTATAGAATATCTTGTCTTCAAAGTTTCATTTGTAGCTAGTTCACCTAATAAATTAAAGCCTCTTCCATAAATTCATGGTTTTCCATAAACTAAAACTTTGAAAACCAGATATTTTTACAAAAATTGTAATTCGCTCTCTTAATTCAACCCTTGTATTATATTAAGGTCAATCAAAAAATAATAATAAATTGGCTCAAGTAAGAAGTTTTTTAATAACATAAAATATAAAAAATAACATGATGAGCCTAGTTTACAGCTAACAAATCACATTGCAAATGGTTTCAAAGAAACATGGGATTTAATAAGACTAACCGCCAGACATGTAAGCTAATGATTCTTTTGCTGATGGTATAGTACTTTCATATTCAGATTCTAAATACAACATTTATACATAATTAAATTGCACCCATTATTAAAAAGAAGTATCAGACAATACAAATTTTTTAAATGCATTTTGGAGATACAACCCTCTTCTAAAAGAGGTGCGAAATACAAAAAAAAATTAAATGATTTCTACATCATTGCATTAAAGATTAAATGTTTTTGAGCTTACCACTAAGCTGGTCTGACGCTGTAAGTCTGAAGAGCGGTCTTTTACAAGGAGATGACGATTCACAACCTTAAACAAAAGCAAAAATTTTGAATCACAAAAAAGCATTTTCCCTGTGATGAGTAAATCAACAATTAGATAAAATCAACCAAATTAGATAATTGACATGATTATATAGTTAATAGATATAATTTGATAGTTTTGTCTTGCATAACAAAATTTGACTTACTAATAGTAGAATGAGGACGCTTTGGGACAAGCATAATCTTGAGCTGTTCCTCTGGATCCATGTTGGCTGTGTTTTCTCTGAATTTAGTTTTTTAAAATTTCATTTAAAGTAATTGATAACATTACTGTAAAAAGTCTTTGTTTTACCACGTTTATATTATGAGACTTTGCAAGAGAAATATGCCTCTATTAGTTATTTATATCAATAAATTGATTAAAAATAAATGCACCTTTATCTGAAACAGATAAAGAAAAGTCAACTTTTTCTGAAAACTTTGAGCCACTTAATAAAATAATTATTTTTTTGTTTAAAAATGTTTGATTTTATTGGTTGATAAACGAAGCGATTACTACAAATATGTTTAAAAATACAGTAGGTCAACGATTTAGTAGGTTGGAAAACTAGTCGTACATGTTTTAATTAGGTGTAAATATATAAAAGTCTAAAACTGTCTGTTTAAAATTAAAAACGTCATATATTATGGTTTATAAAATTTCCAAATTAGTTGAGCTAATGGCCACCTTTTAGAGGAAGCATTAAAGAAGAAATGATAAAAACTTAAAACAAAAATTTAGTTTAAAAGAAAGCTATACAAAAGATTTTTTTATATTTTTGTGTTTAGGGGAGACTTGGGGTAGTTGCAACAAGGCGTTTTTAAGGATGGTTTTTATCAAGGCCGGGGTGCAATGGGGAGGGTGTGTGTGTGTGTGGGTGTGATACCCCCCTCCCCCTTCCCATCAATGATTTTTTCGTTCATTTAGTCGGTAAAAGTTGTACTGGCACCCCCCCTCACGTGACATTTATAAAACTCCAATGTTTTTTTGATGATATGATATTAACTCTTACTCCAAAAAAAAAGTCTAGTCAAACATTTTGGTTATATTACTTATTACTGATATATAAATATATAAATTAAATAGTCCACTTTTTGTTTCTTACATTCTTATTTTTCACGTCATGAAAGTCAATGTTTCGTGCTAATAGACTCTCAATACTCAAAATGGCGAGGTCACTTGTTCGTTCTTATCCCATAGTTGAGCGCAAAAAATACTTGATGAGCTTCAATTTACTGAATGAACGCTCACTTGAGGCCACTGTCACTGGAATTGATGCAAAAATACGCAGTGCAATCACTACATTACTAAAGTGTTCCCCAAATTTCAGAAATTTTGTTTAATAAGTCAAATGGGGAAAAAGCATTTTTTTCCAAAGTTTGCATTATAAATTTGTTTTATGTAAAGAAATTATTCAGTAAGTTTTCTAAAATAAAATTCGATCACGTGATCACTTTTTCCGCAAAATAAATATAAGCATATAGATAAGATTTAAACAAAAGCTTCTCCAGACCAGAGCTAGGGAATGTCCGTTAATTACCTCAACAATTTTCCGCCAATATTTATTTACCCTTCCCCTTGTCAACAAGCTATCAAACTTCCAGAGACCCCTCTGAAAAGTCAACATTCAGTTACCTGATCCGCCAACCATCCAACCCCAACTACTACCAACTACTACCCCTCCCACAAAAAGAAATATTTAAATTGAAAAAAAAAACATTTTTTGAATAGAATAATTTACAACTTAAACAAAAAAGAGATTACAGGGTTATTTATTCTTATATGCGCATCTATTCATTCTTATATGCGCGTTTATTCATTCTTATATGCGTCTTTATTCATTTTTAAATGCACCTTTATTCATTCTTATATGCGCGTTTATTCATTCTTATATGCGTCTTTATTCATTCTTAAATGCGCCTTTATTCATTCTTATATGCGCGTTTATTCATTTTTATATGCGTTTTAAAAAAGCAATTCAAATTTTTTAAAAAATTTACTCATTCTTATGTGCGTTTTACAAAAGCAATTGTAAAAAGGCAATTTTAACAAAAAAAAAATCATTTAAGCAATTTGTTTTGAAAAAACAATTTTATTTTCAAAACAAATTTTTCTAATTTCCTGGTAAACGAGGTTAAAAATACTTTATACGAAGACTTTTTACATTCGATGATGGTTTATTTAATTTAGAATTAGGTCTTTGTTTAATTTTATGATTAAATTTATTGATTGATTATATTATTATTAATGTCAATATTCATTTATCTAGATTTATATTTTATTATTTGTAATTATTAAATAAATTCAGCGCTGACTCGGCAACAAGGATGCGGAGTCCCAAAAGGACTCCGGCTTTATATCTCTACTTTTTCCAAGTCTGTAGTGTCGAAAAGCTCTAAACATGTTTGTCGACTTATGATCTACTGTAAGAAAAAAAAATCATGAGATTAAATGACTTGGAACTTGCCGCCATTACACCTAAGGACTCCATTTCAAAAAATGATTGTTCCTCTAACCTAAGAGTACTAATTTTTTCCTATTAGTAGTCCATAAACTTGTTTATATTTTTAAAGCTCCTGGATTACCAAAAACTAGGGTGATATAATCTTTTTGTGACTTTCAAGTCCAGAGTCCATTTTGGGACTCCGCATCCCTTCTCGGCAACCATTTTTTAAACAAATTGCAGTAGCAACAACCTAATATATATAATTTAAATATATCTATAAAAACATAAAAGCCAATTTATTGTTTATATAAAAATATATTAGAGGTTTTAAGGTTGGCTGACTCGAATATAAACGTGCATATAAGAATAAATAAACACGCATATAAGAATGAATAAATGCGCATATAAAAATGAATAAATGTCCATATAAGAGTGAATAAAGGCGCATATAAGAATGAATAAAAGCGCATATAAGAATGAATAAACACGCTTAAAAAAATGAATAGAAGCGCTTATAAGAATGAATAACTCTTTAAAATTAACTTTTTACAGTACCATTTAACCCTACTATTACGTTGGGGTCCAAACGGACCCCACGAGTAGATTGTTTTTGAATTATATATTTATGTTGTCAGCATTTTTTTTCAAAATTTTATCTATCTGTAAAATATAACAAGATGTACACAGACTCAAAAATTTGTTTTTGGACATTGCTTCCTTTTTTAGTTATTTTTAAAATATACATCTATGATGTTGGGGTTTATATGGACCCCAACATATTTTTTCTTATAAAATGTATAGTTTTTCAAAACTAATGCTTTTAAAAACTGTTTTTATTTTTTTTAGTTGAAACTTATTTAATCTTTTTCTTTGATATTTTCAAATAAATTAGATAAATTTAGATTTCATAAGAAATATTAGAATTTATGGCTGAAAAAAAAAAATTTGTTTAAGATACACTGCTGAACAGGCGATAGATACACTGCTGAACAAGCGATGCAAACAATAACTATTGTTTGCATCACTTAATAAAGATCAATTAAGTGAAGTAGAGTTAATATCTGGTGATAATAAAGAGAAAGAGGTTAAAGTAACATAATGATATAGCTGAGGAAATAAATCCAGGTAAAACTAATGTAATAGTATAAACTGAAGTTGAAGTTTGCTATATAACAAATTTTTATAAGTGCCCAAAAAGTTACATGTTTGTTTTAAAAAGTAATATGTATAAAAAATATGCCAAACAAAAAAACAAAGACTAAACTGTTCTAACTAATTTGCATCACAAAATAAAATTGATCATGTAAAAAAATATGATTTACACCATATGCAATACGTATGACAGAATTGATAAATACTGCTTTTCAACTTTTTTTTACCTCAAAAATCTTTATTATAGTTTTAATTAAGTCAAAAAAATAAGAAGAAATTATTTTTAAAGAAAAGTGTGCACCAAAATTTGAGCATAAACTAAAAAGACTTTTATTTTGGCAGGTGTTTACCGATCAACAGAGACATTAGTGATGGACAGCAGATTCTTGTTCTGTAATGAGTTGTGAGCGTTTTCATACCATTTGAGAGATTTGAGATTTGACGACAAACCAATTCAATAATTAAGACGCAGCAATGACAAATTTGCACCTACTCGTTAGGTTTTTGACATTTGGGTACAAACACTTTTAAATAGTTTAAGACCAAATAAAAATGTTACTTATGATAAAAAGCTGGTTCCCTTTCATAAATATTGTTCCTTTAGACAATATATAAAATCCAAACCAGCAAAATATAGGTTAAAGCTATAGTTACTTTGTAGTTCTAGTACCAATTATGTCTTAAATACACAAATTTATACTGGAGCAGTCCTAATGTGGGCTCAGAAAGAAATCAAGGGCATTAAATTGTTCGGCTTTTAGTTGAAAGTATAAAAAGATCTGAATGAAATGTTGCAATGAAAAACTGTTTCACATCAGTTACACTTTCACAAGAACATTTGGAGTAGTAACACAAGAACTTTTAGAGTTGTAATGATGCGAAAAAATGAAAAAGAATATATATATATATATATAAATATATATATATATATATATATATATATATATATATATATATATATATATATATATGTATATATATATATATATATGTATATAAGTATATATAAATATATATATATATATATACATATATATATATGTATATATATATATGTATATAGTTATATCTCTCTCTGTCTCTCTCTCTCTCTCTCTCTCTATATATATATATATATATATATATATATATATATATATATACATATATATATGTATATATATATATATATATATATATATATATATTTATTTATACATATATACATATATATATATATATATATATATATATATATATATATATATATATATATATATATATATATATATATATATATATTTACATATATATATACATATATATATATATATATATATATATATATTTATTTATACATATATACATATATATATATATATATATATATATATATATATATATATATATATATATATATACATATATATATATATATATATATATATATATATATATGTATATATATATATATATATATATATGTATGTATATATATATATATATTTATATATATATATATATATTTATATATTTACATATATATATATATATATATATATATATATATATATATATATATATATATATATATAATATATATTTATATACTTTATATATGTATATATATTTTTGTATAATATATATGTATATATGTGTATATAAATATATATATATATATATATATATATATATATATATATATATATATATATATATGTATAGATATATATATACATATATATATGTATATATATATATATATATATATATATATATATATATGTATATAGTATATATATATATATATGTATATATATATATATAATATATATATATATATATATATATATATATATATAATATATATATATATATATATATATATATATATATATATATATATATATATATATATATATATATATATATATATATATATATATAGATGTTTAAAGATATGTTTTTTTGTGAATAACAAAGAAATGTGTTTATTTTGGTAAAACAAAATAAATTTATCTTCGCTAATCTTTTTAAAGAACGATTTATTTTATTAAAAACATAATTATTTAACTGGGGTCCGTATGGACCCCAACGTTACAAATGTAAGTTAGTTAGCGACGGCATAGTAGGGTTATAATTATAAACGTTTGCTCTGAGAAAAAAGTAAATAAAAGTAAAAGGTATAGAAAAAAATAAACATTTACATATAGTAAACTTTAAACTTAATAACATATTTCCAGCTTATAACTACAAAAACTTACAACGAACAAAAAAACAAAAATTAAAAACAGCCTAATGAAACAGAAGAGTTTATTACGCAATACGCAGGCAACAAGAGCAGACGAGTAAACGTTTAATCAAGGACTTATTAATAGATGGACATTTAACGTATTGTTTAAAAGCCAAGTACTTTAGAGTTTTTTGGTGTTACTTTTCATAACACCAAAAAACTCTAAAAAGTTTATAAATAAATAAAACCTTTTCATTTTATGATCAATAAACTCAAGCGAAATCTATACATGGAAAATAAAAGTTAATCACAGAAAAATATCAAAACAAAATTGTGAGTGAAGTAAAATTTCCGACAAAAATGAGAAATTTAAATACTTAAAGTATTAGTGAAAACTAAGTGTAGGGAATAGAGACCACAAGTAATCTATAGTTCGATCTATATATGATCTACAGTTTTACCTACAACATCTAGAAAAATCGTTTCACTTTGCAGTTTTCATTCTTGCTAACTACATATCACTTTTTTACAAAAATATGATTTTTCACGTTTTATTAATAATAAGTTCTTATTAAAAAGCGCTCAAGCATCAAGTTTGACATTTTAAAACAGATGAGCTATTTCTGATTAACTAAAATGCATTAATTTTAAAAAAAAGTTAGAGTTTTGTAGGTAGTTCCACTTTTTAAAAAAAGTAGTTAGAAAAGCAAAAATATTGGAAAAACGTCTAAAAAAACTTTACTTTTTTTCTAATTAACAGTCATCTCACATATGCTAATATTGTGTGTGCTAATACACACAAAACAAAATTAATCAAACTACAAGGTTTACGAAACCATGGTTGTAAAGCAATTCATTATCTCGGCAGAATATACAATCTTACTAATGCAATGAAAAATATGAAAGTCTTAAACTTAAAAAAACTTATTTTATACCCGATTCTAATCTTTATGTTCAAATGTAAAAATAATATGCTACTAAACTATTTTTTAGACATTTTTTCGCCATCATTTTCTCAAAGTTTTAATCTGCAATTAAATAGTTTCCATAACTATTACATTAAAAAAACTAAAACCCGGGTTTAAAGACTTAAATGGGATATCGTCGTTTAAACGGCAAGCAAAGCTGCATATTCTGAGTTTGTAAAAATGATTGCAGTCAGAGGCGATTTTACAAATAAAATAAGGGGGGGGGGGGGGAAATGGCGAATTCTAAAAATGTGCCGACTAGCTGCCAAAAAAAAAAAAAAAAAGAAAAAAACGAAAAAAAAAAAAAAAGGTCCTCAAAACGAGAATTTAACCGACTACCCGACTGACTTCGTAAAAAAACAGACTGAAACTTGAAAATCACCATCATAGGAGGAGGGGGGTTTTACACCCCGTAAAGTCGCCCCACACAATCCCCCTCCCCGTAAAATCGCCCCTGATTGCAATATATTTAAAAAATATAAAAATATATATATATTTTCAATACATGCAAGTTGAGGTATATATTTTTGTAATGTATTTGATTTTTAAGCTTTCTCATTCATCACTTAAAGAATATTATGAAAGGTTAAAAAAGTTATGAAAAGTGTCAAAAAAATTCAAAAACAACTTAGCTAAAAGGTATATTAAAAAGAAAATAAAGGAAAACAAATTCCGCATTTTTTCCGGATATTTCATTATTTTTAAATATGATTAGGATGATCTATGTATACAGATATAACTGCAGTCTATTATTTATGTAATAATAAATGATAAAAACCTATTAGTAATATAACATATTAGGTTTATAGGTGCGTTCTGAAGTATTTATACTTTTAAGATGAATAAATATAAAACTTTGATTAAAACTAATAGCATAATAAAAGAGCCTCTTTAATATACCGTGCTGTGTTATAGATTTATAGATATACTTATAGATTTACTTTATAAGATATAATTATAGATATACTTTTAGATTTTCAAAAATAAAGTTTAAAATTTATAAAAAAAAGGGTAAACTTGGTCTATTTCCCCCTCTCCTCCTATGAACCCATCTCTTTTTAATGTTAATATAATAATATTTTCAATTTCTATTTTTAATAGGAAATACTCTGAAACTTGAGTGACAACTGATAGGAGAGAAGGCCTTGAAACCATTGAGTTTTTATTTATAGAGATATTTTTGATTTATTGCTAAGTGTTTATGAAAACCCAGAGATTGCTATTTTAATTAGAGACAAATATAGAACTTACTAAAATTGATAACCTTATTGCTATGAAGAAAATAATAGATCATATCATAACTATAGATCAAAGATATATCAAATATAAATCAAAGGTTTTATTATTGAAATATACAGAAATATGTTCCAAAAAAAGTTTGACGGATGTATTTTTGTCATGTTACAAATAATTGAACGGGCTCTACTCTATCATGTTTAAATCTCTCAAACGACGATTTTTATTGTTCAGAATTTTAGTTCTTTCGTTCGTTAATTTTGTTCTTGCAGTTTTATGTTGAACGTCTATCATTTTCTCCTCTAAAAACTAAAGAATTTCTTTTTTGTCTAACTAAAATAATTGCAAAATTTATATTTGATATAAGGTTATATGTGTAAATTAACATTGAAACTATTTAATTGAAAAAAATTTACCAGGCATTTTGTTTTCATTAATATAACTTTAAAAGTGTTGTATTAGTTGTGTCTCCTCATTTAAAACCCATTTATGATATTTTCTTTCTGAAATTTGTTTTGCAGTCAAAATAAATCAGCTATAACATATGTTAGTTAAAAAATTTACACATAAATGTTTTGTTTAACAATGTAATACATTAAAAACTTAACAAAAGTATTTTCATTTTATGCATTTATTATTAACAACTATTACTATAAATACTAATAACAACCTGTCTATCTACTGTTAACTAATAGTTTCACCCTGTTAAATGAGTTCTTATTCTAAAATATACCTGGCACAATTTCAGGTTGGTAAATTTTTCCTTCTTTCTTGTTTGCACCTCTGCTTCTTGTTTGTACGTCTTAGAAATGTTTAAAAAAAGAACTTTATTAAATCATGTTTATTGATATGATTATATATATATTTAAAAGAAATATGTTTTTAAGGAAAGATATTACAGATAATTATATGTAGTATTATAAATATTTTCTTTAATTTTGTTTTAAGAATATTTATAAACATTCTAGCATAAAAGTTTAATTAACATTTTAAATTTGTTATTTTTTGAATTTAGCTTAATTTTAATGTTTATTGGACCGTTTTATGAAACAATGTGCACGCTGTGAGACACAAAGAACACTGAGATACCGCCGCGTTTTTATGTCGTGACACTCAAACAAAACCTGTTTTATTTAGATTTGTTTGGAAACGATAGAAAAAATACTTTTACAATCCAAAAAAATATCAAAGAGTCACAAATGGAGCAAAAGGGTTAATAGAAGGGCCAAATTCAAATTTGCTGAATGTTAAAATAAATAGGCTAAGGCTGAAATAAACACTCTTTTATTCAAGATATTTCACTCATTTATTTAAAAATAGAAAAGAGCAATGTTAAAACTAAATAAAAATGCTAAGGGTCACGATTGGGGGTAAAATTGACGGGCCTTATTAAGCATTTTAGATGTCATTTACAGTTTGTTTAAAAATTGTTCATTTTGTTGGCAAAATTGACCTTTTAGACCAGTCAATCCGTAAATATAGACTGACTTGTCTAAAAGGTCAATTTTGCAGACAAAATGAAAAGAAAATTGTTCATTAGTTTACTTTGACATACTGTTCTAGAGCCCTTTTGAACAGCCAGTAAATGAACTTTAATAAACAAGATTTTTTTATTCAGCTAAATTTTTAACTGTACACCACTCCCCACCCCCCACGTGACACCTAATGCAATGTTAAAGCTTAGAAAACTACAATAAAAAATGCAAATATTTTATTGAAAAAAAAACTTAAGTAACATATGCTTAACTACCATATCTAGTATCTAGTGATTGTTGAGCATCAATTTGACTTACAAAACACTTCGTAGGAGTAAATGTAATGGAATTTGCACCCTGATTAAATAAAAAGTGTTCAACATTTTCGCATTTAACTGTATCTAAGAAATTTTATCTGTATAAATAAAAAATACATATTACACACAAATAACTAATATATGAAAAAAAAATAAGGTGACGAATGCCAAACTACCATATCTAATATCTGTAGAGTTTTTACCTTCATTTTGACTTGCAAAACACTTTAAAGGAGTAAATGTTCTTGAACTTACACCCTCATTAGATAAAAAATAGTTTTGCATTTTCTAATAAAAGTGTATCGATGGAAATTTTATTTGTATAAATTAAAAAAATAAACTAAACCAAAACATTCAAATTCTTAAAAAAACGTAAGTATATCAGCATAACTACCACGTCTTGTATCTGTAGATTTTTGACGTTTATTTTGACTTGCAAAACTCTCCGATAGAATAAATGTATTAGAACTTGCACCTTCATTAGATAAAAAATACTTTTACATTTTTGCATACAAGTTTATTGATAAAAATGGTTTGTTTTTTTTTGTATAAATCTAACAACAATTTAAAACCCAAACATAAATTTTGATAAAATAAAATTTATAAGCAACTGCATAAATACCATGTCCAATATTTAAAGAATTTTGACTTTTGTTTTGCTTTGCCAAACTCTCTGATGAAATAAATTTACTGGAACGTGCACCTTCATTAGATGAAAAGAATTTTACATTTTCGCATGTAACTTTTATTTGTATAAACCATAAAACATATTAAAATCCAAATATTTAGTCTGTTAAAAAAAAAAAAGGTAACCAAAGCGTAACTACCATATCTAATATCTGTATATTTTTGGCGTTCATTTTGACTTGCAAAACACTCCGAAGGAGTAAATGTGCTGGAACTTGCACCTTTATTTGATAAAAAGAGTTCAACGTTTTCGCATATAAGTTTATAGATAAAAGGTTTTTCTGTATAAGTCATATAAAAGAACTAAAACCCAAACATCAGTTTTGTTAAAATAAAATTTATTTATAACTTCATAAATACCATATCTTTTCTCTGCAGATTTTTGAACTTTATTTTACTTTGCAAAACTCTCCGATGGAATAAATGAACTGAAACTTGCACCTTATTTGGATAAAAAGAGTTGAAAATTTTCGCATATAAGTTTATAAACCAAGTTTTTATTAGTATAAATCATAGAAATATAATAAAACCCGAATTCTTAAACTGTTAAAAAAAAGTAACAATTGCGTCACTACCATATCTAGTACCTGTAGAATTTTGACCTTTATTTTGACTTTCAAAACAATCCAAAGGAGTAAATGTATTGAAAATGGCACCTTTATTAGATAAAAATAGTTTAACAATTTCTAATTAAACTTTGTCTATGGAAATTTTATTTGTATAAACTAAAACACAACACAACACTCCGAAGGAATAAATGTACCTAAACTTGCATCTTCATAAGATTAAAATAGTTTAACATTTTCTAATATAAGTTTATCAATGGAGATTTTATTTGTATAAACTAAAGAACTAAGTTAAACCATAATATTCAAAAGTTTAAAAATATGTAAATACAACTAGATTACTACCATAACTTGTATCTGTTGACGTTTGATGTTCATTTTGACTCGCGAAACTCCCCGATGGAATAAATGTACTAGAACTTGCACCCTCTTTAGATAAAAATACTTTTACATTTTCGCATATAAGTTTATTGATAAAAGGTTTTTTGTATAAATCATATATATAACTTAAAATCCAAATATTTCTTTTGCTAAAAAAAAGTTAGGTAACAACTTTATAAATACCATATATTGTATCTGCAGATTTTTGACTTGCATTTGGATATGCAAAACTCTCTGATGGATTAAATGTACTAGAAGTTGCACCTTTGTTTGATAAAAATAGTTTTAAAGTTCTCATACAAGTTGATCAATAAAAATTTTGTTTTTATAAGTTATAGAAACAATTTAAAAGCTAAATATATTATTTGTAAGAAAAAAAAAAATTACAACTGCTAGTTACCATATCTTTTATCAGTAGATTTTCTTGCATTTTGACTTGCACAACTCTCCGAATCGGTAAATAAACTAGAACTTCCGCCTTTATTAGATAAAAATAGTTTTACATTTTTCTCAAATAATTTATCAAAATTAAATTTTATATGAATAAATCATAGAAATAAGTTAAAGCGCAAATATTTCAATTATTAAAACAAAGTATGTAACATCTTCGTAACTACCATATTTTGTATTTGCAGATTTTTGACTTGCAAAACTCTTCGAATGAGTAAATGTAATGGAACTTGCATCTTTTTCAGATAAAAATAGTTATTAATTAAGAAGGCAATATTTAAGTTGTTAAAAAAAGTAAAACTGCATATTTACCATATCTTGTATCTGTAGATTTTTGACACTCATTTTGACTCTCCGATGGAATAAATGTACTTGCACTTGTACCTTCATTAAATAAAAATACATTACATTTTGCATAGTTTTTCGATAAAAGGTTTTTCGATCAAAGATTTTTTTATATAAGTCAAAAAAATACTTTGTTATATACGTTGTAAAATATACTAAATAAAATGAATAAAATATTATATTTCACAACATGATTTTTTTTTTTCATGGTTTATAAAGTAACAATGATAATTTGTTTATCTTAGTTTTTTAACTGAAAAGTAGTCCAAAAAAATACCTAATTCTATATTCATAAGTCTTCTTCCAACTTTCACATTATCCAACAGACCTCACGGTATTTGATATGTACTTTTTTTGGTTTCCTCTGAGTGACATATATGTTTAAACCATAGATCCCTATCTTGTGTTGACAAATCAAGTGTTGCGAAAATAGAACTTAATCGATGTCGATTTTTTGTAGCGTTGAAATTCTCTGGTTTTCTTAGGGGCAATGTTTTTACTATACTATCAATTGCATTGCATCCAGAAGTATGACCATTAGAATTTCTGGTGCACGCAAAAAGATAAGGATTGTTTAAAGGAATGTTGACTTTATTTCTTATATTTATATTAGAAATTATAGATAATGCCCTCAGAGTGTCCGCCAGAATAATAACTGGAACTCTATGAGTTCCTTTACCTGCCATATATGCTATTTTAACCGACTTTATTAAGTCTTGATCTTTTTCATTAAACTCATGGAGACGATGTATATCTATGTATTCGTCCCCAACCGCTTCTTTGTACTGACTTAATAATAATCTTGCTGGTTCGCCGCCTTAAAAATAAATTTAAAGTATAAAAATTAAATTTAGCAATTCAAATAATACACATTATTGGTTTGTATGTAACAAAAATCAAACATTAAATTAAATGATACTAACTTATTAAATTAAAACAACATGATTGCTATCTCAGCAAATATTTGGTCTAAAGAAGACATTCAAACATCTCATGGCTTTAATAGACGTATTGAAAATGTCTGTTTTAGACCAGGTGTTTTCTGGGAGAGATCATGATATTTTATTTAATACGCTAGGTAATTTTTCATAATATAATTAGAACAATATAAATTTATAACATTCGGTACCCTGTCTAGCATTTAAAAATGTTATGTAGCAAAAAAAGGTAAAACAAGGTGAACTTACCTCATTTTTTAAATCAATTGAACTTTTGTTAATTGAGGAAAATGTGGTTAACAAAGATGTATTCGATGAAAATAAGTCTTCATTATTTTGAGCAACATCAGAAGAACCAGCACAAGAGCGTTTCTAAATATAAGAAATGATATCTTAAAACTTTCATATTAGAGGCTGTTCAAATAATGACAGTTTCCGTAAGCACTGTTTAACGTGTCGCAAAAATCACTTGGGGAATGGAGGGGGCTTTCTTTATTAAAAACGTATAAAAAAAATCTATATAAAGAACACATTATTTTATATTTATGTAGCAAAAAGAGGTAAAACTAGGTGAATTTACCTCAATTTTTAAGTCAATTGAACTTGTGTTAATTGAGGAAGATGTGGTTAACAAAGATGTATTTGATGAAAATAAGTCTACATTATTTTGAGCAACATCAGAAGATTCAGCACAAGAGCGTTATAAATAATATTATAGAAACGTGTAAGAAATGTAAGAAATGACATCTTAATACTTTAATATTAAATGCTGTTCAAATAATGACAGTC
>NC_061167.1:10427448-10564948 GCF_022113875.1 Hydra vulgaris | reverse complement strand
AATTTTTTAATTTCGTTCCAAATAGTGGCCATTTCAATAAACAGTTTAAACAACTCATAGAAAATTGAATAACTCTGAACATAATTCTGAAAGGTAAATGTTTTTATACCATTTTGAAATAGTTAATTAAATAATTAACTTAAATAAAGTAAAAATCAATTAATTATTTTTTCAAATAATGTCTCAATTCAAAACGTTTTTTCTTAATGTCTGGATAGATAATTCTAATTGTTTAGTTATATAATATTTATTTCAATTGTAAAAGTTTGAGGCAACTATTTATAATGAAAATAAAAAACCACAGAAAAAAAAATCATAACTTAATAAAATTTTGAAACCGGCCTAATTTTTCAAAAGGAGGGTGACAGACACCATACTCCCCCCCTCCCAAACTATCGGCCTGGTATAAGGCCCGCAACTGGCAGTAGGTGGTATACAAGTTTTTAATTATATACCCCTCTAACAATGGTATACAATTTTTAACTTTTGCAATTTATAGGGCCATCTTTTAAAAAAGCATTTTTTATTTTTCAAACGTGTGGCAACAGTTGTCTGTTGCAACCTACATTTACTCCGGATACATTCTAATTGCTCAAAAAGTTGTGAAGTCTTTCATGAACTTCACCATTAACTCTGTACATTATACGAGTATTCGGATATCTCTGCATTATATATACAGAGATATCCCCATGAACGTACATTCACGTTAGCAAGAAATATATTTTCTCCGCTAACTAAAACTAAATAACTGCTATTCGAGGTTTCATTATATATTTCAAGTAACAACAATATATAACATTAAAAAGATTAAAATTACGGTACTGCTTGCGAGCATCAGTGTATTTTTAAATTTGCAGGGGTATATTATTTAAAAATAAAAATGTTTTTAACATAAACGTGGTAATATAGTTTAATAAAAACGTTTTTTTGTTCATTCAAAAAATAAAGTAAACGATTTGTATCTATTGCAAGAAACACATTTAATGACATAAATGACATAAACATAATTAAAAAAGGATTTATTCTTTTCACCTGGGTCAAGAAACAAATAACTAGGCAAATTATAAGCAAAAAAGAAATATAAGTATGTTCTTTTTTCAAAAAAAAAAAGCGAAAACGCTATTGGGAATTAAAATTATGTCACCTTAGAAATCAGCTAAGTCAACCTTATAATTAATATATTTACGCTGCGTGAGATTCGCATAAAAAAAGAAAAGTAAATCACGAACTAAAAAGCGTCTTTCAAACGAACTTTAAACAAAATTGAAATAGGAAAAGACAAAAAAACTTATTGCTATCAAAAGAATTGTTTCTTGTCTTTTAAATTCTATATAATAAATATAACAACAAAAACTATAATTTTTATTAGTGTTGTTTTAGAAAAATAAAAATAAAAATCAATTTTTATTTTTAAATAAAAAAAACTTCAATTTTACAAAAAAAAAAAAATTTCATAATTATTTTTAAAAAAAATAAGTTTAAAACCATTTTCTTGTTTTTCATCTCAAAACAGTATACCTAAAAAAAAAACTATAAGGGCTCATCTATAAATGAAAAATATTTCAGGGTACCTTAAAAAATCAGAAATACTTCAAGTCGCATTTATAAATATTAAATAGTTAAAGGCGCACCTGAAGAAAAAAAAAAAGAAAAAGATTCATGATACATCTTTAAAAAATAAGTACTTGACAGTGCAACTAAAAATTATAAATTCTTCAATGTGCGACTTATTGTCAAAGGATCCAAAATCGAGAAAAAACGGAGTCAAGAGAAATCGAGAAAAAACTCCGTCGGAGTCGAGAAAAAATCGGAGTTTCGATAATATTTTGTTATAAAAATTAAACTATCTATTTGATAAAAAAATTAAACTCTCTATTTGATAATTAAACCATGTTCTTGTATTTTTATTTTTTAATTTTAAATATTTCGATTTATAATTCAAAATAAAATTTTAAAAAATTTATATTTTTATATTTCTTAGTACATAAATATTTTTTTTATCACAATTTTTTAACGAACAAGTTATATCTAATAATTGGCTTTCTAACCGGCATCGGTTAGGAAGAAGGCGTGAACTTTCAGTTAAATGCCCTTCTGCGTTGCTATGCAATAAAGTAATAATAGTAAAAATTAAAAAAAAAATTTGAAAAAAAAAGTATTTATACTGAAGATCTTTTTAAATAATATTTTAAAAAGATAAAAACATCTATCATTTCATCAGAAAGCGAACTACGAAACTTTGTGACAAATCTGGAAGACGAGGAGAAAACTCTTTCTGCTTCCGAGGAAGTTGCTTGAATTCTGAGGATGGCAAGTTCAAATTTTAAAACTGTTTCTGATTTCACACCAGTTACTTCATATTCTTTCAACTGATCGGTGAAGGTCTTGACTTTTTTTGGTTTTTTAGCTGCTGATTGATTTTGAATTAGAACTTCTTGAATTTCGGAGAAAAAAGATGTCGATTGTGATGGTTCTTCTTGTTTGTTTTTAGCGTGATCATCTGATTTTGATTGGAGACTATTTTCTTTTGTTGCAAATAGTTGATCAAATAATTTTGAAGCATAAATTTGAATATCTTTTTTGGAAGCCTAAAAAAATGTGTGGTTTTTATTTTTAAAAAAATCGGGATTGAGCAAATAACCACTCAATGATACCAACATAACGTATTTACGATCTTCATATCTGGAGATTAAGGTCTCTGCAAAATTAGAACTGATGTCAGTTTCTGCAACCTTCAGTTTCCTTACTAACGTTTCCATAATAATGTCACACTCCAAAATTGTTGTATTTGGTTTTTCCAAGCGAACTGCAGCGTCAGCAACGACTTCCAATAAGTCAGACAGCGATTTTAAGAAATCCAAGTCAATTTCAGCTAACATGTTTAAGCAGTTTAGCTCTTCGAGTGTTTTTTTTACAGCTTCTAAGCAATCCAGAAATCTTTTAATCATCTTAAAAACACTGTTCCATCTTGTTGGGTTGTCGAACAACAGTCCTTTGTCATGCGAAGATCCGTATATTTCGTGTATTTTTCTTTTAAGAACTTCATATCGAAACGATGAATATTTCAAAAACTTAATTAGTATTCGAAGTTTCTGTAGATTTTTTTCGATATTTTCTTCATACTCAATCTCATTCTCCGAATATTCAATAAGAAACTCTCCTTCAGACTCTCCATCAGTTTCTGTTTCTGTTTCAATAATCGATTCAGTTTCTTTGTTCACAATTTTGCGACAATCTTTTTTAGCGTATATCAAATCACAAACACTCAAATGAATTGAATGATTCTGGCAGATCTGATGTGATGTGATACCCAATTTCACCATCCAACTACAGCCATCCGTAGTTTTACCTGCAATATCTTCACTATCTATACCAAATTCTTTTAATTTTTCCATTATCAAAATGTTTAATGTTTCAGCAGAACTAGGAGATGGCAATCTCATCATTCCTAAACAACACGTTCTGTCGTGATGAACATTTAAATTGTAGTATCTTCTACCTCTATTGCTACACCATTCGTCACCTGTTAGTCGAAATTTTTCTCCTTTTGCTTTCAATGCAGCCAATTCAGCAATCATTAAGTATTTGGCTTCAGCATGAAACATCTTAATTTTTTCTGAAATTGTGGACGCTGACTTAGGCAAACTATGCCCGTAATTTTCAAAAAGCATTCTTAGTGTTTCAGATTGAGTTACGGACCTAATCGAATACCCATCAAGAGCTGTCAACTTGGCAAGAAGATCGTTTAATGACATCTTAGTCAAAAGTGGTCTGGAACTGAATGGTTTCAAATCTATTTTCTCGCAACTTTTGACGTGTCCAATAAGGCCGTTTGTGCTGCTTCCTGGATAAGCGATTCTTTTATGACAGTTTTTGCAATCTCCATACTTCTTATCATTTACCACAACTTTATTAAAGTACTTCCACGCTTCCGAAACCATTTTTTTCTATGAAAGAAAAATTATCAATTTGATAATGACCTCCCATATTTGTTTTTAATTTTATTTTAATTGTAAAAAGTTATCACATTTTAAGTTATTAAGTTATTTATTGTGATAGGTAAGTATAATTAAACATTAATTATTATTATTATTTATTTTCACTGATAACATTTTATTGCACAATTTTGCCACAATGCTCAGTGGGCCGGATTTTAGACTTATGGTGGACAAAATTATTTTGATCATACAAAATACGACACTACTTGTATAAAATGAAAGTTTTATATGTTTTATATGTTAAAAACTTACCTCATTATTTTACGACCAGTCTTTGTTTATATTATAAATAATGATCTTGACTAAACTTTTTTTTTGTAAAGGTAAACTATAGAGTAGATAAAATATATAAACTAATATCACATTCGCATAATATTTTAAAAGTTACTGTTTATTATATCTTTGCTTAAAAATTAAAAAATTCTTGCTTTTTATTATGCATTACATTTTATTATACCGCAATTGATTTTTGTGGATTTAAAAAAATACTAATACTAAAAAGATACTAATATACACAAAAGAAAAGTATGAGCATGTTTTAATATATGGTTTTGAATAGAATAAACTTTTTTTGAGGTTTTTTTCACCATCATCACCTGGCCCACTGTGCATTTCCGATTGCTTTGCGATGTATACTAGTGTTGTTATTAAACGAAGAGAACACTTACATTTAAAACAAATTTTAAAATTACAATTTACAATTGTAAAAACCACGTAGAAATAAAATAAGAATTCAATTATTTTACGAGTAAAAAATTGGTATTTTCTAAAAACTTCGTCGAAGTTTCGTCGAAGTTTCTCGATTTGTCTCGAACTCCGAAACTCCGAAAAACCGAGAAAAATCCGTCGAGACGGAGTTCCGAATGGATCCACTGCTTATAGTTAGTTCAGGATGCACCTTAAAATCCTAAATACTTCAGGATTTGCCTTATACCCCAGACAGCAAGCTTACATTGGCCCAACGTAAGTTTTAACATTGGCAAGTTTATTCCGTTGGGCCAACATTTAGCCAATGTTTTTTTTCGACGTATTATTTGTATTTATCGTATTTATCGTACTACGTTGGGCCAACATTTAGCCAATGGCTTAATATTTTGCTATAAAAATCTGTTCTTACATTTAAGCCGTTGCCAATATTCGGCCTATGTAGTTGCGGATTAGTAAATATTTTTAAAACATTTTTAAAAATGGTATCGTTTGACAGAATAAAAAAAGGTTTTGATATTATCTTTCCATTTTTTTAAATTATATATAAAAAAAAAGAAGCTATATTTATGAATCTTATAAGAATCTTAAAAGGTTCGTTATATGAAACAAGTTTCAAGAGATTCTCGTGACTTAATGTTTTTTTTTTTTTTAATAATGAAATATTTGTTAACAGTTAAATAATATACTTGAAACATTTTTTACTACAATGTAAGTTATTAATGTAATAATAAAGGTAATAATTAAATTATTTTTGTGTAAGATCCTAAAGTTATTTTTTACACTTATTGCTGTATTAGCATTTCAAATGTTTGATTTATTTAATAATCTTTATTAAATAAATGTAACATTTCAAATGTTCGATTTATTTAATAAAGAAGACATTTTAAATTCTTCTTTATTAAATATATCAAACATTTGAAATGTCATACAGTATAAGTATTTAAAAAAAATTTTTCATAATTTATTTATAATAGTTTAGATTATATAGCTATTATAAGATATATTATTAAAGGTATCAGTAATATATATGTGGCATTGAAGTTGTTAGAAGCTGATATTTTACATTTTAAGTATGTCTTTTTTGTTTGATTGTGAAACCCCATCTACTCAAATATTAAAACAGTGTACAAAAAGTGATGTTATTAGAATTTATATTCTACTTATGTAGAGCTTTCTAATATTGCCAGACATTTTGTTTTAAAACCAATGACTAGTCTAAAATAATTGATTGAATTATCAGATTAAATCAATAAATAATCATTAAAATCAATTGAAATAAAAAGACTCAATTTAAATCATTATTTTTATTTGTCTGATTTAAATCATGATTTAAATTGAAACAACCCTTTATATATTCCATCTTTCTAAGGCAGAGGGACATTATTTTTGGTTTTATAATTTTTAATTTAATATCTCTGGATATTTTTCATAATTAGTTTGTGTAATGCAGTTAACAACTTAAAGCTTATACATTAACTTTCGTTATAACTTAATTATTATTAATTTGATTTATAGATTTTTATAGCAATACAAGATTGAATTTAGCGGAAGGCTAAACTTCTGCTCTGGAGTCAAAAAAAGGAAGATAGCGAAAATAACCAGCCAAAATAAAGATTAAAGAGACAAAAAATTGTGTATATTTTGGTGTAGATGATTTATCCTCAATTTCTTATAATAAAACTAAAAATATTAATAAACTTTGGGATTTACCTGTAACTACAAACTCCTTACAGAAGTTCAATGTTTGCTCCGAGAAGTTAAATGAACAAAATTTATTAAATGGTAAGTTTTTATATAAAATTCTTTATGTCTGATGATTGAAAATATTTATTCATAGCTTTAACTTTTACAATTTTAAAGACTTTTTCATATATTACGGTCAAAAAGTTAGAGTGTAATTAACATTTTATTTTATAATAATCAACATATCAAAGCTTACACCACTGGCTTGGTCAGAAAGCGGGAGCAATCGCTCTTGGATACTGACCACCGAAATTATATTTAGTTGCGAAGAACTGGCCAGGTTGAGAACATTTATGTTTATGAACGTAACAAACAATTTTTTTTGGATTTGAAATCATTTGGAACCAACTGTTGAAAAAAACAACAGACTATTCATATCAGTTTAAAGTTTTAACAGTTGCTGGTGGTTCATTATTATTTATTGTATAAACGTTTATTTAAATTTATCTAATAGACAAAGGTAATACGATATTTTAATAGATGATATTATCTTTTCAATTGTATTATTAAAATTCAGAACTAAAATATGTAAAAAAAAAAATTATATTCAAACATTGGACAAGGTCTGTACTGTACCTGGAAAATCTGGAAAATATGTTAATATTGGCCAAAGTGGTGGAAAACCTGGAAAAGTCAGGGAATTATTTTTTTTTTAGATAGTCATGGAAAAGTCAGTAATTCTAGTTAAGAAGTTACTTATTTTGCAATTGAACGCTGTATTTTAAAAACGTGAAGAGTCACACTTCTTAAAATTGAGGTTATTTGAAAAGAATATTTTTTTTAGTAAAAGATGAAATTATAAGATAAAAAAAAGATTTTTTAGATAAAATAAAGATTTTTTTTTTGATAAAAAAAATAATTTTTAGTTAAAATAAAAACAAAATTTTTTTTAGGAAAAATGTTTTTTGCTCTCCTGTAAAATTATAATATTGGGACTTGTCACATTTTCAAAATACAGCGCTCAATTAATCTATTATGTTTTTTTTTTGGTGCTACTAATTTATTTTTTCTGAAACGTTTTTCTAAGTGTTCATTCTTAATCATCCTTAATAATAAGAACCACACTAACATGTATAATAAGATCTATACTAATATCTAACTTAAGTAATAGCTAAGTTTTATAAGTTTTGTCATTCAAAGCATGTATATTCTTAGCATTTCCATTACAGTAGATAGTAATTTTAAACATTTTGTAAAAACCATTGTTAAAAATCCTCAGGGAAATTCATCTGATTTTTCAAAAAAGTCATTTAATTTTATATAAATAGTTGGCTACGAACCCTGTTGGAAATGTGTATCTCAAACATTAATAAGAATTGTTTTGTGTCAGTCCCAGAAATTCAATGCACACCTGCAAATTTCATAATTCATAAAAATATTATGAATCCATTAGCAAGTATATATTTTGATCATTAAAAGTTTGTCCCTCTGTCTTTAATTTTATCTGTTTTATTAGTGATTGTTGTATTTACTTTTATAAAGTCTAAATATAATATATAATTAGTTGTATAGTTTCTTAATAATATACTTAACTTTATTGTTTCAAGATAAAGTTGTATCCTTGAAAGATATGCTGGTATTATTGGCACAATGGGCAAGCATTGAAGTGCAACTTGGTGAACTACAAAATACATCAAATTCAGTTATAAAAATTTGAAATTCAAAATTATGCTAATTATTGTATTGTCTGAAAGAGTGTCATTGCCATCAAAAGCAGTGAAGAATTCAAGTACTCTGGAAGAAAAAAGACAAGAAAACACTTCAGTAAATGGTAAATATTTTTTTATGATCTGGTTATGCATTTAGTATGATATGTAGTACAATTTATATACTTTAAATAAAATACTCTTTTAAGATTTTTTGTAAATGACATTTTATATTAACTTAAGTCTAAACTAAAGTTACTTTAATTACTGCCAGGCTGTGTATTTTTGCAAGTTAATTATTTGGCACAAATTGGAGTTAAAGACAAAGGAGAATGTATATGTTATTTACTAAGAACAACTTATTAAAATGGCCTAGCTGTAAAATTAAATTATGCAGGGAGAGGATAAAAAATTGGAATAGGAAAAATGTTGATTGCATATGCTGCTATTGGTAAGTGGTTTAGAAAAGTTAATTTTTTCAGTTTCAATTTTGTATTACAGAATTACTTTCAATTTGTTATGTTTCTTTGATGCATAATTAAACAAACAACTTTTTTTTTTTCGCAGAAACTGTGAAGTCAATTAAGCATGGCTTATGCAGACATGTGATAGAGATAGCGGAAGAAAAAATAATAATCGTGGGCACCAAATATCATAACCCAGACAGCAAGCTTACATTGGACCAACGTTGGGCCAATGCATGATGATGCATTGGCCCAACGTTGAAAGTCGATGTTGGCCCAATGCAGGTTTGATCATTGGTTAGGTATTGGCCCAATGTTGTGTACAACATTGGACCAATATTGTATACAACGTTTACCCAACATTGGCCCAACGTTGTATATAACGTTAGGCCAATGTTGTTTACAACATTGGCCCAACGTTGTATACAACATTAGCCCAACGTTGTATACAACATTGGCCCAACGTTGTATACAACATTGGCCCAATATCGTATGTTATATATCGGCCTAACGTTTTATGCAACATTAGATCGTTGTTACAAATAAAATGATTTAAAAAAATTTTGAAAATTTATACAGAAAAAAAAGAATGTATGATACAAGTATAAAAATTTATTTATTTAACATAATTTATCGGTTAAATATACATATTGCAAACACCAAACTTAAACCAAAAACTGACACATTGAGTTTTAAATAAAAAAGTTCACTATAAAATTTATAGAGTAGTTTCGATATTGGCTGAGCTACTTGTTATTGAATATTGTTTAGCTTATGATATTTGGTGCCCACGTCTATTATTTTTTCTTCCTCTATCTCTATCACATGTCTGCATAAGCCATGCTTATTTGACTTCACAGTTTCTGCAAAAAAAAATAGTTGTTTGTTTAATTATGCACCAAAGAAACATATCAAATTGAAAGTTTGTAATGCAAAATTGAAACTGAAAAAATAAACTTTTCTAAACCACTTACCAATAGCAGCATATGCAATCAATATTTTTTCTATTCCAATTTTTTGTCCTCTCCCTGCATAGTTTAATTTTACAACTAGGCCATTTTAAAAAACTATTCTTAGCAAATAAAATATACAATCTCCTTTGTCTTTAATTCCGATTTGTGCCAAATAATTGACCTGCAAAAATACACAACCTGGCAATAATTAAAGTAACTTTTGTTTAGACTTAAATTAATATAAAATGTAATTTACAAAAAATCTTCAAAGAGTATTTTATTTAAAGATATCATACAAAATGCATAAAAAAATTATAAAAAAATATTTACCATTTACTTACGTATTTTCTTTTCTTCCAGAGTACTTGAATTCTTTACTGCTTTTAATAGCAATGACACTCTTTCAGGCAATACAATAATTAGTATACCTTTGTAACTCAAATTTTTATAACTGAATTTGATGTGTTTTGTAGTTTACCAAGTTGTACTTCAATGACGACTAAGAATGAACACTAAGAAAAACATAAATTTCAGAAAAAATAAATTAGTAGCACCAAAAAAAAACATTATAGCTTAATTGAGCGTTGTATTTTGAAAATGTGACAAGTCACAAAATTTAAATTTTATAAGGGAGTGAAAAATATTTCTCCTGTAAAAAATTTTATTTTTATTTTATTTAAAGATTGTTTCTTTTCTCTAAAAAAATCTTTACTTTATCTAAAATAATCTTTATTTTATCTAAAAAATCTTTATTTTATCTTAATATTCTTTTATTATAAGTGAGGTTATTTGAAAAGAATATTTTCAAAAAAATATTCTTTTCAAATAACCTCACTTTTAAAAAAAGTGTGACTCATCACGTTTTCAAAATACAGCGTTCATTTGTGAAACGAGTAACTTCTTAACTAGAATTACTGATTTTTCCATGACTATCTAAAGAAAAAAATAATTTCATGACTTTTCCAGGTTTTCCACGACTTTAGCCAATATTAACAAATTTTCCAGATTTTCAAGGTACAGTACGGACTTTATCCAATGTTTGTAAATAATTTTTTTTACATATTTTAGTTCTGAATTTTAATAACACTATTTTTAAAAATAATATCATCTATAAAAATATTGTATTACCTTCGTCTATTAGATGAATTTCAATAAACGTTTATATAATGAATAATAATGAATCACCAGCAACTGTTAAAACTTTAAACTTATATAAATACTGATATAAATACAAATACTGTTGTTTTTTTCAACATTTGATTTCAAATGGTTTTCAATTGGTGACACCAACTTTGAAATCCAACAAAAAATTTTTGTTACGTTCATAAACTTAAATGTTCTCAAAACAACTAAAAAAACCTGGCCAGTTTTTCGCAACTAAATATATTTTCTGTGGTCAGTATTCGAGAGCAATATATAAAAAAGTTTTCAAAATTGTAAAAGTTAAAGCTATGAATAAAGATTTTCAATCATTAGACACTTACCATTTAATAATTTTGTTCATTCAACTTCTCAGAGCAAACATTGAACTTCTGTAAAGATTTTGGAGTTACAGGTAAATCCCAAAGTTTAATAAATTTTTGTTTTATTATTAGAAAATGAGGATAAATCATCTACACCAAGATATACACAATTTTTTGTCTCTTCAATCATTATTTTGACTGGTCATTTTCGCTGTCTTCCTTTTTTGTCTCCAGAGCAGAAATTTAGCCTTATGCTAAATTCAATCTTGTATTGCTTTAAAAATCTATAAATCAAATCATTATTAATTAAGTTATAACTAAAGCTAATGTAATATAATAATGTAATAATAATAAAAGCTTGAAGTTGTTAACTGTTGTACGCAAACTAAATATGGAAAATATCTAGAGATATTAAATTAAAAAATAATGAAACCAAGAATAATGTCCCTCTGCCTCGTAAAGATGGAATATTAGAAAGCTCTACATAAGTAGAATATAAGTTCTAGTAACATCACATTTTGTACACTGTTTTAATATGTTAGTAGATGGGGTTTCATAATCAAACACAGAAAAAATCAAACAAAAGAGACATATTTAAAATGTAAAATATCTGCTTCTAACAATTTCAATGTCACATATATATTATCGATACCTTTAGTAATATATCTTATAATTATTATAAGATATATTATTAAAGGTATCAATAATATATATGTGGCATTAAAGTTGTTAGAAGCAGATATTTTACATTTTAAATATGTCTCTTTTGTTTGATTTGAATAAAGGAGACATTTTAAATTTCTTCTTGATTAAATAAATCAAACATTTAAAATGTCATACAGTATAATTTTTTTTTTTTCATTATTTATAATAGTTTAGATTATATAGCTATTATAATAATAGCTATATAGTCTAAACTATTATAAATAATGAAAAAAAAAAAAATTATACTGTATGACATTTTAAATGTTTGATTTATTTAATAAAGAAGACATTTAAAATGTCTCCTTTATTAAATAAATCGAACATTTGAAATGTTTCATTTATTTATAAATAATAATATTAAATTTTATAAAATAATAATAAAATTTAATAAATTAAATTTAATAAAGATTATTAAATAAAACAAACATTTGAAATGCCAATACAGCAATAAAAATAAAAAAATAACTTTAAGATCTTACAAAAAAATAATTTGATTATTGCCTTTATTATTACATTAATAATTTAGATTGTAGTAAAAAATGTTTTAAGCATATTATTTAAATGTTAACAAATATTTCATTTAAAAAAAACAAAACATTAGGTCACGAGAATCTCTTGAAGTTTACTTCTTATAAGAAACCTTTTAAGATTCTTAGAAGATTAATAAATATAGCTTCTTTTTTTTATTTTTATTACTTAATTAAATGGAAAGATATATAATAGTATCAGAACCTTTTTTTGTTCTGTCAAACGATACCATTTTTAAAAAATGTTTCGAAACAATTTAAAAGTATATACTAATCCGCAACTACATTGGCCGAATATTGGCTACGGTAAAAAGTAAAAACAAATTTTTATGGCAAAATATTAAGCCTAAACTACATTGGCCAAATATTGGCCCAACGTAGTACGATAATTGCAAAAAACCGATTTGTAGAACTGCAATAATACGCCGAAAAAAAAACATTGGCTAAATGTTGGCCCAATATAGTACGATATTTGCAAAAAACAGGTTTGTAGAATTGAAAAAAATACGCCGAAAAAAAACATTGGCTAAATGTTGGCCCAACGGAATAAACTTGCCAATGTTAAAACTTACATTGGGCCAATGTAAGCTTGCTGTCTGGGAAGCTAAACACGATTCAATAACAAGTAGCTCAGTCAATATCGAAACTACTCTATAAATTTTATAGTGAATTTTTTTATTTAAAACTCAATGTGTCAGTTTTTGGTATAAGTTTGGTGTTTGCAATATGTATATTTAACCGAGAAATTATGTTTAATAAATAAATATTTATACTTGTATAATACATTCTTTTTTTTCTCTATATTTTTTCAATGTAACAATGCAAATCATTTTATTTGTAACAACGATCTAATGTTGCATAAAACCATAGGCTAATATAAAAATAATAATCGTATAACATACGATATTGGGCCTATTTTGTATACAACGTTGGGCCAATGTTGTATAAAACGTTGGGCCAATGTTGTATACAACATTGGCCTAACGTTATATACAACGTTGTGCCAATGTTGGGTAAACGTTGTATACAACATTGGGCCAATGTTGTACACAACATTGGGCCTATACCTAACCAATGATCAAACCTGCATTGGGCCAAAATAGACTTTCAACGTTGGGCCAATGCATCACCATGCATTGGCCCAACATTGGTCTAATGTAAGCTTGCTGTCTGGGACAGGGGCAAGACTCATTAAGGAGAAGGTCAAAAAGTTTTAAAAAATAATTAATTCAATAGTAACTTTTTTTTCTTAATTTTTTGTATTTTAGTCTAAAAATCAAGTTAATATAGATATAATTCCGTATAGTAATCCATTTCATTCATCACTATAATAGTCGATTTCAGAATATAAGTAAATTTCAATTAAAATATTTCCGAAAAATAGTCACAAGGAGGATAAAGGGATATAACCCTGCAGCCCCTCCCTAAAACCGGCCACTGATCTTACAATGATAAAGATTTTAGGGTTCACCTTGAAAGAGTAAACACATCAGCATGCACCATAAAAAGAAAAATACTCCAGGGTAAACCTGAAAACAATAAATACTTGCTGCACCTTAAATTAATAAGTACTTAAAAGTACACCTGAAAAAGATGAGTATTTGCACCTAAAAATCAAGAATACTTTGAAATGCGTCTTAAAATGATTACGGTACACTTTGAAAATAAAAATTCTATAGGATGCACATAAAGTTAATATTTACTTCAAAACGCATTTTAAAATAGTTCATAGTGCACCTAAAAATGATATATATATCAGAGAGCACCTAAAAATGATAAATATTTCAACGCGCACCTTAAAGTCACAAAGACAAAATCGTGGGGTGCACCTTATTTTTACATTTAATGGTCTTATTACAATTATATATTTCTAAAAATAAAAAATAATGAACTTTAACAAACTTTTGATAAACGAAAAAACTAGGTATCTAAAAGAAGATTAAAGGATCTTACAAGCATTTAACAAAGGAACTACAATATTAAATTTCAACAAATGTTAAGTAAAAAGTATAAAAATCAACAAAATAAGTAAGAACAAACTTTATATAAATATAAATAAGCAAAGGCAAAATGTAAAAGATTAAGGCTTTTAAAAAAGCAAAACTTAATGGGTACTTTGAAATTAAAATTCAGCAAAACATTTTTATTCCAAATATGCCCGGTAGGCAATACAAAACTGATTAAAGTTTGTTTGATAAAAAGGTAGTCGATAGATGATTTCAAGAGATGCTTTCATCAAAATAAACACCTAAAAAAAAAAATTTTTTTTTAATTTCATTTTGATCAATAAAAATTTTAGGTAAGTTTAATGGCAAAAACCGTTTTTTGGAAAGCAAATGGAATAAGGTCCACTTTGTTTTATTAGTATTTAGAGTTAACTTATAACATTAAAACCAACTCAATACATGTCTAAATTCTTTTTTCATTGTTTTAAAAAGTTTAAAGATATCACTGTTCATACAAAACAATTTCTACTTCATGGTGCACCTTAAAATGATAAATACTTAAAATAAAAAAATATTTCAGAATGACCTAAAAATAAAAAAATATTTCAGGGTGCACCTAGAAATCATAAATACTCCACGGTGCATCTTATAATGGTGATAAACACTTTGCGGTACAGCTTGAAAATTAAAAATACTATCGGACGCACATAAAATTAAGAATAATTTTAAAACGCACTTTAAAATATTTCAGAATGCACCTAAAAACAATAAATATATTAGGGTGCACCTACAAATGACAAACATTTTTACGTGCAGCTTTAAGTCATAAATACTTCATGGTGCATCTTTAAGTGATATATAATCAAGGGTGCATCTAAAAATTAGAAAGCAAAGGATTTTTTAAAACCAACAAATCACAAATTAAGCCTTCTTCCTAACCGATGCACGCTGGGCAAATTTTTCAAAAACCTGACCAAAAGTCAAAAAATAAAGATTATTATTTTAAATTTATTATTTTGCAATAACGTAAACAAAGCCCTGTCGCACTTTATTTTTAAAAAAAAATTTTTTTTAATTTTAAAAGGATCCCTAAGTGCTATAAAAACAAAAGTTTGATGTATATTATTTTTTCTAAAACGTAATAATGAACACACACTAACAAATTTAATTTTAAAAAAAACGCTTTTCTTCGATTAAAAAAAATGCGTCTTGTCCAAAGTTTGTTAACTCTAATGCCTCAAAAACTAACGTTTGTACGTCAAATTAAACAAAGTAGACAAAATGTCATTATTGCAGATTTAAAAGTAAAGTCGTTAAATAGTCTTTTTAAATAACACATAATTACATACAAAAATAAGTTTTGTAGCATTTTGTGAAAATATATTTGTATATTAAAATTTTTTTTTAATTTTTATTTTGTTACAAGGGCAATTCCACGGCCAAAAATAAATAGAAGTCAAATTTTAAATTCTTTTTAGTCAGTTTATAACAAATGAATTTTGATGTAGACACATTAAAGTTTATTTAAATTACTTTCTTAGTACAAAAATAAATTTATTCCAGTCATTTTTATGCTTCCGAAAGAGACGGTTATTCTCTTTGTCTTTTGATAAAAAAAAATAATTATTGTAAAATGTTTTAGTTAAATTAATATTTATGTGGATTTTGCTATATTATTTTGATTCAAATTGATAAGGTTGAACAGACATTTCAATAGAAATTAAACTGTGAGCAGGGCTCGAATTAACGCAAAATAATCTAATCGCGAAAAAATATATAATTTTTTACCTCCCCTTCCCCTCTCTCTCTCTCTTAAAGCTCGCGCCGTTATTCATTTTAAGAACAATGCTAATATGTTTATTTAAGTTTTTTTTAATATGAAACCTAAAATCTTTGTCATTATAAGAACAGTGGCAAGTTTATCTTTTTTAGGTTCACCTTGAATTATTTCAAAGTGCGTTTTAATATAATTCTTTTCTTGAGGTGCATCTTATAGTATTTATAGTTTTAAAGTGTATTGTTAAGTGTTTATCAGCCTTGACGATTATCATTTTTAGATGCATTTTAAAGAAAATCGCCGCGTAAATGAGCCTAATGTCTCCTACTTCTGTTTTTAAATTCTGTAATAGTTATCGTTTTCCGATAAGATTTTTTTTTAACATTTTAATGAGCTCTAAAGAAAGTTTTTTCATCATTTTAATGTGCACGCTTAGGTGTTTAAAATTTTAAAGTAAACTCTGAAATATTTATAACTTTCAAGTGAACCCTGAAATTTCTATTATTAAAAGGTTTATCGTAAGAGTTACCCGTTTTAGGTGCACTACATAGTATTTTTTGTTTTTAGATGCACCCTGAAGTGTTTATCATTTTAAGGAGAATGCTAATATGTTTATTTAATGTTTATTTAATATGAACCCTAAAATCTTTGTCATTATAAGAACAGTGGCAAGTTTTAGTGGAGTGGATGTAATAGTAACAGCTTCACCCCCTCCCTTCCCCCCCTCCGCCGCCATTCTCATTGGAACATTTTTTCAAAAGTATTTTATCTAAAACCAACAAATATTCTAAAATCGACTATTATACTAATGAATGAAATGGCTATAATACTGTCGAATGAAATTTTAAAACAGAAGCGCTGTTATACGCACTCAAAATATATATAATTGATGTTTGAGGTCGAAGAAAAACATGCTTATCTCAAAAAAGTGCGTCTAGTCGCACTCTAGTATATATATTGGATTTAACTATATGATTGAAACCTAAAATATTTATGATTTTTTAGGTGCATCTTAAAGTACTTCTAATTTAAAGGTGCATTTTAAAGTGTTTATCAGTTTCAGACGCACTCTAATGAATTTAAAATTAAAACGTGCTTCCTAAACTCTCTATTACTAGTGTGCATTTTGAAATGACTCGAATCTCATTTGAAATCAACGAATATTCTAAAGTCGTCTAATATGCTGGTGTATGAAATGACTATAATACTGTCGAATGAAGTTTTAAAACTGAATCGCTATTATACGCACACAAAATATATAAGTTATAAGTATAACTTATAACTTATATATTTTGTGTTTAAATATAAGTTCGATTAGATGCACTACAAAATATATAAAATTGCTGTTTTAAATCAAAAAAACAAACTCTCAAGTCAAAAAAGTGCGTCTAATCGGGCTCAAGTGTATATATTGGATTTAATTATATGATTAAAACCTAAAATATTTATGATTTTTAGGTGCACATTAAAATATTTATCATTTAAAGGTGCACTCAGAAGTGTTTATCTGTTTTAGACGCACTTTAATGAATTTAAAATTATTTCGTGCTTCCTGAAGTCTCGATTATTAAGGTGCATTTTGAAACGATTTTTAATTTAGCTTTACCCTGAAGAATTTTTTCTTTTAAAGTGCCCCAGAAATCCTTCCTTCATTTTAGGTATGCTCATGTCTATATTTCACATAAAGATGTGTTAAACTTAAGAAGTTTATATAGCTTATAATTGCACCCTGATAAATTTAACTTTTTTAGGTTCACTTAGAATTATTTCAAAGTGCATTTTAATATAATTCTATTTTTTCGGTGCATCTTATAATATTTATAATTTTAAAGTGTATTGTTATATGTTTTTCAACCTTGACTATTATCATTTTAAGATGCATTTTAACGAAAACCGCCGCGTAAACGAGCCTAATGTCTCCCACTTCTGTTTTTAAATTCTGTAATATTTATCGTTTTTCGATAAGAAATATTTTTTAACATTTTATTAAGCTCTAAAGAAATTTTTTTTATCATTTTAATGTGCACGCTTAGGTGTCACTGAATAACAAAAAAAAAATTTCGGAAAATATCTTGGAAACCAACACTTGTTTTAAAACAAGTAAGACATGCTGATTACAAATATAGAAACCGTTTGTCTCTATCACCCACCGTTGTTGAGTTATTTGGCATTGACCATTTATATATGTTTAATATTGTATCAAAGCAAACAACTCGCAGGCAAGTTACAGTAAAGCATATATCGCTGAATAGAGTACTACTTAACATAAATACACATAGTTTAAAATATAATACACTTGTAAAATACATAGGTATAACGTAGAGTTCCTTAAATTAAAAGTCAGTTTGGTTTGAATTTCTTCGCTGTAGACTTGCGTTTGTGCTGACAATTTGGCATTTTGCGCTGAAGCGTCCAGCAATAGTCGGCTAACATTGCTGCACTCCATCGGCCTTGATAGCGTGACTCCATCACCGAGATGTCCTGATGGAAACGTTCACCATGTTCATCACTAACAGAACCTAGATTTTCTGGAAAGAAGTCGAGATGTGAGTCGAGGAGATGAATCTTGAGGGACATGTTACAACCCATTAACTTGTACGCACTAATGCACTTCTGCACAATATTTACATAGTCAGGAGATTTATTATTTCCAAGGAAATTGGCTACAACAGACTTAAATGCCAACCATGCTTTTTTTTCAGTTCTGCTGAGTAAATCTTCGAAGTGACTGTCTGCTATGATCTTCCTTATTTGTGGACCTATGAATACACCTTCTTTCACTTTTTCACTTTCGCATAACTCAACTCTGGAAACTTGTTGCACAGGTACCGAAAAGCATCTGAGTTTTTGTCTAATGCCTTCACGAAGTTTTTCATGAGCCCCAGCTTTATATAAAGTGGAGGCATAAGAACTTTTTCACGCTCAACCAATGGCACATGCAGGACGTTTTTACTACCTGGCTCCATTTTATCTCTAATGGGCCAATTCTTATTTATATAGTGGTGCTTCCTATCTCTGCTTTCCCACTCGCAGATAAAGCAGCAGTACTTGGTGTACCCTGTCTGCATTCCCATGAGAATAGTGATCACTTTTAAATCACCACACATATTCCAATTGTAATCGCGGTAGCAAATTTTTTCAAGAAGTAGCGACATGGTTTCGTACGTCTCTTTTAGATGAGTAGAATAACCAACCGGTACTGATGCATACATGTTTCCATTGTGTAATAATACAGCCTTCAAACTTGCCTTGGAGGAATCAATAAATAGACGCCATGCTTCAGTCTTATGTTCTACACCGAGGCTTGACATAAGACCTTGGATGTCAGTGCAGTAGCACATATTGTCACTCATTGCAAAGAACTGCACGAGTTCTTTGTGTCTATGTCGAAATTGTGAAGTTCTTGTACCTGGTGATAGCAAATTAAACTCTTTCAGACGTGAACCTAGCAGTTCAGCTTGACCTTTTATTAGTGCCAGGTCCCGTACAAGGTCGCAAAGATCATCATTATTAATCAAATGAATTTCATCATCATCAGGATTGTAGTCAGAGTCTGCCATGTTGCTGGAAGACGAACTTTCTTCTTGTGTTGCATCATCGACTCTGTATTCTGTAAGTGATGTTGGTATTGGACAACTGACTGGATCATGTGGAATTGGTTTTAAAACCGAGGGAATATCTGGATACTTCACAGATGAACGAGTCTTGTATGAGAAACCTGTGACATTTGTCAAACAGAAATAACAGTCAGTGATGTGGTCGCTTGACTCACGCCATATCAAAGGAACTCCAAATGCCAGATGGTTGTTATTTTTAGCATTCCATATCCAACCCCGTAAGTTGCATGCACATGTCAAACAAATGAACTGTGGTGCCCATGACTTGCCGCTGTCAACCTTTGAATCAAAGTATAGTTCATAAGCTTTTCTCAGAAATGGTGTAAATGTCTTTCGGTGGCCTTTGTCTGTGAGCCGCACACATAACAAAACAAGTCTGGTGAATTGATGCAGCTTCTAGACGCCATTGTTTTCACTGAAAAAAAATAGCAAATATATAGGAATAGTATAACTCATAATAAACACACAACTCATTAATAAACATACAGTTACAAATTAAGTACACTAAAGACCTATTTTCAGAACAGAATATATCAATTTAAAATATCAAAAGAATATGTTTAGTGTTGCCATCTGTTATTAACTTAGTAAACTAAACTCTATTTTCTTATTCATTCGTAACAATAAGGGTTAGTAAACCAATATCTAAAAATTTTTTTTATATCTTGTTTCTACTATCAAAAATAACTAAATTTCTAACTATCAAAAATAAAATCGATGACAAGAAAAATACGCTGGTTTAAGAAGTTTGCTGCTGCCGCTGATCGACAACCTAAAGATCAGAAGTCCAAAATTTTATCGACAGCTACTAGACAAGGAGTGCGAGGAAAAGACTAAGCTACTGAAGGAAACGTTGGCAGAGGTCTTATACGTCTGCACCACAGCTGACTGTTGGACAAAAAATCGCAGAAGCTACATCGGGATGACCATCCACTGGTGGTCTCACCCGCCAGAGTGCTTTGCTTGCCATTTGCCGAATCAAAGAGCCACACCTATGATGTGATAGCGAACACCATCAACGACATACACACCGAATTTGGCATTGAAAAAAAGGTCGTCGCCACCATCACGGACAATGGCTCAAACTTCCTGAAAGCAATTAACTTTTTTGGATTGCAACTACTTGATGAGACCTCTGATAATTCTGACGACGGGAATCTCTCGTCCGAAGAAGGCGAGGTTACAGAGTTTTTTAAAATATCGAAGATTTTGAGTGCTGGACCTGCACGTCCCCCCGTACCAGAAAAAGGCAACGTCTTGATTCCGAACATAGCGATGAAGAAGCTTCGAATCAGAGCAACGATTTCATCAAGTCCTTAACTGACGAAATTCGCCTTCCTCCTCATTTCAAATGCGGATGCCACCTACTTAACCTAGTAGAGGCTAAAGACTATGTCTGTTTCAAGGACCATCCGAGCTCATTTACGAAGTTGAAGAGCAAAGTAAATGGAAAACTGCAGGCAATCTGGAATCATCAGAACAGGAGTTATTTGAAGTCGGATCTTATCAAGTCGACTATGGGAAAATTATTTGTTATTCACAATGCCACTCGATGAAAGAGCTACTACGACGCTGTGGATAGGGTCAGAGATTTCCTCGTCAACAAAAACGATGCGTTTGATAAGCTTTGCAAAGACGTTGGTGACATCAAGAAATTCACTCAGGCTGAGATCGAGTACGTCATCGAGTACACCATCATCATGAAATCCTTGTCTGAGGTTTTGGACCTCTTTCAAAATGAATCAAACGTCTCAATTGGATGTCTGCTGCCTTCTATCCAGCTGTTAAAAGAAGATTTATCGGGAATGGAAGAGATGCCATCGATCGTCCATTGCAAAAGCCTCATTAAAGCCATGCTGTGGGGTTTGCAGAGATTTGGCGACATGCTCCATGACTCAAGACTTCGCCTTGCTGCACTCTCTGATCTTCAATTCAAACTTCTTTGGGTATTCGAACAAGAGCGTTATTTGGACATCCGCCTTCTGAAACATAAAGTCACTGCTAGAAAGGAAAGTCTCCGAGCTAAGAGCTCTCTGTAAGAAAAATTATTGTAGCCCATTTCTCTCAATAGCCTATAATATCGAGTCCTGCTCTTTCAAAAATTAAAACATAGTATTTAAAACCTTTGTATTGATCTTCTTTAAAGGTCCAACAGTTCTACCTTTAGCGGATCGACCGCGGATGAAAATCGTGTTGCGAAGCAGCGACTGCGATTCTTGGATGCCTACAAAAAACGCAGCTCGAGTGATCTTGACGAGGTGGATCTTTATTTCAATGAGGAGCAAGGTGATCGATCTCAGCTAGACAGATATCCGACGACTAAATCGATTTTCAGGTATATTTTAATCATTTTTAAATCCACTATAAATCACAAAAAGAACTGATTAAGCCTTAAATGTTTTATAATTTTTTACGCAGTACAGTACTGCGTTGCCCTTGTCTGCAGCTTACGAGCGAACATTTAGTTTTGGAGGACTCATCTTCACTGCCAAACGGGGATCAATGACTGATAGCACCTTTGAGAAGTTGACTTTATACAAAATCAACAACAATATTTTCAAAGACTGGAATGAGATTCCATCAAACGTGAAAAAGCGGTCAAATTACATTGGTTAAAGCTTTTGACCAATGTAATTTGGTTCACAATATTCCATTTGTCATATTAGTTTTTATTTAATTAATAATTGTATAACATGTATTTGTCTTACTTCATCTTACTACTGTCGTGTATTCGTGTTACTCCTTCCTACTATTGTATTATACCCTACTATTGTCGTGTATTCGTGTTACTCCTTCCTACTATGTGACCAACTGAAAATTAAAACGATGTGAACGGGCTGCCAATAAATAAATATTGGGATAGTTATTGAAACTTTTCTATGAGAGGATTTGTGAGCGAATGAGCGGAGCGCCCGCTCAAGAAATTTTATGAGCAGATTTGCGAGAGTCCGTTCATAAAAAGCTGCTGAACGACAAAATTGCGCGCCACTCAAAATTTTCTGAGCGAATCCTAGGTCTGTTTTTATCTAATTTTATAATAAATATGTTTGATGTAAATGAACATACACTAAATACGTTTAGCCAAGAAACGTAGAGGAAAAATAAACACGTCTCAAAGAATAACTCTTTAAAAAATAAATTATCGCGCATTTAACAATTGTCTATTCAAGGTCCTGTACTCCAGCAAGATAACAGATATAACAAAATAACATTTAAACAGCTGGCCACAAAATAAGATCCATCATCAACCCTGGTTTTTAAAATAAAACTTCATTGTAACTTCAAATAGTTGTATAATTGATAATTTCTATAACTTTTTTATAAAAATTATTTTTATAATTTTAGTACTTAATATTATCAAATACTACAATTATAAAAATTATGTTTATAATTAAGGTAAAATAAAAAGAACTGTTCTAAAACTTACAACGAAACCTTTCAAACAGCAACCAAAAAACAAGGCTACTTTAAATGAAATAAAAATTTACTGTAATTTTTTGCTTAATTAATCGTTTTTCTCAACTAATTAACTGAAAAAACAGCAATTAACAAGAGTATTAATTATTAGTACAAAATATCTAAAATATTAGTATAAAATATTATAAACATATACTTAAAAAAATGTTGATAAAATAAGACACCTTATAAAACTATAATTTATTAATAACATTTTTATTGCATGTATGTACTGTAGTACATACATATAATATACAAACCTGTTTGTATTTTACATTATATAATTAGAAAAAGTTAAAAAAGTTCAAAAAAATTGTCACCCAATTGTCCAGCCTCCAGTAAGACAGTTACCTTTATAAGTTGCACAATATGGTGCATCTGAAAAACACTTCCGAGACACCACGAAAGGTAATAAACTAAAACTGTTCTATTTTATTTTGTAAAACTATAACTTATAGTCTTATGCTTCCTCACTTAAATCTTAAAATTTTATTTATTATGTGAAACATTTTAATGTGTTAATGTTTGTTCAGATTTCAACAGTTTCTTTTGATTCTGATAAGGTTTCTGACTTGATGAATTTTTTTAGTACATCTATTTTGAACTTTTTACACATGTAAAAACAATAAAATTTTAAAAGAGTAGCTGAAAAATTATATTTTTCAGTATTGTCAAGTTGTTCTTCCTTCAGACAATGGTCACTTCCTTTAAAGTTTCAAAACTGCTTGGAACCGTGGGTAAGAATTATTTTAATTACCCTACATTATTTGTTAGGTGTGTTTATAATGCATGTATTAAGTGCTTTTGTTGTTGTTGAATTTATAGTTTTTTAAAGATAAGTTCTCCTAGGATTCGCTTTTAAGCCACGCATTAAACATATTAAAATTTTGATCCAACTACGTTGGATCAAAAGTCATTGACTTGAAATGGATCTGCATATAGACAGTTTCAACAGGCGTATGTATCAGATTCATTATCTAAAGCTAAATTTGTGTATTCAGAAGACCAGCTTATTGTTCAAGTCGAGGTTTTTAGTTTGTTTATCATACTAACTTAATTTGAACAGCAATGCGATAAACACTACTTTAAATATTTTACTTATTAATAATTATATAATTATATTTTTTATTCACTAAACACTTTTTGTTGTTAAAAATACTTTATACAGTTGTATAAATATAAAATAAGTTTAAAAATTATATATTATACACACCACACACTAAAGCATGTTATTAAAACTTAATACATGTTATACATCTTAATGATGTATAATATTTTGCCGCTTAAGTTATTATGTGCACTTTATTGTTTATTTTAGTTTTTACAATATTTTTGATTTAATATTTTTTAGAATGCGCTAATAAAATCAAAGCCTTCAATCAAAGTTCTTTCAATTTTAAATAAAAATTTTTTTCAACAGAAAATATATGAAAAACTACCGCTTCGATTGTAACTGTCTCCATGTTTCATAATTGCCCAGAAAAGGGCCTTTACCCACAGTTTAGTTTGTTAACAAAGCATTTGCAGAATATTCAAACCATTTTGAAATTTTGTTTGATTTACAATGTAAAATAGGTTCTAAAAAAGCAAAAGATTTCTTTTTTAGAAAATCTGAAGTAAGTAGCATTAAATACTGATTCTTTTTAATGATTCTATACAATCAATTTCTGAAAATGTCTGTATTATTTTTGTATTAAATAATCTACTTAATGTAGAATTCTTTTATTTGTTACAAATTAGAAATATTTATACAAGATGTACATTTCAGTACAAACTTAGTATTAAAAAAATGGAAGCATTTACATAATGCATTATTTATAATGCAAAAATAGATTAAAAGCTGAAAAGAAGAAAATTTATGAAAAAGTAGCTGGAATAATTAAAATCAAGTTTGTTTAGTTATTTTTATAGAATAGTAATGATTTTAATCTGGTGCTGATTATATCAAAAAATTTGATTTTTTTTAAGTCTGATGATCTGCTCGATGGATTAAAAGACCTGCGAAGTACGGTCCGCAAGTACTGTATTAATTAACACAATATGGCGTTCACATTAGATCAGGGTGCAAATGATCAACACGGAGTTATGGACGAATAAAAAGGTTTTATGCGTTATTGCTAGCGTATATTATTTGTTAGACCTCACTTATCCATCTTTTTTTCCACAACTGATGGGTCTTTTTCAAGAGATGTTGCTAAACAAATGCTTTGTTTAATGTTTAAATATAAAATGTTTCATTTTATATTTAAGTTGTTATTTAAAAAAAAACAAGTTGGGATATAAAACTTTCATTGAAATAACTGGTTTTGTAAAGTTTTGAAAATGTAATTTTGATACATGTTTAAAAATATCAAACCTATTTCTTAGTTTTAGCCGTTACATAAAAACTTATTATTAGATTCTTATCATTGATATGAAATTGGTTTTTACAAGGTATATATGCGTTGTTTTATATACAGTTATGGAAAAGTGATTTTATTTTGTCATTGTATACATGAAAAATATTTTTTAATATATATTTTATGCCTTAATGAATACATTATAGGTAATCATAATGTTAAATACTTCAAATTATTGTTATTAATTAGATATTTAATGTACGCATAAAAATGGTTAGTTTAGATTTTTCTTGAATAAAAACAAAACATGTTTAAAAAACTATAACAATTAATTATGCCATTAACTTGATTTTCGAATATAAAGCCAAATATAACGCCATTGGATAGCGATATTAACAGCATTTTGCTGGTATTTTTTCTGTTATTTAAATAAATATAACTTAATTCTTAATAATATAAATAAATATAAGTTAATTCTATTATTTGAAAAAAATAAAGAAGAATACATGACGAAATCACGAACTGCAAAATTATGGCTAAACTATGTTCACTATATATTTGCTGTATAAATGTTTATTCGAGCAGAAAGAATTAGTAACTGGAACCTACATATTGCTAGAACAAAATGTATGCTAAACCTATATGTGTTGCATGTTTGGACAAGTACAATGCATGGGTATAATTGAGATAAAATATTCTTTTTTATTGACTTTAATTGTTATGGTAGCAAAGTAATAATTAACAGTCTTAATTAATTAAAAAGGAATAATTAACAGTCTTAACTAATTAAAAAGGAATAATTAACAGTCTTAATTAGATATAAAGAAGTAATTAACAGTCTTAATAAATTAAAAAGAAACAATTAACAGTCCTAATTAATTAAAAAGGATTAATTAACAGTCTTAAATAATTAAAAGGATAAAAATTAATAAATGCAACTAATAAAATAGACATTTACAGCAAAAAATAAATACGGCAAATATATATTATATTTCATTCATTAATATATTTTATTAAGGTGAAATGACAAAAGCAATAAATTCATTAACCTCGCCTAGAAACACAAGTAAGGAACACAAAAAACTTTGCGCGGAAAGGATCAAGCGTGACTATGAAGATTTTTAGAAAATTAAATCATGGTTTGATTCTCATAGCCCATTTGATGTAAGAGAACATCTTGAGGCTCTGGACTCAGGGCTTGTAGATGAATTTAACCAGGCGTCTTACAATTAATCTGAGCATTGGTCAGGGTTTTGCCACTAAAATTTTCAAAGTTTTTTCCTTAGTATTCCCAGAGTAAAGAACGTTTTTCCATAAGTTGAACTCTTTAAGTTCCCAGAGTTTTCCCAGAGTTTTCCCTGACTTTTCTATATTCTTTCCTGTTCATCAACGAGATTATTATTTTCCTTAATTAAATTCAATCTTCATATTTGACAAACCTATTATTATATGAATTAGCAAAATATTTTTGAAAAAAAAAAATCATTGTACAAAGTTATAAAAAAAAAATTATTAGCCCTGAGTTTTCCTTGAATTTTACGAAAATTTTAAAAATCCCTGAATTTTCCAGGTACTCCATGCGATTCATGCTATTTCCAGGTATTCCAGGTTTTATAGGTTGAGTGGCAACCCTGATTGGTGCATCGATACAGGTACAAACGAATAATATGGCATACACAGTATCCTTTAAGAGAAAAAATCAACTTAAAAAATCTTCAAGGACTCTAATAAAATATTAAAGTCAATAATAAAAATATATATCAGTTGATCCCTTTAGATTATTTTTGCGATTGTCAGTTATCGTTGAAAAAAAAAAAATAGAAAAGGATATTGAAGACTACTTTTACTATGAACTGACTTCGTTTCCTATGTCAATTTTTAAAGATAATCTAATGCGCAGTGCTCAAAAACACAAACTGAAAAATTACCTTACAAAAATTTGCTAAAATAGAGTCCTCCTCCGCCCTGTCAATTTTTGTGCTTCTCTGCTAGTCTTTGTGACGTCACAACTTTTTCCCCAAAAATAAAATTACCAATTATTCATTTTAAAGAGGAAGTAATAAGCTTTACAACGATATATAAAATGTCTTTAAAAATATTTTTTGTAGGTTGAGACTGAGTTCTACAGGACTAGAGTTAGAGGTTGTTGTTGCGAGTTTTTAAAGACATAAAGCAAAAATTTTGCCAAAATAGCAGGAGGCGGATCTAGGAGGTATCCTGTGTTGCTTATGATTCACCCATAATATTCTTAGAAATTATAAAAAATTCCGTTTCATAATCTAAAAAATACTCAACTTAAAGTTATAGTGTACTAATATGAATATACAAGTTCTTAAAAAAAATAACATTGCCTTTATAAAAAAAGATAAACGGCTATAACAATGTTTTAGACTTAGCTCTCCCCCTTCATATTTCAAAACGCCGCTATTAAATCAGGACTCTTTTTTTTAAATAAACGGTACCCAAAGAACCCTTTAAATCAATCGTTATTGGAATGTTTTATTTTGCTTACCGTAATAAAGGCTAAAAAAAATCGCTATTGTTTTAGGATTCGTTTGTCCCGAATTTTCGGTAGACAACAAAAAAGAGTTGCAGGAATGTTTGATCAAAAGGGTTCTCTCGGTTCCATTTATATATAAAAATGAATACTTAATTATTCTAACAACGCCTTAATTATTCGCATAAAGCCTTAAGTATTCGAATAAATTGGAGTTTATCAAAAACTAGCCAATAAGTAGTTTTTATTACAAATTTTATTTTTGTTTGCAATTATGGATATAACATTGAAGCCAGGCATTTGGCTAATATTACGACTTACAAAGCAAAGCTTCGTAATAATCTCAAAGAATTAAATTCAAACTTTTCTTTTGTAAATAAAGATCTTCTTTCTTAAAGAAATTCTGAAATGGAAGCTTTTATTCCATGCAAAAAGAAAATGAAGACTACATTGTTTAAAAGTATTAAAGTATTTTGAGTTTAAAAACGTCTTTTTATGTTTTATTTTGTTTATGAAACAATAATTCTTGACAAATATTATTTAGTTAAATATGCTTGTTTTAGTTATATTTAGTTTAATATGTTATGAATTTACAGGTCAATGGAAAATGGCAACTGTCTTAACAACTCTGCTGCGTTTTTAATAAATTCATCAGATAAAACACATGAAATTCTTCAATTTGAAAAGAAAATTGCGATTTGAAAAAGAGGTTTTGTTAAGTGTTCTATCGCATTTTTCTGTTACCACTAAGGTTCCTAATTTATCTTATCAACCTCGTAAAATTTATTTAAAAAAAAAATAAATTGTTCAATCTTACATAAAGTTTGGCATAGGTAATGAAACTAAAATTATAGGTGTAAATATTAATATCACTCCTAATCCAATCTTATTTCAATGTAATCCTTGTTCATCAGATCAGTCTTCAAGTCTTCCTTTTTATGATGTTTCTACTTACTATAAGCGTGGTAGACAACTATCGGCTGGTAAAAAATGATTCAATCTTATTAGATCTAGTTCATAAAATATTTATTTCTGACTCGTGTTTTGTTTTTCCTGTTTCTGGTGAAAAAAGAAACGACCATTTTTACATAAATGGCTACCTGAATATTCCTGGTTAGTTTACTCACAGATGGAAGATGGAGCATATTGCTTTCTATGTACACTATTAAGAAGCAGAATTTCAAACAATACCTTAATAATCAACTTCGTTCGAAAACCTTTTAAAATATGGGGTAATGCAATTCGTGCTAATATGGATCACAATAATAATTGTCGACTTCATTTAATGTCAATCAATTTTTTTAACATGCTGCAATCTAGATCTATTTCAAAAAAACATCTCATTAAAGTTGACATCGATCATCTTAGAAAAAAACTTATTATAAGTAATCGAAATAAATTAATTCCAATTATAAAGACAAATAATTTTCTTGGCCGCAATGATATTGCTTTTCGAGGTCATTGTGATGACAGTAAGTATCATCCAGAGATTGGAGAAACATGTAAAGACAACTTTGGTATAGGTAACTTTGTAGAACTTTTAAATTTTCGTATTGAAGCAGGTGATAAAGTTCTTGAGTACCATATTCGTTCTGCTCCTAAAAATGCAACCTATATATCTAAAACGGCACAAAACGAAATTCAGCAAAGATCAGCAAAATGAAAAATGCTTTTTAATTTTTCAAAGCGGTTGACGGGCATAATATTAGCTACATGAGCAATTCCAATGGAAGACGACCAATAATCTTTTGTGCTTGGGAGTTTGAAAATGACATATACAAAACACATGCAACAAAACTAATTATATCTTCCTCTTTTACAGCAACTGTTTTTTCTGGATTTGTTTGCATGGTATACAACGTTGTCTGATGGTTAATTTCTTGAAAAGGCTCTTGGAAAAATCCAATAAAAGCATGACAGTTCTGAACCAAGACAATTTAATAACTCGTCCATTTTTAGTTGGTAGTTACCTTTAAATTTGTGGTCTTCTTGTTTATTGGAAGATTTTAAACTTTCCACAATAGCTGAGATTTCTTTGTAGGCTTTTTCCAATTTGTATTTGGTGTATTGTATTGGTAGCTTGCACCACTGTTGCACCGTGTTTTTGACCCGCGCTGGATGTATATATACAACAGCTACTTGATAAAAGTGATGTGCTTGAACTAAGTCTGCACCCAATAAAAACAGACACTAGAATAAAAAGATTTAAAAATGCAATAGAAGTGTAAGTCTATTTTATAGGATGAAGTCTATTTTATAGTATAATTATGCAAAAATAAATATAAAAGCATGTCTGAATGTAAAATAACCAGTAATTTGGTAAAACGTGACTATAATACTACTTCTTTGATATGGAATACCCATTTAACTCATGAGCAATTTACAACTTTTAACTTCTGTATTCAAAATGACTACGACATCACAGGTTCTTTGTATAAACTATTAATAGAGTTCAAACTGATACGGATTTCATGTACAAGTGCCATTTTAGAAAAGATGTCTCTGTTCCAATACCAAATGAATCCATAACTCATATTCCAATTTTAAATGATTATTGTTCAGCCAATTCATGTTCGAAATGGACATAACTGTCCATAACTGGACAGTATAATTTTTTGTCTGATGAAACCACTGATAATATCAGTGACCTCATTTAAATAGATTATCAATAGTTAATTATAAAAACTTTTCAATACATTTTTGCAAAATTTATTGTCCATATATTTAAAATTGAATTATAATATGCAATTTGATATCTTATAACAGCTGTGTACTAAAGCAATTTTTGAAACTTGTTCTTTGCTTGATTTTATATAAAAGTAATTAAAAAGTTTCTTTTAGTGAAACTGTCTTAATTTGAATAACGAATAAATACTATTTAAGTTTCTTTTGTTACTTATTAACAAAATAATCTTTTTAAAAAATAATATTTTCATGCATAAAATACTTTACTTTAAATAAATTAATCTTGGTTTGTACTACTATGAAGTAGATCTAAGATCATTATCAGGCTTTAATCGTCTGTCTGGATAATAATTTTCAGTATATAAGAATTTTTAGGTATGTCGACATTAGGTAACATAAGTAGCTCATAATAGTGTCGTTTTCTATTACTTGCTATTTGGTCTACCCGACAATTAATTGGTGCACAATTAAAATTTCTGATTAAGTAGATTTTCCCCTGAATTAGGGATGTTTTAAAACTAAAAACTTGGTTGGATTAATCTAGTTAAGTTATAGAAAAAAACCAAGTACTCGTATCAATGTTCACATAAATTAACATCAAAGCTATTGTTTTTAAAATAATTAGTTAGTAAATCGATGAAACAAAAAACTGTATTGAAACACCACTGCATATGAAAATGAGTTTTACTTTACTCATGAAACTCAGACTAATTCAATTAACGCTTATTATGTGCCATTGCTTATTAACAAAAAATAAAATTACAGAAAAGTCTAAAGTTACACTCAAATTAATTAAGAAATTTTATCGAAATCAACTTAATACTAAAGAAAATTTGTCAAAACTTAAAGGAAAAACATTTCTTGGAAATCCACAGGGCTAGACTGCATCTGTAAAAATGCATCATAAAAAACTGAATCTGTTTATAAAATGTAAATATTGATAACCGCGCACGTTTTTATAATCAAATAATTTTTTGTTCTAAAATTATTTGCTATAATTCAACAAATCATAATTATAAAATTAAAAGTATCAAAAAATATAAACTTTTGAATGCAAAGTCTCTAAAACACATAAATATTTCCATTATTGTTGCAGGTTTGTACAATGATGTTTATTATCCTAAGTGCAGGTCCAGATTTTTTAATTAAAATTCTTTATAAATATAGAAAGAAAATAGAATTATCAAAGAGTGACCAAAAATATCCACTTAATAAAGATGGTCTAACTAAAACTAATCACAGTATTATTATTAAATACAACAACAAACGATGGTAATCAAAACAAAATATTGTCTATTGGAGTAATGAAACCATAACAAATGATAAACTAAAAACAATTTTAGAAGAAGCTACATTGACAAAAATTGTAACAAGAAAACTTAAATCAAATCAACTACATCTATTTTGCGCATGTAAATGTTCAAAATGTTTCTTCCATTTGACTGAGTGTATTAATATCATTGTCCAGTCAAATAGTATCATTACAAGTGTACTTAGACTATAATGCCTCAGTCTTCAAATAAAATATGGTGATGATCTAAATGCATTTTGCAATTTAAAGAAAATTTAATAAGCTTTTGTGTAACAATACTAAATAAAATTAAAAATGTTTTAAAAATGCTTTAAAAATGTTTTACTTTGTATTTTAAAAAAATATAAATAAAATCAATTAAGTTTGTAAGCGAGAGGTTTTGAACCCACACGAAACACTTCAACCACTTTGGCATGCTTTGTCATCTTTAAAAACTGTTTAATAAACCAAAGATAAAGCTTCTTTTTAAGTTGAAGAAAGTATCTTTTATGATTTGTTGACGAATTTTTTTGTCATAAAACATCTTATTAACGTTATAAACATTGACATTATTTAAAACATTGTAGACTAGCTGTCCGGACCTGGAAAAAACGGGTCTTAATAAATCTACTCAACACAAATCTTTTTTAGACTTATTCCTGATATGAATATTTTTTAGCAAGCTGTTAAAAAATAACTATATACATATAGAAAAATTAAACTTATTGTTTACTTTTTAAAGCAATGAAAAAAAAAATAATTACTTTAAATTAACTTTAAACGTTTCGCTAGCCCTTACGCGAATCGCTATTTATCAACGGATTGGATATTAGTACCTGTTTAAATAATATTTACATGAGATAACATAAATATGTAGTTAACGGATTTACAATGACCCATTTACTGGTCATGATAAGTCTGTTTCACTGCGACCATTATAACAGTTTCGCTTTATTTTAAAAAAGAGTAAGTTAGAAAGATTTTTGTTTTGAGTTAACTATTTATGTTTAATACTTTATAACTTCTATAAAAACAAATTAAAAAAAACAACAACAGAAAAAAAACAAAAAAAAAAACAGGGACAGATCTTTTCATTTTTATAGACCATCCGCAGCTTTTTAAGACTCCTGCCCCGTTAATTTTAAAAAGAGAGTTAAGGTTTGCATGTAAAATCTTTATTCTATAAAATAAAAAATTGTCTTTATAATGCGCGCAGGCTTAACTAATGACTTAAACACGTTAAAAACATACGTATCTCTATATGACATAAGCGCAAAAATTTTTTAACGGTGTTTTCATGTTTTTAGAGATTTTGAAAAACTTTTTTAAAAAATTCTTTCCCTTTCGTTTTTATATCTTTCTATATGTTATACATATAATATCGACAGGGCTTTAAAAATGTTTTACTTTGTATTTTAAAAAACTATTAATAAAGTCAATTAAGTGTGTAAGCGAGAGGATTTGAACCCCACACGAAACACTTAAACCACTTTGGCATGCTTTGTCATCTTTTAAAACTGTTTAATAAACCAAAGATAACATTTTTAAGTAAAAGTAAATATGTAATAACTTGAAGTCTACATGTTAGATATTTGATTAGACTTTTGTTCAAATAGATAATATGCAAATGATTACGGATTGTGGTTTTAAAAAGCTTTGTAAAATAAATAAATTTTTATTTTCACATTTATTAACAAATTAACAAAATATAGCAATTATTAATAGTTTTCAATTGTACGACTATATTAAACAAACACTAATTTAAAAAAATAAATTGATTTAAAAAAAAAGAAAAGAAAAAAAAAACCACAGGTTAACTAAAATTCAATTTATTTATTCATAATAAATGTTTAAAAGAAAGTTTTATTTTCAAAATTTTTTTTACCTATATCGGCATCAATTAACAATTGCAAAAAAATCAAAAAATTAGTAACTTTAAAAGCAGATTAAAAAACAAAAAATACATATTATTTACAAATAAAAGTATATATGACAATTATTTCATTTTTATAATTTAAGATATGATTATAGAAGGTTAAAAGCATGATATAATAATAGAAAGTTCAAAGCTTTTTGAGCAGCCGTGGCGCAGTGGTAGCGCACTTGCTTTGGAAACAAGGGTCCTTGGTTCGAACCCCACCTCTTGGCAAGTTTTGCGAAATCGGTTCGGAAGGAAGCGTGAACTTTAAATTAAATGCTCATCCGCGGTGCTTTGTGATAAGACCGTAAGGACTTTTTTAGGCACCAAAATTAAATTAAAAAAATAAAAAATTTAGAAATTTTAAATGTTAAATAAATATATATAATATACAGCGCGCATCTACAATAGCTTGCAATTATTAATTAAAAGCAAGTTGACTCTTTCAATATTATACTCTTCCAATATTATACGGTATACAATCTTAACTATTTTGATGGTTATCTAACACGGCTGTTTCAAACCGAGCTTAACGGCTTCTTGTTATTTTTTGAAAATATTGACTAAAAGGGTGTTACTAAAACTTCTATAACTTTTAAAATAATCAAGATAATTTTGTTTTGTAAAAAGAATAATAGCACCAATAAAATGTTTCATCTTATGACATTTAATGCATTAGTAAAAAAATTTCTTTAAGTTTAAAAAAAACGCGACAAATGATGACGTTGGCTGAATTCAAGTAATTTGATGTTACTTTTTATCAAAAAAAAATCAGAAAAATTTATTTCTGATAGTTAATCTCAAATATACCCATTGTTTGACTATTATAAAAACAAAAAAACCTTACTTAATTGTTTAAGGATAGCTAAAACAGACTTTAATGAGGTCTGAAAGCAAACCGCACTTTTCGCAAAGTTATGAAAAATGTAGTTAAAAGGGGGATTAGCTGTTAAAAGAGTACATTTTTAAACCTAGAAGTTCTTGTTTTAGAAACTTATTATCCTAAGCCAATAAGTTCATTGCATTGCAATAAAAAGCCAGATTTCGATTTTGGAATATTTAGTCAAAACATTTAAAGCTAAAGCATTTATTTTTTCCTGTGCATACAGTTCTAATAATATGGTGTTAAGTTGTTAATAAATAAAGACTCACCAAGTCTAATAAAATAATTCATGACCAAATTTGAGTTTCAGTTTTTGAATTAACCTCGCTTTTGGTAGCAGAATTATTTTATAGCACTTGAATCTATAGTCTCTTCTCTCAGTAAATAAAGTGTTTGAATATACAAATAGCTAATTGAAATCTTTTGAAAATTTGTTTTTATTCCCATTAAAAACTGTTTTATAATCAGTTGGTTTACTGATAGGTTCTTTAAGAAGTAAACTATCTTTGTACATACAATTGATATCAGATTCATACTCATGCTAAACCAGAAAAACAATTGCTCCACTCAAAATTTTGAGAACGTTTATAAATTCTTAATTTATTGAACTAAATTTTTACACCAACTTGATATGAGATTTATATTCCATTCTTTAACCAGCGAGGAGGTATGTAAAGCAGAGGTACTGCAAAGGTAGAACTAACTTCTGGTGATAAACATCGAATGGATATGTAATATATCTATAAAAAAATGTTACATATAATGAAGAACAATACATCTTTTAAATTAAATACACAAACATAACAGATCATACCCAACCAACATACTAGTTGCTCTGATCACAAGTTAATATATAAAAGCTAGATTTTTACATACGATGCAAGACTAGTATTCCATTCTTTAACCTGAGCGAAGGTATTGCATAGGTATAAATAACTTCTGAAGCTAGGAACAGAATGGGCACCTACCTAATATATAAAATCAATATATTAAAAAATAATATTTTAAACTAACATCACACAGATATTAGAACAAAATAAAATTATCTTATATACAAATTAAAGATCTCATATAATTTATCTTACTTTTTAATTTTTTTTTGTTGTTGTTGTTTTTAATTTTTTAAATATTTTAACTAAATTTGATGACCACAAACATGACAAAGACCTTGTCTATAAAATGAATTTTCGCCACGCTCAGAACACACAACACACTTTCTCACCTTAGAGGCTTGAAGCTTCCTATCAGCTTTGCTGTGCAATTCAAAGCGTTTTAAAACAAGATGCAGCTTTTGCTCCTAATTTCTTACTGAATGCAACTGTCTTAATTCCTTATTTACGCTTTTATGCAAACACTCTCCCTCCTCTTCACTCAGCAACCCAATAGTTTTATGCAATTTTACAAATAGTGGCACATTAAAAATGAGTTCATGCATTTTTCGCGTGATACTTTCTTTTAGAAAGCAATCATGAAATTCGATAGCAAATAAATTTATATATTGATGAAGCTCAGTAATTTCGGCATCTGAAAGAAATTTTCGCTGAAATAGAATAGGTTGCAACTTATTAAAAACACTAAACACACGTACAAATCTATTTTTAATAGCTTCATCATCAATAACACTACAAAGTTTATAGTGGTTTCTTAAGACTATTTTGCAATGATTACCTACGAACACATTACCGTGGTACGCTTGTCGCTCAACCTTCATATCTTCAAGGGCCTTATTAAGAGACCTCTCATGAGTCCCCATGCTACTTTTGGATATTTTTTCTAGGTCTTCACACTCCACCTGCAATTTAATATATTCAGTGTCTAAAACTTCGCGTTGTGCACGTATAAAAGAAATTTTTTCAGAAATATAAAGGTCAAGACATTCTATATCTTCACCCTGACATGCTAAACACTCATACTTCTCAATGTCACACAATACACTCTTTTCCGAATCACCAATAATTTCACAAAACTGATGAAACAATTTTTGGCACGTACCACACTGCACCCAATCAATGTTACAATCGTATTTTGTAATTAAACACCTAATACTATCACACATTTCTTGCTGTTTAAAGGTTATTTTTTTATTGGAGGAGTTTAGAGATAATTCAGAAATATTTTTATTAAAAGCTAACCAACGCGCCTGTAGATTTGCAACGTCTACAAATTGATTTCCTAATAAACGTAAAGCTTCTGCTGTTTTAGAACATTCAACGCTTTTAGCAGCCCACAATTCATTCGTTCTCACATTCTCATTATGCGACAAAGACGAAACAGCTTGACAATCTAAAGTCTTACACTCCTTCAACAATAACTTATACAGTTTTAACACAACTCCTAACATAATATGCAAAACAGGTGGCACTACATTATCTAAAGTTATTATGGGGAAAATCACAGGAGCAATAATTGAATTATGAAACTTACCTAAAGTTCTTAGGTTTCCACCTTGTCTATTCTCACACAAGTTCTCATTGTAAGCACTTTCCAGAGATTGTATTGTCCTCCTTAAGATGTTACAATTAGCAGGTGTGTGAGGCATAGAAGCATGGTATCTTAGAGAATTCAACTTAACTAGGTCTGTAGAACTAGGAAAGCTAGCAGCTGAACCCTGGTGTCCCAGAACATCATCGATAAAATGAAAATCTCCACCTAAGAACAACCTGACTATTTTGCCTTTTAGCTTAAAATCTGACGACTGAATCCTTTTAATGTCGTTGGCAAAATGCCCGAGAACTAAGGCTATATTCTCACGACAGTCTGAACCCTGATACATACAAAACAAGTGAACATCGTATACAGACCCTGATGATTTAGAATTGACAACTTCAAAATGGAATTTCATATATTTCCCACCCTTATCACCAGCAAAAAGAAGCCATACTTCTTCGCCAAAACCGACATCCGAATTAAGGTGGTCGCGTACATAAAGATTAGTAAAAACCTCTTCAATATAAGTTGTCAAATTCTTGACCATCAGTACAGATACTAAACAAGGTGCTTCATTCGCAGATGGATAAAGTAACATGGACTTCACAGTGACATGTTCTTTATTGACATGCATTGTCCGCATTTCTTGTTCTTGTCTCATCTTGGGCTCAGATGGGAGAATCCTTGCACCAAGACTACACAGAATACGTCTTAGTCTACGGAATTCAGCCGTGGGCATCCTTAATTGGCTCTGTAGCTCTACAGCATCAGAAACACTTAACTGCTTAACTAAACCCAACTTATTTGCAACACAACAAAATACTGACTTTTCACAAGACATAGAATCACAAAACAACATAGACAAATCACTATCTAAATCTGAACAAGCTAATAATCGAAGGAATATAAAAGCAAGTTTAGATCGTTTAGCTGCAGCATGCCTACCTAACTTAGAATAAGGTTTACCATTTCCTAACTTAATGTTAGTATATTTTTTACTAACTATTGGCTTTTTAACTGATATATTCTGTGGATTACTTAATTTAAACCCACAAAATAATTCAGAGGAACCAATGTTGTCGTAGTCTAAATAAGAATCAACCACAACTAAATCCTTATTGCAACTAGCAAAACATTTGCAAATTTGGCAACTGTTCTGGCTTAAATCACTAATTTTCGCAATTCTTTTTTCAATAATAATTTTTTTTAGCAATCTTACATTTTTGGCACGAGCAGATGCAAATTTACGCTGTGCTGTTTTAATTTTTTTTTTTTTTTAAAGTTGGAACTGCTCCTCCTGTTTTAGCCTAATACTCATTGTGTCTAATTGAGAACATAATGAGTTACAATGTGTGTTGAGAGCCCTATTTTTAGAATTTAAATCTGTAATTTCAGCTTCCAATATAAATACTTGCATTTAAAATTTTTCTATTTGCTCCATATTTGTTTTATTTTCAGAAGTTAATTGATCAATTTGATTCAGTAGCTCCTGACTGTTGTTTAAAGTGAAAAAGTCGTCTGCGTCTGCTGATTTTTTTTTTTTGGGTGGAGCTTGCGACAGTTGCATTTTAAAAAATTCTTCGTTTTTTATAGCTTTAAAATTTTTTTTATATTTCTTTTTTTGTCGTGTTAACTTGAGGCACATTTTATCAAACTCGTCATTACTAGGCATATCAAAATCAATTGGCAAAAGAAAACTCATAAAACTAAATAAATCACTTCTTATTTTAAAGACTGTCATTAAAATGGAAATGACATTGTTACTGATCTTATCTGTCCTAATTAATCGCTTAACAAAAGGAAAGTTACACCTATCTTCCCAACCATTTTTCCATCCAATATGTTGTTTTAGAATTTCCCTCTCAGTTGAATACATAGTTATCAAAATAATATTGACTTATTAATCAATATAATAAAAACAAATAAAATAATATTAATTAACAAATATATGCACAAGATAAAAGTGGATTTAACAACTTATCTGATATTAGTTTGATAATCCAAAGAGAAAAATTCCGCGTAACTTTGTTTACTTTATTCTTAAAAAATTGACTCGCCGAAACAGTTGTTTGGAGAATATTCGTTAATAAATAGTTTGGGACGTAACGGATAAAGGTTACGTCATCGCAAAAAAAACGTCAACACAAATGTACGCCTAAAACTAACAAGATTAGTTGTAAAACATGACATTTTTGAAAACATATTTCATAACATAGCTGAAGGCAAGTAAAATAATTTTTTTATTTTCATTTGCATAAAAGGTTGAAATTTCATTAACTTACGTCATCCATCAAAAAATTTATGTTTTGCATTTAAAAACGATTAATTAAAAAATATAAATGCTTTAAAAACAGTCTTTTTGTAAAAAAATCTCTAGGATGACGCAGGAATCTGATAGAATGGGCATTTAGGGTTAAGCATTTCAAATTTCAACTATCAAGCACTGAGCTATGTTATGAAATCTTAGTTGGCCCAACTCATGTTTTGCGGAAAATATGCGAAAATTAGAAAAGTGGTTCTAAATTTTTAAAAATATTTTGGCAATATTTATTTTTATACCAAATAATGTAAATATTTATTTAACAAGGAAAGATAGATCTTTTATATTTTTTTAAATGCAAGATGAAAGCATTTATATAAAAAAGTTACTTTTAATTTAAAGTTTGTGAATTTTTATACTTTTTGACGTCACGCTATATATATATATATATATATATATATATATATATATATATATATATATATATATATATATATATATATATATTTTTATATATATATATATATACATGTATATATATATATATATATATATTTTTATATATATATATATATATACATGTATATATATATATATATAAAAATATATATATATATATAAATATATATATATATATATAAATATATTACAATTGCGAACTCTACAAATAAAGTGCCCAATGTTCTTAAAGAATAGAACAATAATAAATTAGTCAAAAACAGTTATCAATTTTTTTTTTTTTGAAGAAAAAAATATATAAGTTTTTTTACTATATATATATATATATATATATATATATATATATATATATATATATATATATATATATACATACATACATACATATTGCATTATTAAGTTTAAAGCAAAAGTTTGAACAATCGACCTTACTCACACACTGTGGATTGCTGTCAACAACAAAGGATCAATCATCTCAAGCCACTGTATAATTAAATTCTTTTGAGTAAAATTAAATTCTTTTTTTAATTTTCCACATTTTGTTTTCTAGTCTTATGTAGGATTATGTGGGTTAAAGTTATACATAATAACTAATGTGTATGTGGTATAAAAGTGCTTGACAAAAAAAACAATTTGTAACAGATGAGCTGAATTTAAAAAAAGGAACAATATGATGATGATTGGTTTTTTTATTACTAAAAAATTAATATTTTTCAGATATACATTTCTTACTTTTATTATAAACTTGGTTAAACCTGCTCTCATGTTGCAGCCGTTTTAGATAAATTAGAAGCAGCAGGTCGTTTGGGTTTGACGTCAAAATTTTGCACAGATGTCCCTTGTAAATGGAATCAAAATTTTACTAAAGATGTTAATCCTGCTCCAATATCAGAGATAGTATTTTAGAGTGCTGATGCAAAACAAAAAACACGATCAAACACAGTATTACATTACATAGGTCAAACATAACATTAACTGTAAGAGTATACAAGTTCTTTTCTTAGCCACTATTTAATATCTAGTTAATGACATTAAAATTTATCTTTTAAAATCCATAATTACTTTAATTTAATTTTAGTGACATCTGCTTTTAACATTTAAAAAATATAACTAAAGTGAAACATTTGACTTTGCATAATTTAATTTCACATAAATTTAAAATGGTTTAGTAAAATCAGCTTTTAAACTGTTAATAAAACTTAAAAAATAAGTCTTAAAAAAAGCATTATATCTTTTTTCAATAATATAAGCCAGTCAGATTGCCAAAGACACTAAGGAGTCTGTATTTCCTATCCTCAGAAGAGAAAATTTATCAATTAAAGCAAAGAAACTTTTTAACTCGTTATTAATTACCACAGCAATTTAAAAACCTGGAGGTAGAAACTAGAAATCAGTTTTTCATTTCTTGATATAAACACAGGTGTGGTTGTATAACTGGGTCTGTTATGCCCGATGTTTTAAAAGCACTTATTGAAAATAGATGTTTTGAAAGCATCTTCTGAAAATACATGAAAATAGAATATAGAAAATAAAGCCCAAGTCTTTGGTTAGGAAACTTAAAAAACCAAACTTTTGTAAAAGCAATACAACTGGGCACGTGAAAATGAAGAATTTGCATTAACTCAGTATGTAAATAGCAATTCAGATGACACATACATAAGTGAGTTGATGTTGAAGTTAAAACTTCTGATTTTGTGGTTTCATAAACCATGGCTGGGTATGTCTACTGATCGTGTTGAATATTGTTCATGCTGTGGGTACGGAGTTGTTGAGGTGGAATGCCTTACAATCTTAATAATATTGGATTGACTTCTTCGGTAGTTGATGAAAATGTTTATGTAAAAAAATGCAATAATGACTTCATGTTGAAAAAAATACATCCACATTATAGTAAGGTACCAACATGGAATGTTCATATTAGACATGTGTTATTGTGATTTTGTCCGGACTCTAATTGATTTTTTATTTTATTGAATTGACGCGATCCTGATTTTGAGAATGAGATGACCCTCAAAAGTACAAAGTTCTGGAAAAATGTGATCCTAACAGAACTAATGACAAGGAAGTTGGAAACCACAGATGTTAAAACTGTTGAAAAACAAAAAAAATGACAAGCATTTTGCATTTGCAAAAAACGCACAGCAGTGATTGGGATATGCTAGGTTGTGATCGTTATGGTAAATGGCTTCTTTCAATCTGCCTGAAACTCAAAAATATTTTCCAACCAGTTAATGGAAAAAATCATATACTATGTGTATATATATTATATATATATATATATATATATATATATATATATATATATATATATATATATATATATATATATATATATATATATAAATATATATATATATATATATATATATAAACATATAAATATATATATATATATATATATATATATATATATATATATATATATATATATATATATATATATATATATATATATATATATATATATATATATGAATATATATATATATATATATATTTATATATATATATATAAATTTTGGTTATATCTCTTTTAAATAACTATGTAAATATTTTTCATTTAAAAAATAGATTTATGCTGTTTCACTACATTATATAAAGACTTTATATTATCTTATTTAATTTGTGATTTTTATGGTGTATAAAATTAAATTTGTCAATTTGTAAACTTTTTTTTAGTTGATTAAAATAATTTTCAGTTGTTGTTAAACTTTTAACTTTTAATATACGTCAAAAAGACTGAAAACGATAAATGTCTTTAAATGTAACAAAAATAAAATTTTCTATGCGAATGAAAACTTTATTTTTTTTTCTAAGTGAAAGAAGAATTGGTTTATAAAAATTTATTTGAATTTTTTTTTGATGAAACTTTCTATTGATAAGTTTAAACATAGTTATAAGAAAGAATAGTTTGGAAGCGAACAATAGCGTATTGTTTTAACTCTTTCTGTTTTTTCTCGTTTCCGGACTTCCGAACCTGCACAAAAAGATTGTTGTTGTTAGCGTTTGCTCGTTATTTTATTAAGTTATATTTGTGTTTTGATTGAAATTAGTTTTCTTGATATGCCTGGTGAAAATTGTGCAATATTTGGTTGTTCAACTTCAAGAAGACACAAAGGTATCAGCATTTTCAAAGTTCCTACTCCAACTAATGATGCAAATAAGAAATGGAGTAATGACCTTATTAACGTAGTTACTAGAGACAGACTCATCGATGATTCTTTAAAAAACGAATTGATTCTTTTAATCTTTATATTTGTGAGCTTTACTTTACTAAAGATCAATTTTGGGTTTACTCATCTCGAAAGATTTTAAAGGATGGAGCATTGCCAACCCTAAATCTTCCCAAGAAAAGTAATCCATCGCAGCGAAGTTCGCTATCTATTACAAAACGTAAGGAGTTTTTAGAAACTCAAGAGTTGATTTCTCAAACTACACCGTTCCGTTACAAATCTTTTGATGATTTTACCAAACGTATTTTAAAACTCTCTTTTAGTGAATCATGGAAAATATCTTTCGATGAGAGATTTGCAATTATTATTTGTAGTTCTCCAGAACATATATTACCTAAACTCGAAATTTATGTCGACGAGTTGCTAGACTATTGTATAAGAATTTTTGGTTGGATGTTACCAATAGATCATCTTTTGTACCTACAATATAAAGGATTTTTTTTTAATGTTTCTTTATCTAAATTTATAAGTCATATTGAAACTCTTATTCTTTGCCCAGGTGTTGAAGTAAAAAATTTAGACTTAATTAACCAAAATTTTACATTTGAAAAACATGTTATAACCAAAAAAATTAATTACTTGCTTTTTAAGCTGCTTCCTAATAAACCTAGATTAAATCAAGATGAGTTTTATCGTTCACCGTGTTGTAATGTTTTAATAAAATCCTAAAGTTGTTGTTCTTCATGCCATTCTTTGCAACTTAAATCTAATTATGAAGTAAATAATAAAAATAAAATTTTAAAACAACCTGCAAAACTGAACGCTCCTCTTAAGTTTACCTCCATAGAAAGAATTAAATTAAGTTTGCAACAACAACGTTTAAAACGCAAACAGTTGGAAAGTCAAATTGAACAAATGAAATATATAATAAATGTGGATAGTGAAAAGGTAAATTTAGAACTTGACCAAGACCTTAAAACATTGTATTCTAGTTTTAATCAAAAAAATATTACAGACTTTATAAAACTATTTTGAAACAAGCAGCAAAAATATATTCAAGCTTCTAGTCCCTGTAGCGTAAAGTATCATCCAATTTCATTTTAAAATAGGCATTAATAAACTCAAAACTCAAACTTCCATAGCGACGCCCTTAGCAACCACTTTTGAATCACTAAAACCTATTAAAGTATGTTTATTTATATTCTAGAATCCTAGTGTTGTTTATTATAAGTCATTAAAGTATTTTACAGAATTTTAAACTGCATGCAAAAAGTCACTAAACTGAAAAAAACGTTTTACATGAGGTTTTTACTTAAAACAATTTTATGTCAAAAAGTTGGTTGAAGCTGGAAGTAAATGAACAATTGTTCATGCATATAATCATTGTTTATTTGGTTTAGTTAATTATTTTTAATTTAAATTACTTTTTTTATCTATTATTATTATTATTGTTTAATGAATTTATCGTCGTTAACTTTAGTTGTAATAATTTTGAAAACAATAAAAATAGCAGAGCTTTGTTATAGTTAAGTTAATAATTAAGTTAACTATAACAAAGCTCTGCTATTTTTATTATCATTAAGTTAATTGTTTTTCATTTGCTACTTATTTCTTTTGTAATAATTAACCCTTAGGTTCCAAAGTACGCCTTTTGGCGTTCTCGCTAGTCCCGAAGTACGCCTTTTGGCGTTTTTAAATATACCTTGATATTTTACTAAAACACACAAAAACTACTAACTGTAATCCTTTTCTGGCTTTAAGTTATGAATTATTTATTCATGTGGACTATTTGTCCACAACGGTCCGAAAAATATAAACATTAAGTTTTTTTATCAAAAGTTCTATGCAATATTTTTACTTAAAAAAGTATAATAACTATGACATCTAGGAGTCGCCGATTAACTGAATCTGAGATTCAGAAATTTATAGATGAACTTGATGACAGTGAAATTGATGGTTGCAAAGATGATTCTTTAATTTCCACTGATGGTAATAATATTTTAGTCTATTTGTTTAGACATGGATTGTTAAATAAATGAGTTTCATTGATAAAATAAGTTTAAGATTTGATTTTCAAAAAACTTACTTAATTTCTCCTCGACCTTGTTTCATAAATATTTAAGTATGTATCAAAATTGCAAAGTAAAATATTATAAAGCCATACATGTTATAAATATATAATCCTTAACCAATTTAAATATGCATTTAACAACCTTAGATTCATTAGAACTTACATCAGAATCTGAAACGTCGGAAGAAGAGGATGCTTCGAATATCGAATTTATTCAACCAAGAATAAATGGAGCAGTTTCTTTAGATCTTTCTCATGTTGAAAATAACAACACCAGCAATATTGTAGTAACTGGTGGTAATATAGCTGAATTGCAACCACTGCAAAATCGTCTTTGTAAGACCAATCAATCTAATAATGATAATGGTAATAGCAATATTTTTATATGGGATGACATTCCTAGACAACAAAGAGAATTTCCATTTTCTGCAATCAATAAAGTGAATAAAGTTCCTGAGAAGCATGATTGTCCACTTGCAGTACTGAAGACATTTTAACAGATGATATTATCAACAATATTGTCCAATACACAAATAGGTATGTCCAGCTTGCTAAATTAACTCCAGAAATAATGCAAAGAATGGAAACAAAAAAAAGAAATTGCTTCAACTTATGGGTTGATTTGACATTTGATGAACTTTGGGTATACATTGCAATAATATATCTAATGGGAATAGTAAACAAGCCTAATTATCATATGTTTTGGACTAAAGACCATATATTTTCTACACCTATTTTTCCCAGACTCATGCGTCGTGATCGATTTGAGTCCATTCGTAAAATGATGCATTTTACAGATCCTGGAAATGAAAATCATGATGATAGTTTGTGTAAGCTTAGGTCTTTGATAGAAAGTTTATTAAAATGTTTTTCTGAACATTATACTCCTAAGCAAAATATCTCAGTAGATGAGTATCTTTCCCTTTGGAAAGGTCGTTTGAAATTCCGTGTTTTTATCCCAACTAAGCGTGAACGCTACGGAATCAAATTATACATGTGTTGTGAAAGTAAGACTGGTTATTTGTATAGCTTTATAATATATACTGGTTCAGATACAGACTATCCTGCACCCAGTAACATTACATTTCCAAAAGCATTTGATGAGTATGCAAGTTACTCAAAAGTAGTATTATCATTAATAGATGGACTGTACAAACAAGGTTACTGTGTAACGATAGATAATTTATACACTTCACCTGAACTTTTGATGGCCCTATTTTATAACCAAACGGATTGTTTAGGCACACTGCGTCAAAAAAAAGGACTTCCTAGGGACTTCTGGAATTGGAAGCCTTCTAAAGGCATAGGTCAACCAGTTTTGAAAATGTTTTGTGCCGAAAAAATTATGATAATGAGATGGAATGATCCCTACAAAACCAAATCAACAAAAATTGTTTCAATGATGTCAACAAAACATACTGGTCAGTTAGTTGAAACTGGAAAAGTTCACTTCTCTTAGAAAAGTCCCATTATAAAACCAGATGTTGTATTAGAATACAATAAAACAATGGGTGGTGTAGATACCTTGAGCCGTGTTAGTATCCCCTATTCCATACAGCGGAGAGGTTTGAAATGGTTTAGAAAGATTCAGGAGCTGCTTATTGATTTTTGCATTTATAATTCATTTGTCATTTGGAAAAAATTAAATAAAAGCAGCACCAGTCAACTCAAGTTTAGACAATCACTTGTAAAAACTTTACTTATGCATCATCTAAACAAATAAGCACCAATTCAAACTGGACGCGGAGAACCAGTAAATTATTTCAACAACCCTTTAAGACTTATTGAAAGACATTTCATTACTCAAAAAAATCAATCCTTTGGTCGGAAGCGTAGTAAATGTGTCTGTTGCTTAAAGATTGGCAAACGCAAGGAGACAAGCTATGAATGTCGCATGTGTGCTGTAGCACTCTGTGTCACACCGTGTTTTGAAATATATCACACACAACGTGACATTACATCATCAAGAGATAGTTCGTTATGCGACAGTGAACAATCTTGAAGTGGTCATGGTTTAAAATCTATTGATATGTCTTTTCATATATTTCTATTCAATAAAGATATTTTGTTTATTTAATGAAAATTTTTTCAAATTTTAGCAAAAACAATTAGTGTAATAATTTTAAAATTTGGAAAAAATTAAAGTTGTACTTGATTTTATTGTTATTATTTTGTTTGAATATACTTATGGGATACTAAAAATATTATTTTTATTACATAAATATATATTTCCACCTGTTTTTTTTGTTATGTCTATATATTGATAAAAAGTGCATTAAGGAGTTTTTTCTAACATTTTTTTTGTTTTCTAGATGAATGATGTATAAAAGCTATGTCCAGTGTGGTGTTATCCTTTATGAATTATGTAAGTATAATAATTTACCTTTTATAAAAACTTTACTTCAAGAATTACACATAAGGATAACAGAATATATATTGTTTTTAAGAAAACTACAACTTTTGCTAAAAAACATTGCGCGCTGAGTGGTCAAACATGAAAAATTAAGCGGAGTCTAAAGGTTAATATTAATGAATAATAAAAAAAAGAGTAGAGCTTTGTTGCAGAGAAAGTCTGGCCATTCGAAGGCATTTTCTAGACGCTCTTTTAAAGGTAATCAGCATACAAAAAAACAAGAATCAGCTGAGGTTCCTTTGTCTAACCCACCTATTTCTTCTTCTGGAATGAAAATAACCCTATCATATTTATCAACAGGTACACCACTATATTCTAAAATCACTAAAACCAAACAAAATACTATTGCATCACCCTTGCCCACCAATGACACCAATTTGCTACTCTGTGTAAATACTTTAAACTCAACTGTGTATAATTCGTTTTTTCTAATTTTTTCTACCAATATTCTTATAAAAATTTTAAATTTAATAGCTACATGCCCTGATTGTGAAAAAAAGACTATTAGTCTAACATTCGACATATTGAAAAAGCAAGGCTTGTCAATACCATTATTATTGCAATGTTCAAATTGTAGTTGGTATGCAACTTTTCATTCTAGTATTAAATGCAATCTCTTTTGGTCGTCGGTTGTTTATTTTGCGCCAATATTTTAAGTGTTGTCGGAGATTATTTGAGAGAGTTTTGTTACTTGTAATATTTTTTAAATATTTGCAAAGAAAAATTACATATCTAGTCTAAGTTTATATCTACCTTTTCAAAAAAGAAAATACTGGACTTCAACGAATAGACTAATTATCCTATTCAATATCCTTCTATTTTTAAAGTTATAATTAATTTTATTTTTATAAATCAAAATTATTTCAAACAAATTTAGTTTTAATTTTATAATAAAGTCGATGTTGTTTAGACTAATCTTTCATAAATAATATGCATATATCTATCTATATATCTATCTATATATTTATCTATCTATATATCTATCTGTCTATATATATATATATATATATATATATATATATATATATATATATATATATATATATATATATATATATATATATATATATATATATATATATATGTATATATATATATATATTTACATATATATATATATACATATATATATATATATATATATATATATATATATATATATATATATATTTATATAAACTTTTAAATTTATATATAATTTTAAATAATTTATAATTTTAAAATTTTATATATTTATATATAAAATTTTAAAATTGGTAACAGTTAATTAAAAATAAAAACAATAATTTTTCTTTTTTAAACTATATATTCAGAAGGGTGTTGATCTATGCAACATTGTTGATAACAAACTGTCATAAAACATTAATTTGGCACAAAATTTTTTGAAACAGAAAATTTAATGTGTTACTTAGTGGATCCAAAAACATAAAAACATAAAAAGTTACTCTAAACAATTTTATGTAAACACAACGCTATAGTAAAATGCTTTAGTGGTGAGACGCAATTGTAAAACGCTTTAGTGAATAGGCTGATGACACAGATGTAAACTATATCAGTGAGATAGATTTTGATTTGAAAATAATTGAACAGTTTAACTGTGCGCAGTTTTATATTGTCTTGTTTTATCACTTATTAAAAAGTCGACTTTCGTTATTTGTGTTTTAATTTGTAAGCACCAGAAAATAGTTTATTTAAAAGTTTTTATGAGTATTATTATGGTTCGTCGTTAATATCTTCCCTTTTTAAGGTTTTAAAAGACAATTTTTTCATTTAGAATGTCTACGCGGTATAGAATAGTCTTGCATAAGTGACTTCTTGTATAAAATATTATTTAACAATAATAACATTTAACAGTATGATCGGAATAAATACAAATCAATATCAAAAGATCTTACAAATTATCCTCAGAACTCGTTTAATAACTTAAAAATCTTACTAATCTTATTAAGATCTTACATTTCTTACAACTCTTAATAAGAAACTGCACGAAAAATCGCACGAAAATTTTCAAATTTTAATAAGATCTTACTAGTTTTCTTAAACTTCTTGCAAGCGTTACTAATCTTACTAAGAATCTTAAAAGGAAATCTTATTAAAATTTGTAAGATTCGACGCTCTGGGAAGATTCATTTTAGAATTTTATAACGAATTTTTTACTAATCTTATAATTCTTTCTAAATGAATCCTAACAGATGCAATTTTTCTTGTAGATTCAACTTTATCATTTGATAGCTAGCATTTGTTCTTAGCGAATGAAGGAACCAAAAGTTCTGAACCGGAATAAGCAGCATCATCTTTCAATGTAAAACTACGATCAGCAAAAACATGACTTTAAGGGTAGTGGTATTTGATGATGTAAAGTTTGATTCTTTTACAATTTGAATGTCGGACGCATGACGACCTCAATATTTAGATAAAAATTTAATGGCACCAAGTGGTGTACAGGAAATAAAAATCTTCAATGTGCAATGTTTTTTATAACTTATATATTATTGTGCTCTTGTTAACAAAAAAGCAGGTGACTTAATAAACACTTTAAAACAGTCAACTATTGATGTAACCTGTGGAAACATTGTGGAAAATTCTGGTAAAATCATTTGTTATGTAGATCTTAGTGATATTTCTGTAAACTTTTGTACATTACAAAGTTAACTGAGCTTGAAATTTATGCACTAGTATTTTTGGCGAAAAGTTTTGTTAACTTTTCGCCAAAAATACTAGTGCATAAATTAATAATCACGGAGTTTTGCTACATTTGCTACAAAACTGGTGCAACAGCTTATCAAATTTTTTCATTATCTCGAAATGCCGTAAATATTCTTGAGAATATAAAAATTTATTATGAAGATCTGCAAATGCTTAAAATAGACATCTGATCATATCAATTTAAAATCTTATTCACTGATGAAAATTTTTCTAGATGCACAACTTCTTAGTGATACAGTTTCGACTGTTATGAAGACATTTGGAGATGCTGTTTCAGCTGGTACTGCAAAGTTTATTTTATTGATGGGCAAAATTATCGGTTGTTTAACTATTAGAAACACTAAAAGAGCACAATATTTTAAAAAAACCTTTGAAATTCTATGATTTTTTTGATGATACTCGCTTTTTATAGCTCGATTCGCCTATAGATTATTTTAATTTATGGAAACAATCTGTTTAAGAAAGACCAGGACGATTTTCTCAAATAAAAAATAAAAGATTTTGCCTAGATGATTTAGAAAATTATTTTGGTCATCAACGTGCTGTATGTAAGGACGCAAAAACCCAAGTAAAAGTGATGTTGGTTGTAATGAGAACAGAATTAAAACACATTTTTCTATCCCTTAATTTGTCGTAATGTTTGTGGGAATTCAAAAGATCAAAGTAGTATCGATGATTCTCCTTTGCCTAAGAGAAGAACAAATAAACAATTATGTTTTTAAATCTATATAAAAAAAAAAAGGTATAAATCATTGACTTTGAACTTATCGAGTCGCGAGATTGCGGGTAAGACTTTTTTTCAGATTTTAAAATGATTTGTATGGAGGTTTTAGCTTGTTTTTAAACATGATGAGGTTTAAATAAGTAAGATATTTATTTAAAAAATTGCTCAAAAAATGTCGAGTTTTAAAAATAGACCATTTGTGGGTGATAAGTGCCAAAGCATAATAAAATTTAGATTTTTACACCGATCGAGATATTTTAAAGAAATTTGAAATCTACCGATGAACTTTAAAACTAATCTAAAATTGAATAAAATAATTTTGAAATTTTCAAACAACCATAAAAGTTTAGAAAGTCATTGCGTTAAACTTATATGATGGACTTACTTGTTACAGCTTTCTGAACTAACAAAGAAAATAAACAAGATTTCACGGGAAGCATCACGGGAAGCATAAAAAGTTCAATTCTTATCAGTGTATATGTGTTTCAGTGCGTATATGTGCGAAATGACAAAGGCGCCAAAAGAATTTCAAAACATTGGCATGAGGCCGAACTGGCACAAGCGTAGTATAATTGCAAAAAAATGCGAATCGGCAAAGTGCGCCGAAACAATTTGCAAACATTAGCAAATGCGAATCGACCGATTCCACTATAGACAAATTTTGCAATGCATTGTGGTAAATGTATGCAAAATATGAAGAGTTACAAAAAATACAAAAAATCAAGAGTTACAAAAAATACAAAAAATCAAGAGTTATTGTCGTTTGCTATAAATTAAAAATAAATCAAGCAACCAATTCTTTGCTGCCAAAAAGTGTTTATTGCGAAATCTCTAACAAAGAGTTTAATATCTATGAAGAACAAAATATTTCTCTCGAAGTACAGAAATGAACAAGAGATATAACGACTTTACCTCCAATATCACACGAAATCTTACAACGAGTAAATGGTGGTCGAAACAATATCGAAGGATAAAATGCAGAAGGGTGCTATTAAACACAAAATTCAAGGATACCAATTTTTAATAGAGTCCGATGTTAAAAGAGTTTGTATTAAAGCTGATGTTTAAGCTGGAAACAAATCTTTATATTTAGTAAGGTGTTCAGTGTCAGCAGCCATGAAAAAAATCACACACGATATAAATGTAAACCTCTTCAAAAACATTGGAAATGTAATTTATGCTAAGTGTAGTTGTAAAGCTGGAGCTGGAGGATGTTGTAAGCACGTGGCAGCAACCTTGTATCAACTTGTGGGTTTCAAGGAACTTAATATAAAAAGTGTCCTAGATGACAAAGTTTGTACAGACTTATTACAGCAATGGTATGTCCCTGGTGTCTGTAAAAATTTCTGAAGCTATACTATTTTTAAACCTTGTATTTAAAAAAGCAGATGCTTTAAAGGATATAAAAAAAACTCGTAAACGACCACTAGTCTTTGCTCAGCGAAAGTTTTGTGCTACACCAATATTTGCTCATAAAGCAACTAGTGAAAAAACTCAAAAGTTGCATGCAGGACTTCTAGATATAAACCAAGGCATGACTATGGCAGTATTATTAGAGGGAAATATGTTTGAAACTCATGATTTTTATTGAACTCCAATTGACCTAGTTTTCTTCGTCTTTGTCGTCTTCGGTTTCAAGGGATATAACTTTAAATCTTTTTGAAAATTATGTTCCTGACATAGAGATGGGCATAAATGACAATAATTATAAAATTGTTATTGATCATTTTTTTGCTGTCTGTCGATGATGCTATAAATAATAAAAATAAAACTTTAGGTCAGTCTAATAACAGTGTATGGTTTATTGACCAAAACAAACGTTTAACTGCATCTAACTTTGGTAATGTCATAAAAAAAAAAAAAAAATTACCCTACATCATTAATTAAAAAACTTTCTGTTGGAGACAGTTTAAAATCTCCTGCAAGTAAATAGAGTATGGACAATGAAATTGTGGCCATAAAAAAATACGAGTGTCAGGTTACTTTGTGTGGTTTATTTGCAAATCCTAAATGGCCATGGCTTGCTTGCAGTCCTGTTGGGTTAGTTTTTGATGATAAAGTCTTAAAACTAGTCGAGGTAAAGTTTAAAACTAGCCGAGGTAAAGCTTAAAACTAGTCGAGGTAAAGTTTATTTAGTAAAAAAGATACATCTATTTCTATTGCTTGTACTGCCAATTAGTTTTATATGCACATTGTAGATGGAAATTTAAAGTTAAAGATTAATAGTCAATATTACTACCAGTGTCAAGGTCTTATGGCTATCACGTGGATATATAAAGTGGATTTTATTGATTTAATTGTTTAGACATCAGAGGACCTGTTTGTGGTGAAAATTGAGTTTGTTAAAAACAGATGGGACTATTTTATTTTGCCTACACTAACAAAAGTTTATTTCGAGTTTATGTCTGTTGGTAATTTTAAAACTAAATAAATATTTTAAACTTAATTGAATTATTAAAACTTAAATAAATATTTAAAACCATTATTTTTTATTTAGTATTTTTTCCCATAAATCTGTCTTATAAATAATAAAAAAAAACTTTATTAATATAAACATAATGTGAAAAAAAAAATACTTTCTTATTATAAACATTTTGTTATAAAGAATTTTGACACACAATAGTTGGACGATTAGACTAGTAAAGTATATGAAATAATATATTTATTCTTTTTGTTGAGTCAATCACTCTTTCCATTCTTTGATGGTACATTAAAATCAATTTTATTCAGTTGAAACTTCTTTAAAATCTAATCAATGTTTTGCTACGGCATACATTTATCACAATGCATTGCAAAATTTATCTATAGTGGGATCGGTTAATTGCCGAATGATTTTGAAAAGTGCAGTTTAAAGAAGTTGAGAAAATTTGCATTTGCATTGCATGATTTGAAAAAACTAATGCTAGTTTTTTCAAATCATGCAATGCTTCCATAATTAAAGAAGCAGTGAATAAAAGTATATTTTAGATATGCTTTTATTAATTGAGTCTCACACAAAAAATTATGTGCTAAGGTTTATGCGTCCGGTATGGTTGCTATGCCTCTTAGATGGATTAAATCATTCTTATCGAATTGGAAACAACGAGTAGTGATGGAAACATGCAAGGCAAAATGGGTTGATGTGTTAAGTGGAGTACCACAGGGTTCAATACTTGGCCACTCCTTTTCTTTATATTCATAAACGATCTACCAAGCAGACTTCTTAATAAATGTTGTTTGTGTGCCGATGACAAAAAAGGCCGTTTTCCACAAGACGATATATTCGCGCGAACCGAACTTTTTGCTAAGACAAAACGCTGTTTTGATTTCCACATACTTTCTTTCGCGCTTCTTTTTTTTCGCTGTCAATAAAAATAAAAATGGCAGCAATAAGTTTACGCTGTATGTTTAACAAAAAGCAGTTATTGCTTTTTTATACTTTCTTCTTTAAAGCATGTGAAAATTTCTTTCCATGCAATAATATTACCACTTCTGCGATGTGATATCATTTTGAAATATAATCATTTTATATAAGGTTTTTTTTTACAAGATACTATAAGAAAATAAATACTAAACTCTGACATGAACATTTCTATTCAAAAACTGTTACTTTAAGAACGAACAGCAGGCTTAACTCTATGTAGGGTTTTTCACAAAAAGGTTTATCTTCGTGTGGTCACTTGAAGATAAACATTCTTATGAAGTGTAACTTTCGTAATTGACAGTGTGAAAATTTAGACTTGTAAATTCTCGATTTAGTTTTATATATGTCTGGCCATTTTTTTATATTAGTCTTGCTTCTTGTTTGATGAATTTACTGATGCTTGCCAATTATAGTAAGTTCATAAAAAACTTATAAGAACGCCAGGTTAAGAATTTTGTTTATTGTTACTTAAAAAACATGTTTTCGCTTTTTTTTTACTGTTGACATCACTTGATATAATATTTAAAACTTGATTGGTTTTCGCTTATGGTGATTCGCAAAAAGTCGAAATGAATCCGAATTTTTTTTTTGCTGCAGCGAAACGTGGTGCGAAAAAAAATCAGCATAATCGCCAAAAATGTTTATTCTGCCCATGGTTATGGACAAACAAATTTGCTTCCTGCGAATTTTTCGTCGTGTGGCGTTTTCCACACGACGAAAAATTCGCAGGAAGCAAATTTGTTCGTCCATAAAAAAATCGCTCTTATTTATAACGAGGTTAATTGAAAATCATTTTAAAATGACATAAAAAAACTTGAAGATTGATCTGTTGAATGGAACTGGGTTTGAATTTTGAGAAATGTAAAATAATGCACTTTGGTGCAAGTAATAAAAGATATTTTATTTCATCAAAAATGATGGTGAACTAAAATAAATTGAAAAATCTACTCTTGAAAAAGATTTAGGTATTTATATATCCAAGGATTTAAAATCCGAAAGGCAAGTAAGGAATGCTGCCAGTAAAGCAAACAATATGCTTGCAATATTAAATAAAACTTTTAGATAACTACCTTATGAAAATGCTTTATTGCACGTATGCTAGACCTCATTTAGAGTTAACGATTTAAGCTTGGACTTCCTATTATTAAAAAGATATCAAAGAACTTGAAAAAGTTTAAAGAAGACCAACGAAATTGATATCAGAGTTAAGACATCTGAGATATAATCAAAGACTAAAAAAATTAATTTAACAACTTTAGAAGTTCGAAGACTAAGAGGTGACCTTATACAACGATATAAATTCTGTGAAGGTTTTGAATCTATTGATATGAAAAAAGTCAAGATACAAATGCATTCAATCAAAACACCAGGTCCAGCATCTAATATTAGAGGTTATAAACATCGTTTTAAATCATAGTTTGTTAAAAATTGTTTAAGTAGACAACACTTCATTACAAACAGGGTTGTCTTTGGATAGAATATTTACCGGAGTCTACATCAGTCAAAAAGTTTAAACTCAGACTCAAGCTGATTGACTTGCATAAAAAGCTGAACAAGGAAAACAGGTTGCAGTTAAATTTTTAGACAACTATTGTGTTGGCTGTAATAGATAATTCCTGGCGCTCTATCTCAACAGCATTTGAATTATTATTATTATTAAATACTCATTTTATAATTAAACCAGTCGTTTCGAAAAAGACGCAAATCCATTTATTAAATAATAAAAACATATATCTATTTATTTAAAAAAAAATAATAGTCAACCATATAGAACTTTTTAGATTAACTGTTAAAAGTTTTAGGCTTGTATACTTTTTAAAATTTCGGGTACATTCGTACTACTTATTATCAAAGACAGGGAAATTTTCCGCGAACAAAAGCGTGCGGAAAATTTCCTTGTCTTTTTGGTAAAGAAATGGCTGCTTGAACTAGTGTGACATATTTACTTAAGCTGATAAAAATTTGTTCCAAGGTAAGAAAAGTGAAAAACCAACTTTGACTCTAAAATATTTAGATATGAAAAGTTTCCAATATTTAGCTAGCTTTATTACACATAAAATATTCAAAAAGCTACACCATTCAAAAAAAATTTAGTTCTTTTAATATGTACTTAATGTTGTTTCTTACTTCTAGTTTGTAAAGTAGAACAAGACAGTACACAAACACTTATTACGCTCGCGATCAAGGTGGTTTATGGAGGGTGAATTCTAAAATTATTGATATAATTTACGACCTAAACAACTATTTAGAAAAAATACATCACCATTTATAACAATGTTTTCTGAAAATGGTTTCGTTGAAAAGTTCTTATTTTGTTAAAATATTCTTCAATATTTATATCTAGCCTTAACAATGTTAACATGTCCACTTTACTCCTGTTACAAACAAAAACAAAACTAATGTGCTTGAGCAGATTGTTTGTACGAGCTCGTACTTTTTCTTTCCCAAAAGAAAAGCGTGAAAGAAACAAAGTTGAAAGCAAAAACTCCAAAAAATAATCACTGCGAACTGAAACTAAGAAACATAGCTTCAGCAATAAACTTGTGTAAATTAAAATACTTTAAAACTGCTATGTATCTTAAAAAAATTGCTTATGTTAAAAACTGTTGTGTTTTCTGTTAATTATAATAATAGTTATAAAAACTTTATTAGCGATTTAAATTCATTAGACTTAATAAAAAAAAAAGTAAATAAATCTTTAGTCATAAAGTATTGCCTTTTCATAAATAGTGAGCACTTGTACAATTGAAAAAACTTAATTTACAAACCAGACAGATAAAGAATAAAAAAAATCACATTAAATAACAAATACTACTTTATATATAAATAATATTTATAGTATATTTATAATTTTTATTTATAATATTTTCGATATATACATATTTCTCGGTATTACTATTTTTTTTAAAATAATATATATATATATATATATATATATATATATATATATATATATATATATATATATATATATATATATATATATATATATATACACATATTTTTATTTAAAGCATTTTTAAGTTTCTATGTCATTTTAATAAGGAAAATAAAAAAAACACAAATAAAATTGGAGAAGGGTATATTATAATATATATATAAATACATAAACATTTGTTTATATTAATATAAATGATTATGTATTTATATACAAATATATATATATATGAAATATATATATATATATATATATATATATATATATATATATATATATATCAATATATATATATATATATATATCAATATATATATACATATATATACATACATATATATATATATATACATATATATTTATATACATATATATACATACACACACACACACACACACACATATATATATATATATATATATATATATATATATATATATATATATATATATATTTACATACCCCGCGAACATAGAAATATATATATATATATATATATATATATATATATATATATATATATATATATATATGTATATATATATATACATATATATATATATATATATATATATATATATATATATATATATATATATATGTATATATATATATATATATATATATATGTATATATATATATATACTTATATGAACAAATAGGTATTAAGTGTAAAAAATTAATTCGTTGCCATTTTATATAAAATATGATCAGCATGTTTGTACAAAAATAAAAAATTACTTTTATTTATAAATTATATATTTCATATTTATTTCTCTTTGTCAAAAGCGTCAGGAGATACTTCATGACGGAACCGTTTGTTTATTGAGGCTAAGGAACGTTTGGATTGATTTCTATCTCGGTCACGTAAGCCGGTAAGCCAATTGAACAACCTGTTATCAACATCTCTTACGTCCGATTTTGAAAAAGAAGCATTTCTCTTTACAGGATTCCCACTTCTAATAATTGGGCTAAAATTAAGGACTTTAAGGAGATTTAAGGAGGTATTTTCGTAGTATTCAAGGAGATTTGATCGCGATCAACAAGTTTTTGGAGGAAAAAATAAGGAGAATTAAGGAGAAACATATACATTAAAAACGAAATCTTTTTTTTTACATTAAATTCGAAATATAAATAGATAAACTATTATATATATATATATATATATATATATATATATATATATATATATATATATATATATATATATATATATATGTATATATATATATATATATATATATATCTATACATATACATATATATATATATATATATATAATATATATATATATATATATATATATATATATATATATATATATATATGTATATATCTATATATATCTATCTATATATGTATATATATACATATATATATATACCTATACATATAAATACATATATATTTATATATATATATATATATATATATATATATATTTATATATATATATATATATATTTTTATATATATATATATATATATATATATATATATATATATATATATGTATATATATATATATATATATATATATATATATATATATATATATATATATATATATATATTCTAATATATATATTAGGGGGAGTCAAAAAAAGTAAATCTTCAAAACAAAAAAACCATACCCCCTAAATTTGGGGCAAATATCTTGAAAATAAGCCTCAAAAAGTTTGAGCGCTTCCAGACCACTTTTGACCCCCCCTCAAGCCCAAAATTTAGGGAAAAAAGGACCGAAAAGCGGCCATTTTTGGGCGTCTTGAGGGAGGGGTTATATATATTTTTTTTAATTTTTTTTTTTTTTACTTACTATATGAAGGCCAATATTTTAGTTTAAAACTGTATGGTTTTTTTATTAACCCTTCAAAATTGATGTTTGGTGGTAATGAAAATCGTAAAAATAAGTAATTTTTTGCATTTTCATGTTTTACCCCTATTGTTGTATATTTATATTTTGGTACAACTTCTAAAAAATTTAAATTTTTTATTTTTCTGATAATTTTAGATCAGTACATAAAATAAATATATTAGAAATGAGTGAAGCTAAACTAAGGTCAATGAAAAAAGACCATTTTATTATAAAAGAGGCGAAACCAGCTATATCAGGTAGAAACATTTTTTGTAATACTGGAATTGGTAATGAATCGTTTTTTGAGTGGTTCATTGAAAATGTAAAATCTTTTTATTTAGATATACAGCTACCAACGGGCTTGGATATTCTTCAACACTTAATATAACCAACAATGTCAATCTGCATCAGCATCTAATATAATTGCTTGTCCTCTTAAAAAAAATTTTTCAAGATGTTCAGATAGTTGCTGTGAATGTATTTTATCTAAAATCAAGAGATCCTGGATTAAAGCTGGATTTGATGTGTTAACTGATTTAGTTTTAGTTAAGAAACATTTTAATTTGCACAAGTCTTATTCCAACTGAAAAAAAAATGCAAAACGAGGAACTAGTGGTGATTTGGCTAAACAAAACGAATTTGAGATTGAAATAAAAAAACTATTTTGGGCTGGTAATTCTAATCTTTAAAACATCATCAGTCAAGATAAAAAAAGATCCCTTAGAGACAAGATTGAAGATTTAAAATTTCTTGAAGATCAGGAAGGTCAAAGAAAGTTTGTTATTGGTTAAGAAGATATTAAGTATAGAAAAAAGGTATTTAACACTTTTAGTTAACTACTTAAGCTTTAGTTTTTATTACTTTATTCTCTTTTTCACTAATTCTAAAATTGAAAACTAATACTAAAACATTTCTATAAACTAGGCAAAAGAAAGTATAAGGAAGAAAAATTGTTTACAGCCTATTAGTAATAGAGATGATCTACCCAACGTTGAACTTATAGACACAGATCCAAGTGAGGATTCTTCAATTGAATCTGATTTTGATCCAGGCAATTGGTATTATATAGAAGTTTCTGAAAACCCAGACACAGTAATTGCAAAAATTCCGAAAAGATATTTTTGCTGGTAATGTTTCTCTTACTGCAACAGCCTGTGATATATCACCAAATGTTTTACAGAAAGTAACAAATGCAATTCTATATCAATCAGGTGTTGACCTTAAAGAAGTTAAAAGCAGTCAGTCTACCGCATATAGAAAAATGAAAAAAGAAAACAAACACATATCAACCATTGCAAAAGAAGATGTTAAAGTATATCGTATAAAGCATATCGTTTAGAATTTTTTTTTGATCAATACTTCAAAATTATTAAATAGGCCTCCACAGAATCCTAACATAAGTTCTATTGAGCATTCTATTGAAGTTATTTTTAGGAATGGGATAATATATCATGAACGATTACCCAAAATTTGGTAAAATCAAACTTGGTAGGAGTGCAATACATGTAATTGTTTTTTACGGTAAAATTTATATATATATATATATATATATATATATATATATATATATATATATGTATATATATATGTTTGTAAATCAGCTTAAAGCGGACATATATGTATAAAAAATCCATCCTAAAACGGACCATTTCGTAAAGCGGACAATTAGCTGTCCGCTTTGCATTTTGCGATTAAATTTCTGCAGTTACTTGGTTTAAGTTTTTAAAAAATTGGCTATAGTTTTAAAATTGTTTATAAAGTAAAAAAAATCAAAAAAGAGCGATAAGTTGGTTGATTTCTTTAAATTTTTCATTTTCTTTTTTTATCAGTGTATATTTCTTAATAGTGAAAACGTGTCCTTAAACAGACATTTATAAAAATCTCGTTATTCATAATTTTTTTGAAATTCTTCTTTTTTATTGAACTTATAGCAGTTAATAAATAATATTTATTTGCTAAAGTTTAGTAGTACCTTGTATAGAGCAATAATTTGATATTTTGTAAAGTGTATATCTTATACAACATATACAATAAATTTTGATCTTAGAAAACAGTTTTTACTATTTTTTTAAAACATTTTTGATTTGAAGATTTAATAGTTTGCAAATTATTTATCAATTTTGTTAATATTATTTTTATTATTGTTATTATTAGTGTTAACATTTAAGTTATTAAGAACGTAAATTTTCGTTTATAAGCTTTTTTATTCACATTTTCATAAATGTCCGCTTTAAGTTAATTTTTTACGCATTACTTATTATATAAAGAATTGTTATTGTTTCCAATTATATACCAAGTTTATAATAAGAAAATAAAACGAAGTAATATTGTGTTTTGTTTTTGTTAGTTAACTTTGTTATAATCAACTTTTAAAAACTGAAATAAAAAGTATAATCAATAAGTATATATATATATTTTTTGGCTGTTTCTTTCCTTAAAAGGCTGTTTTACGTTTGTTTTTAACGCACTCAATTTTTAAATATTCTTATATATACTTATTCAATAAACCGAAGATTATTTTCACACTAAAAAAGAATCAGCAAAATTAATCAATTATTTTATTTATGTGTTAATATTTTTTAAATATTTTTATAAAAAGAAAAAACACAAGGTATATTTTACACATGTTTATGTCCGTTTTACGTTGAATTTTAACATAAAACTAAACGTTGAATATAATGAATGACTTTTATAGCTTTATTTTTTTTAAATAATAATTTTTTATGAAATAAAAATTAAAATCATTTCGAAGACCGTTTTACGTTTGTTTTTAACGCACTTACGTGATTTTAATTTGTACTTCTTTATACTTATTCAATAAACCACAATTTTTTTTAACATTAAAAATCTGCATATTATAAAATATTTAATTTATTTATTTTAATTATGTGTGTGAATATTTTTATGTTTTTATAAAAAAATTAGAAAAGAAAAAAGTTATACTTTATATATGCATATGTCCGTTTTACGTTGAATTTTCACGAAAAATTGTTTTTCATTCGTTCCAATTATTATTAAAAAGCTTTCGAATATTTTCTATCTTTTTTTTTTTTTTCAACTTTCAATGAGGCTGCAAGCAACCACTATTAAAGTTGGAGGTTAGTCGAAGAAATAAGAAAAAGGTTATAGAGCTAAATTAGAGCAGCTTTAGTGATAGATCCAAGGGAGGGGTGATAATGATATTTTCTAAGTAGCTCTTTTTGAACACAAATAGCTTACTATAGAGAGTATTATTTACATTTAAAAAGTAATACAATCTTTTATATATAATGTGTTCTAATAGCTTTGAAAAGCATAATAGAATGGAGATAATTAATTCCAATTTTCTCAAATCATGTAGAACCTTGTTCTTAAACGTTGAAGAACCATATTAATAAATGATGAAAAATGTTTTCTCAAAAAATGCCGAAAAACTTTTACAATATTTTTATTTAAGTCTTAAGGTTTTAAAAAATTTATGCAATAAACAACGCCAACCTAAGAAAAAAAAACTTTTGAGGAGCAAAATTTTCATTCAAAGTTTTCAAAACGGAACTGTTAGAGACTAGGAGTTTTCCTAAGTTATGAAAATGAAAAAAATGAACGCAATCTATTATTTGAACATGTTCGAACATTACTCTCTCAAAAAAATCACGTATCTGTATAAACTACCGATACTCCGAAATAAAAAAGGCAATTAAAAATAAAATAAGGAGATATTTATCTTTTTTAAATAAAGTAAATAACAACTCAGCTTAAAATAAAACAATGATTGTAAATAGCTTGAAATAATTATAGTAATACAGTTAACAATATAAAGAACTTGCGGTCCAGGGGCGTGTACAGGAAGTTTTTTGGGTGAGTCCAAAAAAAACTATGCTCCTCCGCCTCCCAATTTTTAAGGGAGGGGGTCCAAATTTTGACCAGATTTAGTGTATTTTATAAAATGTTTTTATTATTTAATTGACATTGATAACATTGATAAAATGGTCATTAAAGCTCAAAATACGATTTTTGCAAACTAAAAAAATTATTTCTTGAGAATACTCAGTTGTCGTAATAATATATACAGGTTATACTTTTTTAATACAAGACTTTGCTACACAAAAAAACTTATTGCATTAATCTGACTATAAAAATAGCTGTTTAACAAAAAGTAGCTAAGACATTTTTTGAAGTTATACTTTTATTATACTTGAATTTTACTTAAAACACAATTCATAGATATTTAAAACAAACTTGTTAAAAAAATGTTTAGTATCTATAGACTCTGTGTGAAAAGCTAAGCCATTTAGATTTTATCGAGCATTTTGCTTTGCAACTTCTACTTACTATTCTCTAATAACCTTTTGGGGCCTCAGCAAAGAAAAGGTTTGTTGTTTGTAATGTTTCAGTATTATTAGATTGGAGTTTGTTTTTGAAACTCAGGCAGTTAAGTGAAACTTTCCATAGGTCAAACTCATGTAAGAAAACCTTTGGTTTGACAATAATAAGTAAACCTAATAAAGCCTTAACCTAATAATTGGTTAAATAAAAAGTATTAAAACATATGATTTGGTATTTCCAACTTGTATAACAAAACACGGAATTTCTAAAATTGTTTTTAGAAGAAACCGAAGATTAGAAAACAGAAATTAAAATACAGGTGCTTTATAACACTTTAAAATTGTATCAATCAAAGATTGTGTTAAACTCAGTAATAGCATATTTGGAGGTGTTGATTAATAATACTTTTATTACTCAACACCTTCAAACAATTAACTAGTTTTTCCTTTATGCGGTGTCCTATTACAATTATCATGATTCTCATAAAGAATAAACAATATGGCAAATTAATATTTATACTTAAATAGTCTAAAAACTGGATATAGGCATTCTAATGTTTTTGCCACAAATTCTTGATTATCATAGAAAACCAATAAACAAATACTAGTTTTTATCGATTCAATTATAAACAGCTTCTACTAGTATCTAAAAGAATCCAAAAGAATAGTATTCAAATTTCATGCATCTAAAGGATATCGTGATATTAATATTCTACACAATTAATATAATATTTGGTCAAAAAATATTAAAGAAAATGATATTTTTCTTTAACATACTGACTTTTTTTTTTAATGTTATACAAACTTGTGACATTTTGAACTAATCATCAGCCATGTTATATGTTTAATAAAATTTAATAATTTACTAAAAAGCAAACTAAGCAGGGTGTATGTTGTCAGAGAAGTCCGAATTTTGTTTTTTTATTTTCGAAACCTTTTTTCTCCTTATTTATTATTTAAAATGCAAGTTATTAAAATGATACACAGTCTAGTGTAATAAAACTGGGGATGTCCATTTATATATTTTAATATATACATGTTTTTACTTTTGAATTTTACCTCCTGGTAGTAGTTAAACAATAAAACTTAATAAAAATTCAGGGTGTATGTCAATAGGAACTCAGGGTGTATGTCAATAGGAAAGTTCAAAATTTGTTCTTACTAAAATAATAATTTTGATTTTTTTTAGATTAATTAAAGAAAAAATTTAGAAAATTAAGTTCTAAATAACAAAATAAAGAAAGGTATGTCAATTCAAGTTTCTAATTAAGTTGTTTAACTCAAACGTTAGTTTAACCTCCATCAAAGTATTTTTATTATTATTGTCAATAATCGCAAAAGTTTTGAAACCGATACACTATTATGTTTTCCAGTTTTATAATTTTTTTTAACCGTTTCAGATAATTAACCGTTTATAATTTGTTTAGTTTTTGCCGTAGTTTGGTTTTAATGTATGGTTATATACAGGGGTGGGACCGCAAAATGTGAACATTTTTGTTTTATTATAACTATTTTCTCGTTAGATGTAGTTGTACTCTCTCACTCATTAGAAAGTGTCTAAAGAGTTGTTAAATATGAACTATTTTAAATAAGAATGTCCAACCATTGGACATTCTTATTTAAAATAGTTCATATTTAACAGAAAATTAATTATTACAATCAGAAAAGTGTTCACATTTTGCGGTCCCACCCCTGTATAGTAAAACCTTTTTCAACTACATAATCAAGTTGAAAAATTTTAATATAATTTTTTTGGGTACGTCCAACGACTAGCAGACATCTCCTAGACACGCCCCTGCGGTCCGAGTATGACCCACAAAAATCATTTTAATGAAATTTAAAGTATTAAAAAAAAAATTTAATACTAAATATTATTTTAAAACCAGAAAAACAAGATATATTTTGTCCTAATGTTTATTTGTAAAACAAATAAACATTAGGAAAAAATATATCTTTTTGTCGCTGTATCGCTTAAAATAATGCACAAATTTATTGATTTACAATTTTATTTTTTTTAATTACAAGATAATGCACAAATTTATTGTGTAAGACACAATAAAGTGACACAATAAAGATACAAAAAATTTATTGTGTAAGACACAACAAATTTGTGTAAATTTGTGTATTGTGTAAGTCTTACACAAATTTCTTTGTGTAAGACTTTACCTTTATACAATGGAGAGATAGCTAACAATCCTTTTTTATTAAAAATTTGTCTAGCCATCTTTGCTTGGTATTCTGTAACTGCAAAGTTATTTTGTACTTCTAATATTGACCAACTTGGGGGTGCCAGTGTTAGAAGTTAAACAATAGTCTTTTTGTCAGAACATCGAATTTTTTTTTTATCAAGCTCATAATTTCATCAAAGTTTTCAAATTTCTTTTTTATGTTATTTGTTTCATAACACAGTCTCGAGGGAACATTGCCTTGACTTTCAGTTTTTCTAGTAACGTTACTTATCATCTTGTTCAGCCTGGCTTAGCTTCTCTTCCTTAAAATCTTCTTTTCTGGCAACTTTTTGCTTACAAGGTTTGCAAAGTTTCTTCCCAGGAGCAATATTCAAACTACTTCTCATCATGACTTGTGACTCATTTATCGTAACTACTCTGAGATTTTCTAAAAGTAATTGAATTGTATAAATCTTATTTGCACAATTGTGTAAAACATTTTTAATGTTTTAGAAAATACATATTACAAAACAATATATATAAATTTTTTTTCAATAACATCTTGTTGGCCTTTGCATTTATCTGATATCATTAGGCCAAAATCTTATAATAAATGAATTAGTATGAAAGTTATTCCTAAAAAAATTCTTCTTTTCTACATAACTTTGTGTAAAAAATATATATATATATATATATATATATATATATATATATATATCTGTATGACAGAGACTTAAGGGCTACAAAAAATGTCATCAAAGCCACACTATATTAGAAAAAGTTTTTACCGTTTTTCACTAAAAAATAGGCTACACCGTTTTCTAATATAGTGTGGCCCTAATCTTCCATTGCTCATAGTATATATATATATATATATATATATATATATATATATATATATATATATATAAAATATATATATATATATATATATATATATATATAAAATATATATATAAATATATATATAAATATATATATATATATATATCTATATATCTATATATATATATATATATATATATATATATATATATATATATATATATATATATATTATATATATATATATATATATATATATATATATAAATATATTTATATATATATATATATATATATATATATATAAAATATATATCTATATATATATATTATATATATATATATATATATATATATATATATATATATATATATATATATATATATATATATATATATATATAAATCAAACCTTCTCAGAATCCTTCGTTGTATAATTTTTTACACTTATAGAATTTTTTTAATTTGAATAAAATTTTACCAAAAATGTTGTTCTATAACTGATAAAATAGTTTTTAGAAACTATTATAAATATAGTTGCCAAAATTTTAAAAACAAATGCACTTCAATATTACACATAGTCAGTTTTTAAAAACAAAACAGGATGTTTTTTTCAGTTGTTAAGATCAAATAACTAAGTTATCATATAATTAGGATTCCCTTAAATATAACAAGTGTTTTGCTTTTCTCTTCTAAGGAGTCTATAAACTAAATTTAATATTTTACAAAAATCAATTTGCAAGTTTTTTAAACTAATTTCTTGAAAAAGTAATACATCTTTGATATTAAAGTTTCATATGTTTCAGTTGTTTTTCCAGCAAGATTTTTTGTGCCTAGTACATTTATTGTATTTTATTCAGCATCAAAAAAACATTATATATGTTTATTTTCATATTTTTGTCTTATTTTTTTAAGAAAAACGTTTTTTTTAAAATGTTATGAAAACCGGGTCATTTTGGGAAACCAGGTCAATGTTAAAATTGCAGTATGTTGTTAACCGCTTAACATTTTTAGCTGAAATTTTATGTTTTACCTTTTCTTTATAAGATGCAACAGCCAAGGAAGTTTTTAAAAAATTTGAGGAACCACGGTTCAAAAGTTTTGAGTGTTTTTCTTTTTGCCTTCTGTTACGAAAGTGTTAATGATTAATTGGTTATAAATGCATTGCTTAATAAGAACTATAGACATCAGTATTTTAAAAAAAGCAATTAAACTTTATACACAGAAATCACCCAGATCATATTTTAAAATACTGAAAAACATTTTGCGAAAAATAAAAAAAAAAAGAAGGATTTTATTTCCTTCATATTTGTCAATATTTAGCCTTGAACTGATAGGTTTCCTAATTTTATTGAAACTTTTCTTATTTTTTACATGAGTAATGACTGAATAAGTTTAAATACATATATATTGCATATAGTGATAACTATCGTTAATACTAGTATTGTTAATATCATTGGAAATTAATAAGACATTAGGATAAGTAATATATTTATATTTCATAGAATTCCATTACAAATATATTGAATTTACTAATTGATAACTTTGTAAGTTTATATATTTTCTAGTAGATTTTTTGTGCCTAGTACATTTATTGTATTTTATTCAGCATCAAAAAAACATTATATATGTTTATTTTCATATTTTTGTCTTATTTTTTTAAGAAAAACGTTTTTTTTAAAATGTTATGAAAACCGGGTCATTTTGGGAAACCAGGTCAATGTTAAAATTGCAGTATGTTGTTAACCGCTTAACATTTTTAGCTGAAATTTTATGTTTTACCTTTTCTTTATAAGATGCAACAGCCAAGGAAGTTTTTAAAAAATTTGAGGAACCACGGTTCAAAAGTTTTGAGTGATTTGATGTGGAATTACCCCCCATTATTTGTTCAAACTAGCACAAAAGGCAGGGTTTGTTGGAGCAAGTTTTTCAGCACTTTAATCAAAGGCATATTAAAAACTACATAATTTAATTTAATCATTATCAGTGAATATCATGGATTTAGTAAGTTGTTTTCAAGAAAAAAAATCAAAAAACATTTAAAATCAAACAAATTTATCCAAACATGGAGTTAAAACAAGATATCAGGTACGAATATGACATAATTTTATTTTAAAAATAGTTTTAAAAACACATAAATTTTTTAATGTCTAATTTTTTTAATATTTCTATTGTTAAGAAAAAATGAGCTATTTCAACATTAAAAACAGCAATTTAGAAAAAAATGTACAAGATCTAGAATTTTTTAACCTACCTTTGAACTTCATTGATTTAATTATGGAATGAAGTGCAGCAACAGTTTATAAATCTACCTTAAAAAATAAAGTTGCAGCAATAAAAGTTTTTAAAATGCAGTTTACAAAAAAACAAGTTTGGACTGTTGCAGAACAACTACGAAAATTAAAACACAAAAACATTGTTGAATTTTATGGCTACAGTTTGCGACCAACGGCACTTTGTTTTGAGATTTGCAGCTTAAAAATTCATGATTCAATTCTTTACTCCTTACGAGATTTGTTGAGTTTATTCAACGACAATGAATACTTAAACTTAAATGAAAGAGTTAACTATGTTATACAAGCATGTAAAGGGATAACATACCTTCATGAAAATAATATAATCCATCGCGACATTAAGCCCTCTAATATGTTAGTGAGTGGTCTAATAGGAGAAATAACAATAAAAGTATCTGATTTTGGAGACATGACAACTCTAAAAAATACTGTCACAAGTAATAAAACAACCTCAAAAGAATACTTAAAGGAATATGCAGGTTTGACTTTAGGGTACGTGGCTCCAGAAATAGCAAAAAAACAAGTAACTCACTTAGCACATGGACTGATATATATGCTATGGCAATTTCATCTTTTGAAATTTTTTCTAATTTACAATTTCCATGGGAAAAAAATTTTCCATTAGCAAATGATGCCATTCTCCTTGATGCTCTTAAAAATGATGAAAGACCTTATCTTTAAACATTAAAAAACCTGTACAAAAACGAAGAAATCGATGAAATAGTTAGATTAATCGAATTATGATGGAAATCTATTCCAGAGGAAAGATTGACATTGCAAAATGTATAAAAAATTAGTTATTTTTTAATTAACTAAAAGTCTAACTTAACTTTAAAAATTTGGAATCCTTTTTATTAATATTATATAACAATTAATAAAATTAAAAAATAAAAAAATATTTCTAATCACAATAGTTAATTAGGAATTTGAATACTGTGAACTCTGGAATGTTGAAAAATGATCAAAGTGGAGCAATAACAGAAATAGTGAGTAAAATTATTATACTTGAATGTTTTATTTAAAGTTGATTGTTATAACTGTTGTTGAAGTAATATAAACCAATTGTGCTGAAAATTATAAAGATATTTTGGATAGTTTTGCTAGTTTAAGGTATAACAAACATGTTAAAACACAAACCTTTAAAATTCTCTGTATAAAAACAAATTGAGTTATGCCGCTTTTAAAATAAACGGCTTAAATAGTGATCATATTGATATAAGACACATAAAAATTACCATTATAATATTTAAATTCAACACAATTACTAATTATAAAATTTAGATAATATTTAAAATTGTTATACACTTAATTGCTTTGTTTATTATTACTTTATTTTATTTACCTTTGTGAAACTATGTTTAATGAAAATACTAGGAGATATTGAAATAATAAAGTTTTTTTTTGTCCAGCATCAAGACTTGATTTCTTGTTATGAAAAGAACTTGACCACCACAGCTGAAATGGAATCAAAATCAGTATGTAAAAAAACATTTGTTTATACACCTTACAAATATTGAATAAAAGACTTGCCAATATGATTTATAAGTACTTATATAAGTATATATAAATTCTTATAGATATTATAATTTTTATAAAAATAAATTATAGAAAAAACATCTTTCTCCAATCGAAAGAGCAAAGAAATACATTGAAATGGAGAAAGATCGAGATAACATATATAAAAAACTAATAAATCAAACAAAAGGTAATAAAATATTTATTTTAATCTTAACTGATAATTAAATAAATCAAAAATGATTTATTTTTATAGGATTTGGTGTTTTTGCTGTAAAAGAAATTAAAAAAGGTGACTTCATAGTTCAATACAGAGGGGATTTGATTCCAAGAAAACAGATGAAAAATAAATTAAAACTAAATGAAGAAACAAACGCTGGAAGCTATGTTTTTGATTTTAAACACAATAATATTGAATACAGGTAACAAGCTTTTTATTATTTCATTACTTTACAGGTATTCAACATTCTGTAACTTTAATTTTTTTATTTTTGTTTAGCATCGATGCCACGCTTCATTTAAACTATATTGGGAGATATGTAAATGATTGTAAGTACTTTTCAAACTCTGTCATGAAAAAAGTATTGCAAAATAACATACCATGTTTATGTTTATTTGCATTAAAAGATATAAAACCAAATGAAGAAATTGTTTATTTTTATGGCGTTGACAATTTAATTTAGCATGCTGAGGTATGAGTTTTTTTAATTATAATTTTAAAAATGCTTATGACTATGTAATATGGTTATTTTCATTATTATTATATAATAATTATTATTTATTATTTTTAAATTATTTTGTGGCATTTTTAAAGGAGTTAAAAAGGAAAAACCAAACAAGAAAGAAAACAAAGGTAATTATTTTTATAGTACAAAAATTTTTTTTTTTTTGCACTTTCAAAAAGAAGTTATAAAATTAATAGTACTCAAAAATAGTATAAAAAATATATGCCTTATAAAATGAATTGTAAAATTCTAATGCTCCAAGGAATTTCTTTTTTGGAATTTTTTAAATTGATTGTTGGTAATTAATTGTACAAAAGTTGATTTATAATTAAATATTTAATGAATGATTATTAAATTCAAAATATGTGAATATTTTGAAAATACAGTAAATGATAAAAGTAGCCAGTCTTCTTTCGCTTATTAAAGTAAGTCTGAGTAAAACTGCTGCTATATAGAATCCTGCATGCATATATTAACTAAGTTGAAAAAATAAACAGAGTTAAAAACCCTTCACACTAATGTTTTATTATATATTATAATTCAGCCCACAGAATCTGAAGAATTTCAGGTTCACACTAGAGTATTATACTTAGCCAACATCAGGTCAGCTAAATTGTTTTTCTTTTTGCCTTCTGTTACGAAAGTGTTAATGATTAATTGGTTATAAATGCATTGCTTAATAAGAACTATAGACATCAGTATTTTAAAAAAAGCAATTAAACTTTATACACAGAAATCACCCAGATCATATTTTAAAATACTGAAAAACATTTTGCGAAAAATAAAAAAAAAAAGAAGGATTTTATTTCCTTCATATTTGTCAATATTTAGCCTTGAACTGATAGGTTTCCTAATTTTATTGAAACTTTTCTTATTTTTTACATGAGTAATGACTGAATAAGTTTAAATACATATATATTGCATATAGTGATAACTATCGTTAATACTAGTATTGTTAATATCATTGGAAATTAATAAGACATTAGGATAAGTAATATATTTATATTTCATAGAATTCCATTACAAATATATTGAATTTACTAATTGATAACTTTGTAAGTTTATATATTTTCTAGTAAATAATATTTTTTAATGAAGCAGTAATAACAAAATGTATTATTAATCTTTTAATTTTAGATCACCCAAGCCATAATTTTGTCTTCAAAAGATAAGTCTATAATTGTAAGTAATATTTATAACTCAAACTAAAAAAAAAATGCTTGAGTAATTAAGTAAAAAAACTTTACATTTTAATTAGGAAAAACAAAATATATGTATGGTTAGGAAAACAGAAAAGAAAACAAATGGGGAATTTTATAACTAAGATGGTATTTTAAGACAAAAATAATATTTTTATCTTTTTTTGTTTGTTTAAAAACTTTTGTTTGTTTACTTTTTTTATAAGACAAGAATTATGAGACACATTATATTATAGTTATAATATCTTATTATATTATAGTTATAATTATCGAAAACGAATGCTATTTTCATCATAAAATAAATTTGAATAAATTGAGCCTGATGGTATTTGGTCTGAGGTAGTTTTATCTAAACCGAAATTACTGAGAGATATAGACTAATCCTGGAAAAAAAAACATTGTTTGTTTTTTAAAAATTTCGTCCAAAAATGCAAGAAATGAATTTTAGGTAGGTACCGAAGAATGAAAACCCACCCATGAAAACAACATATTTAAATACATGTTTTGGTATCGTTTTTTTTCAGAAAAGAATGTAAAACATTTATTTAAGTGAATTTTACTTTTGAATTGAAAAATTTATTTACCTCTAAATGATTCAAACTTGTTTAAATTCCAGTAACTTTAAATATCTTATCCGTCGTCATATGAAAGTAGATTCTGCAACTATTTATTTTTAAGTTGTATGAGTTTTTAGATTTTTTTTTGGTTAACAAAGGTGGGTTTTTCATTTTATAACTATGTAATAAATATAGTCTAAAACTATGATAACTATAGTCATAACTATGTGCCGAATTTCTTTGTTAGACAATTTTTTCATGTGGAAAAAACTTTTTTTGTTGTTACTAATAAGTGCCTCTAAAAGATTTTCATTTTTATAAACATATAGAAATTTATATTGTTTTCATAAATATATTGAAATTTTTATTGTTTTGTAACTTACACTATAAGTTACATATTTAACATTGTATATGTTATACACCTAATTTATTGAATTTAATGTTTTCACCAAATTGAATTAGGTGTTAGCGTGACAAAGATTGTTTGAAAATTAAGAACTCTGACTAAATGAAGAAACTAAAATTGATAACTCTGACTAAAAAAGAGCTGATTTGATCCATTCAAACACAACCATGACCAAAATGAATAAAACAGAACACAACATGCAGACTCTTCAAAAGCACGGAAGAAGTTAATTTAAATATGTTAGAGAAGCAACAAATGGCAACAAAAACGTCATTCTTTACAACAGACTTTTTGTTAAGTGTAGTTATAGTTAATGATTGTTTTAAAGCTAACGATCGATAAGCGTTACTTTTAAATATTTACATATGTATAGACGTTTTTGTATATAATATGAAGACAAAATTCGTCAGCCGAGAACCAAGAAGCCGTATGTCCACATTTTGTGTTTTTTTCTGTTTATGATCAATAAAAATTCAGCGATTAATAGGGTGAGTGTCCAATAAATCTAGTCTCAAGAATGCAAAAATTTTTAAAATATTTAAAAAATTAGTTGGATATACTGGCAAAAAGTCTTTTCAAGTTCAATTTTAGAACTTGATTCTTTCGAAAACACAAAAAATGGATATAAGGCCTCTTGGTTCTCGGCTGACGAATTGTAAATATAAAGAGTATAAGTTTGTATATAAAGTATGTTGAATTGTATTATAATATATAAGGAGTTTTACGATTAACTTATAAAGTTCTTTAAAATGTGAAACAACACTTTTTAAAACTCAATGCCTTTGGAAATAGTAAAATTACTTCAGTAAACGTCTTGAAGCACGGTTTGACTGTTGAACAAATAAAATTTGAAAAAAATGATTGTCACATGATACTTAAGGCATGGTCACTGACTAAATTGCAACTATAAAGAAAAGAAGATGAGGTAAATGCGCAAACGATTTAATAATATCAAGTAAATATATTGAAATGTTAAATAAAATCATTACGAATAATCTTCTTAGTTTTATGTTATATTTTATCTTTTGTAAAATTTTGGGATGGAGAATTCATAATTCCCTAGAACATTTAACAATCGCTTTTGATTATCAATCGTAATAACAAATTTAAAGACCTAACCAGCCTTAATAAAGTATGATTCAAAGCAATATTGTGTAACCAATCTTAGTCCTCTTTTCATATGAGCCCCATATGGTATAACATTTTTTTTCTAATTTTTCAAATTTTTTGTTAGGGCCAAAATATCTATTTACAGTCTTAAAGAGCATTTCAGAGGAAGTTCGCGCCTTTTTTCTTAACGATGTTATAAATTTTCGCAGAAGGTTGTGTAGAACCACGGGTCTCTGGCTTCCGATGCAAGTGCGCTAACCACTGCGCTATAGCTGCTAAAGTAAGTAACACCCGTGGTGTAGTGGTTAGATTAAATTTTGCTTAGTGTTATTCAGTTCAAACAACAAACTTTCAAAAACAGTTTGCTTTAAAAAAAATAAGTCAACGAGGATTGACAAACTTCAACAAACGGCTGTTTTTAAACGCACAAATATTAAAACTTTAAAATAAACATTTAATTATAGATGATTTATTTTTTATCTACATTACATACTACCTTTAGTATAGTTCATTGACTATATTATGTTTTAGATATGGTTTGAGGCAGATATTTTGAGATATACTTTAGATATACTACAGATAGATTTATCTTATTTAGTTTTATCGGCAGATTTTAAATTTCGTCTAATAAACTTTTTGCGTTCAAGAGCTATAACTGATTAAAATGCGAAGCTCCCTCTTCTTTGGGAAGTACTCGCCAAAGAAGAAGGAGCTTTTTACAAATTTTACTACATTCACATGGGAAGTAAAATTTGTAGAAAATTTACTTTGTTTTTTTCGCCGTGTAAATATATACATTCAGCGAGAAGATGACTGATGCTGATGCTTTATCGCCAAGCCCCTTGATAATTTCTGTAAATATTAAGTTTAAATTCAAAATAAGAAATTCCGTTAACAATAGAATAAACAAATGTAAAAGTGGTAAAATAACTCAGAAACTTAGCAAACAAAAATTTAGTAAATAACTTAGTATTTACTTGTTAAATACTTACATTAGGCTTAAAATGTATGTTCTATTGAATAATATAGTAATGATTTTTTTTTTTTATTTTAGGTGCCCTAAGAAGTACTTACAGTTTTATCACGAACACCGCGGAAGAGCATATGAAAGGAAGTTCACAACTCTTTCCTTACCTATGCTATAAAACTTGCCCAGAGGTGGCGTTGAACCACGAATATCTAGCTTCTGAGTAATTCGCTAAAAAAGATTTTAACAAAATGTTTCTTTCTTCATAACAGCTGGTAATTTTAACATACAAACGTGTTTTTTTTAAATACAGTAATTTCATTAGACATGGTAATTTCTATTGACAAATATATAGCTTTTTAAATTATTTTTTCTAATAAAAAGAAGTCGAATTTGTTTGGTTTGTCTTTGACCAACACTAGAACAGTTCCCATTACCACTATCAACAACTATTATGTTGTGTGGATCTTCTAAACCAAGTGAATTGCACATGTTTTCAAATATTAAACATGTAAAAATTATTGAGCACATATTTATTTAAGGAAAATACTGTGATCCACAGTATCAAATATCTTGGAGGGATAAATAATACTCCTTGTTCTAACTCCTAATACTAAATCACCTATGAATACTCCTAGTACTAACTTACCTTTATCAAATGAATAATATTTGCAATATCTTATTTAGTTTAACAATACCATTTTCAGTCAAATAATATTTTTTAAACCCAAATTGATTTTCAAACAAGATTTTATTGATTAAAAATTCTAGTGAAATTTATTCATTCAAATAATTTTAAAATTACTTAAGGAAGAGAACTAAGACAAAAGTTAGTTTTTTATAAGATTGGTTGAATTTTAGCCAATTTTAATCTATCATTCATTATTAGCTAAATTTTATTTATACTTTGGCAGAAACAATAACCTTACCGTAGTTTGTCTGAAACTAACGTGGCGATGTTAAACTTTTTTATATAGACGTGGGATTGAAAATACTTTAAATTTGTTGAAAAACGCGTTTTCATAGATATTCTTTCTTAATAATGTGTAATCATAAATTTTACGTTGCATTCATAAAAACCTTACATAAACACGCAGTTTTATGAAAAATTATCTAGACCGAGCCCCAAGGCATTCTTAGTTGAATGGTGTATAATTTTACATAAAAACGCGTTATTTTATATTACCGCATTACCATATACCAGATTATGAAAGTAATTAAAAAAAAACCATTCCAAACAAACAAAAACATGACATAACTTTTTATGAAAACCTATGCATATGCAAATGAAAAAGCTTACGATTATGCTTTTGCAAAAACCTGTACACGCCCCCACATATAACGACATACAAACTAGGGGGCAGGGGCGGGAGTAGGTCCATATAAAAAGGACAAGTAGGAGGGGGTAGATAGTGAGAAAATATTGTCATTTAATAGACTTTTATTTATACTTTATTTTAACTTATTTTACCTTTAATAAAATAGAAAGTTAGGTAAACATGTTTTTTAATAAAAATATTAATAGAGAATATTTTTTATTTTATTTTTGAAAAGTATTGCAACTTTAATTTGCGCGTCATTCTTTCATCCATGTCAATAGATGGATAAAATAGTCTATCATTAGTAATATCTAATAGGCATCATTTTCAAGGGGGGTGGGGTATAGAAAAGAGGATTTTGATCCCCTTTATCCGTTATACTCACCGGTATAAGGGAAAAAGGGGATCAAAAATAGCCTCAAAATTGGTAACGTCCTTTATAGACGGGTTTTAGTTGTCCAGTCTTAGTTGCATTGAGTGGATCAAGTTTTAACCTTTTTAATGCGAGCAGCTGTGGCGAAGTGATAGCGCACTTGACTCAGAACCATAAGATCCGTGGTTCTAACCTCACCTCTGGGCAAGTTATGCGACGGTTGGGAAGAAGGCTTGAACTTCCTAGTAAATGCCCTTCCGCGATGCCCTGTGATAAGACCGTAAGGACTTCTTGGGGCACCTAAAAAACTAAAAAAAAAAAATTTAAAAAAAATGCAGATTTTAAATTTTTAATTTAAACGAGTGATTTTTAAAGTAATAAAAAAATCAAACAATGGTTTATTTTTCCTTTTATCTAAAGTTCCAATATAATCTGAAATTTCCAAACGCTCATTAAAAAATCTTATGTTTGATGGTTTATAACAATCAGAACCCAGACTATTGGTATAAAATTTTATTTTTATTTAGATAAGTGGTATCAAATGGATTTAATTGAAAACCTCTTACCGCTTAGCAAATTTTACACACCTTTCTAATGCTTTTTTTTTTCTATACACATACTTATTTTAAAAAATCTTAATTTTTTTTTTCTTTCCCCCCTTGTTTATCTCAAATCTTTTATCATTCAAATAATTCCTGATAATGTTTTTAAAATTTTTTAACATCTTTATATCTTTTAACTGGCAGTAAATTCATGTTTAAATAGAGGAAGATCACTAAAAAAATATCAGAAGTGTATTGTTAAATCTTCGATTGTAAAAATGATTTCTTTAAGCTTTCGTTTAAAAGAAAAGTAGTTACTTTCATAAACAAATTCTCAGTAAAACTTTTTAAAACTGTTTTATTCCATAACAATAGTTTTCGATAATCAATCCAAAACATAGAAAGAATTGTATGAAAATTAGGCTGCCTAATAAAATTATTGTTGCGCAAAATGTATTTATTTTTATCTTTTCATGAATACAAATTATGGAAAGAAATTGGAGATGAATTGGTTTCACATTTAAAATAAAACAAAAAATGTCAAAAATATTATGCTGATATATATTAAGAACTTTCACTTCAAGTAATAAAGGCTTGGCAAGAGTATAACGGTCTTTAAAATATTAAGACTTGATACATTGCTGCTTTGTCTCTAGCGTCTTTATCTTCATGTTCGTCAGCATAGAGGGGCCTGGTGTAGCACCTCTTCATCAAATTATAAATAGATTATTGTATTTGCATTTGATCACTGAATAATAATAAATATAACATATATATATATATATATATATGTATATATATATATATATGTATATATATATATATATACATGTATATATATATATATATATATATATATATATATATATATATATATATATATATATATATATATATATATATATATATATATGTATATATATTCTATAACATTTTAATTTCCTTTTTTTATACATGCAAGCCATCTTCATAATAATTAAATTTTAAGAGACAAAATAAATGTAAACTGTTGCATTAAATTATAAATATATGGTTGCTAATTAAATAATCTCTTTGTAACTAAAGACCGTAGCCATCTTTGAAATTCTAAATTTTGTGATAAACATTGCGCTTGCGTATAATAACTTGGCGCTTCGGAATGACCGTGACTCAGGGGTGCGGTTAGCCTAAACGTCGCCTGAGACAGTAACCCAGAGTGGCATTCCTACCTTTTACGTTTTCTTGTATTATCAGTCAAAAACCTATTTTTCAGGTAGCTGTTTTTACTTTGGCGCCTCTTAACGTCCAAATAGGGAGGAGAGCGTCATCCAAATAGGGAGGCGGTCGAGATAAATAAGACAAGGGGAGGGGGAGGATGTCAGAAAAGGACGTCACATTTAATATAATATTTAATAAAATAATTAAGTATAATTTAATATAATATCATCATTTAGTAACAATAATAAGAATAATAATAATGATAAGCTGCGGCAAGAATATGTAATGTGTAAAGTCGTTTGCAGACTTGTGGGTTTTTATAGATACATTTTCTTCAGTTGATCATGGACAGAAATAGCTTTTGATTAAACTATTTTGACGTGCACGTCCCGTTTGAGGTTGTGTGAAAGGCAAATGTCAAGATCTCTTTCATTGTAAAAGAAAATAAATTCCTTGCAGAGTCAAGATATAGTATTGGTGTAAGGGGTTTTGCTTTTGTTGAAGGGTAAAGTAAGGCTCTTTTTTAAGTTAAGACCTAAGCGCCGTGTTGTAGTCCAAGATGTGAATATATATATTTTTGGTTTACATTAGTTGGTCTTTGTACTACTTGATCTAACAAATAATAAAATTAATAATATAAACTTACAATGAATATATATATTTTATATCTATTAAACTTACAATGAAAATATAACAAGTATAAGCAAGGTATCTGAAAGAAGATCGCGAAACATTAAATAAGCATTTAACAAGAATAAGATAAACAAAAAATTAATAAACTTTTACAAAATTGCAAGGTAAATAATTATCACTTGGATTAGCTTGATTTTAAGAATACTCTGTTTAAAAAAACATTCGAAGAGTTATTAAAAATATTCAGATAATAAAATCATAGGATTTTAAATTTGTTAAAATTATTATAGATTTTAAAAAAAATATTAAAATTTTTTTTGAGGAATAGTTGTTAAAACAGTTAGGGACAAATGTGTGGTTTTGGAATATCTATTTATATGGAAACGCTCGTGAAATAGAAGCAATGTTTTCTAAAAATAAAAAGTAAAACATAAGAAAACACTACATTGTTTAAAAGTACGTTTTAAGTTAATATAGCGTAAAACTTTACGTAAAACAGACTTATAGTATAAAAATATAATATTAATTTACCATATTGTTACGTAAAGCAGACAATACATTATTTCTTTGATTTTTTAATCCATATATTAAATTAATAACAGAATATGTTTTCGTAAAACAAAATAAGGTGTTTATAAATCAAATTCTTCATTATGTTGTATTTCTAAGTGTGTTTTTTAATGTCTGCTTTAGGTTCACTTTTAAACACTGTCTGCTTTGCGATTAAATAGCGTTATATACATATATATATATATATATATATATATATATATATATATATATATATATATATACATACATATACATACATATACATACATATACATACATATACATACATACAAATATATATATATATATATATATATATATATATATATATATATATATATATATATATATATATATATATATAATATATATATAGATAGATATAGAGATATATAGATATATAGATATATATATAACGTAATTGCGGCGCATAGTGACTAAGGACAATCAAAAAACAGCAAAAATTTGACATTAATCGTTAATTTGTTTTCAAATTTTCAAATTTGTTAACAACTTTTTTTAAGGGGAGCTTCAACGCGTAAAATGCGCGCGTTAAAGTTGACTAAACGCGAACAAAATAATTTTTGCTAAAGTTTTAGATTTTTTAAGACAAAATCATTATAAAAATAAATACATAAAAATAAAAATACTTATACTTGATTTTTTTATCAAAATTATTTTTTAAGGATTTTAGTACGTAGAAAAAAAACCTGTATTTTGTGACATTTAGTTTATTATTTACATTACAATTAATTTAATAACTTCATCTGTTAACGGTTTCCCTTATTAACTCTCATGGTTTCTAAAAGATTGATACTTTTGGATCTAATCTTTCGAGAAGGGAGTTCATCTGATTTATCATAGTGTTTAAGCTTGATATTTTTGCCATGTGCTTAAGTCTAAAGTTTCTTATCTGCTTGAACTCTCCAGGGCATCTTCTGAATATACCCCGGTTGGTGATGGTAATTTATGTCATAGAAGAACTACGCAGTAACAGTTTGCGTCGTAAGAGGCATAACATACCATTCATACAAACTCACTATATTAACTGTTTAGCAGAGCAGTATAAACCTATTTCATTGGTTCTTATAGGATACACACAAGATATGGTTATGAGAACATTATGCAATCTTTTAATTATACTTCAATCAACTTTGGTAATTACAGAAAAAAATTCATTATTTTTAAGTGCCTTTAAAGGCATGAAAATGAAGAATAAACTCCAAGCAGTTTTTATCGAGCAGTGCAAAGCTAAAATTCTGAGCGATAAGGCTGACTCATTTTCAGTTTTTGCTTTTAATAAATCAATATTTTTTTGGGTTTAGCATTGCACACATTGCAGGATTGAGTGGAATTTGTCTTGTTATAAGTGCGTTAACTACTTATATATTAAACATTGATCAATCGTTCAGCTGATATATCGTTATACATATATATATATATATATATATATATATATATATATATATATATATATATATATATATATATATATATATATATATATATATATATATATATATATATATAAATATATATATATATATATTAAACATTGATCAATCGTTTAGCTGATAGCAAGATCAATCGTTTAGCTGATATTAAAGGTCATCATCCTGCAAGATGAAAAACTTTGCAAAACGTCTTTAAGGTATCTATTTAACTTTTTAGATTTAACTCTTCTTTTCTGGATAAAAGCAGACTCTTTTATATTGTAGATGAAAAGGTCTACTAAAGTGACAACTTGAAAGGTTTTCATTTTTTTAAATTTCGCCATAATCATTTTTGAGCAATAAAGCCACAAAAGCTGTACTAAAAAGATTTTCTTCAAGCTTCAGTTCTATGTGTTGCTTGTCTCGTATCTTTGCTTATAAATACATTGGCTTGGCGTTCCATAAAAACCAATTTTTTAAGATAAAACTTCAACATAATTTTTTGAATTTTTTAATAATTTCTTTAACTTTATAAGTAAAATTTTGAAGTTTGAAATTTTTAGAAGGGGAAGGAGGAGGGGGGATTACCCCTTAGCCCCCCCCTCTTCCCATATGTATCCGACACTGTTTTAACATAGTTGTCATTTTTGAAATTGGTAGGAGGAGAGGGGCTGAAACGCAAATTAAGGGGAGCTGAAGCAGCCGGAATCAGAATTTGAATGGAAAAAACACAAATTTCCTTATCAAATAAAAAACAAACTGCCATATATTGTCACAGTGGAAATCTTTATGAAGCCTGTACTAAATGCTACTGAGGCAGTCAAAGAACTTTTTGATAAACATCAAAAAATCTTTTAACTTACAAAGTTGATTGCAGTAATCAGTTATCTTATTAGAAAATTGGTTATCTGAAGAGGACAGTTTTAAACAACATCCAATGGCTTTCTCAATCATTCAGAACACATTGATGACACAAGCCATAAACTGTGGTTGATTGTAAGTTAAATAATCACTTTCAGGCAATTAACATCAAGTTTAATCTAATTTCTATTATTCAAAAAAGTTTAATGTTAAATAAAAACTGTGCTCAAATAATATTTATAGTAATAGTCTATAAATTTACACTTGATATCTTCCCATTTGTTATTGTCAAATTTTAAATGTTCAATAAAATTTCCATGAGGTGTCCACACCATAAAATATAAATGATATTGCCTTGTAACAGCCATTTGCACAAGGCTTTGCATATAATAGGCATGATTTTTGTTTAAAGAAATACCAACATCATTTCTAATCAAATATGGAAGTTTAACACTCGGATCAAGTGGGCACAAGTAATTTATAGAAATGGGCATTTAACTTCAAGACATGCAGGTGAACAACACAAATTAGTAACAATACAATCAGGACTACTGCCAATGAAGGAAATATCTCTATCTAAAAGTAACTCACAATCATGCATTGCTACACCGTTTTGATTGATTTTTATAACTTCATAAAACAGGTAACAGCATTCTGTTCAATTTCCCTGCCGTACTTAATTGCAGGTATGTTTGAATTAACAAATGACAAGCCAGATAATTGTTGATTTAAATCCCACACATCGGCATCAATTTTATTAAATTTGTTCATTTTTGTCTAAACATCATAACTTTTTGAAGCTGTTACAACACCTTTTTTATATTTATACCAGTACTTGTTTTTATTTTTTCCTTTGGTCAACTGCTCAATTTCTTCAATATTTTTATGCGTCATAATATATCTTTTGACATTACCAGTATATCATTAACACTCTTGTTTAATTGATTGGTAAATACTTACGTTATTTACTACTTCCAAACTAAAGTCAATATCTGGTTTAGGGATAGCATTAAAAATGATGGAATTAGTGGCTATTTCTTTTAACGCTTTTGCAACAAACTGAAGATTAAGTTTACTTGAATAATTAGAAATTGGATTAAATTTATATAAACTGTCTTAAATATTGACAATGTTGAGAAAAATTTTCTCTGCTAAAATCTTGATTTTAATTTTAACAGGTAAAACATCTTTTCGATTTGGAAGCCATTGATTTGAAACCATTATGCAAGCCGGATTTGTTAAGCCTATTCCTACAGCAGCTTCATTTCTTAACATTGCTGCAGCAACATGGTTACATGTTTGGCTCATTCCTGCCATACATGTACAGTGACAAGATCGGATTTTTGCATTTTCTTTTTCTATAATCAACCACAGTTTAAGGCTTGTGTCATTATACGTTGTGAATGTCAGCATTCACCTTTTATCGCACAAAATCGACATTCCTCACTTATACAGTCATATGCAAGTTTTTGAAGCCAGCCTGTTTTATAAAAAACTAAAAGCTTTCGAATTTTTATAGTTATTTAAGGGCGAATTTGTAAACGGCGCATCACCTATATTTAAAACACGTTTTATCGAAAATGATATTTTACTGATTTAATAAAATTAGTTAGTTAAATTAATTAAAATGTAATTACATCATTAGACGAAAATGTGATAAATAGAATTAAATGTAAATGCTTTGATTAACAATTAGGGATTGACACGACGAAATATACATTAACTAATTGACTGTAAAAATTGGGGCAGTTTTGATCACGATTAGTATTTTATAGGGGTGCGTCGTTTACAAGTCCATTAAAGTCATTGCTGCCTAATTCAGATAGGTTAAACATCAAATAATTAAAAATATCTGGATACAAAACCATTGGCCAGATAACCACCCATCTAATAAGATAAATGGATCACTGCATTTAACATAGTCAATTAAAAGTTTTTTTTGATATTCAGCTTTAAGTTCTTCGACTGCCTCGGTAGCAGTTAGTACAGGCTCAATAAAGTTTTCCATTGCAGAAAATACACGAGCAACCAATTCCCTCTTTGTTCCAGAAACACGCAAATTTCGAAATCCTAAATACTGCTTTAACTCATAAACTTTCATTTTAATAATTAAATCTAAATCCGTTATGAGTTTATCTTAGGATAAATAATTTAAACAATAGGAAAGCTCAATGTTTGCTTAAAAATCCTTTTTACGTAAAAGTTTATTTTTTTTTAAGCCACATAATTGGGATCCAGACCTCAATGTTTCTGATAGGTGTATTGTATTTTTTTAAAAACTTCCAATACCGCAGGAGACCGCAGTAATCCCATTATATTCTAAAAGTAGAAATGTTATTTTAAATAGAATATAAACTCATATATATATACATATTTTTGGAACTTGGTGGAACATTATTTTAGCTGATATACAAACCAAAAAAAACAATTATTTGCTTTTTTTTTTATTTAGAAAAGTCTTTAAATTCAAACAAAAAAAAAAAAACTTTTTTTTTTTTAAAGGATAATTGAAATATATAAGATGAAAAGATTATCTTAAAAATTAATATACACTTTTTTTTAAATTAATATTTTCTATTTTAGTTAAATAAAAATCTCACATTTTTCAGATTTTATTGATAATAATATCAAATTTTTTTAACTTCATTTTACTTTAAAATACAAAATTAAATTTTATGAAAAAATTATTTTTACTTTTAAAATAATTATCGTAATTTAAAATTATTGAAAAAAGGGTTCTTAATTTATAAAAAAGTTGTTAGAGGTTTATAAGCATTTTTTTGTTGTTTTTAGTCATTGTGCGCTTGTTTGTCCACATTTATTAAACTACGATTAAAGGCCGCGGCCCTAAATCAAGCAAAATATTTGCGCTTCTGAGTAACTTGAGGCACAAAAGTATTTTTTTTATTAAGAACTTAAAGAAACGTAACGACTCTATGTCTTTGAATACTTGTTATTTATTCCATAAAATTTAAAAAGCACTTTTAAAAACATGTCTTTCATAGTTATTTTTGTTTGTTTTATTGGCATTTTTTAAATTTTAGATTTTGTAACAGTTCTCCAAAAGAAAAATAGTCAAACATTGACGTAATTTTATAAAATAGAGAGGAGGGGCTCTGGAAGCTTGACAAATTTTTGAAAAGGGTGAAGGAGAAAAAAAATGCCAAAAAATTGTTGTCCATAATTGTTGACATAATTAAAAATGTTTTTGAAGATTCAATTTTGTTAGTGTGGTATTTAAATAGTTATTTTCGATCTTGTTGCTGTGTTATTCATATTGTTATGTTGCTCATATGCTCCAAATCTGCTATGTTGTTCATTTGCTCCAATACTGCTCCAATATTGCTGGTTTAAATTTATTAAGTTGATACTTTATTCTACAATTAAAAGAGAAATTGATATTCATTCAATTGCTCCAGGTTTAGACACAAGCAGGGTATGCCATGGCACACGGGGTCCCCACAAAAATAGGGCACCCAAAAACTAAAAATTTTTAAATTGACGACTTGATTTAAGTAAACACTTTATTCAAGAACAAATCTAAACAAAAAACTTTGTGAAATAAAACTTTGTTAGGTTATTTTAGAAAGAAATTCGAAAAAGTTTCTGCAAAGCATTTTTCCTTAAAATTATCTCTAAATTTTTCCTTAAAATTAAGTTATCTCTACAGATCTATCATTAAATTTACCTATAAATTTTAAAATGTTAACTTAGTTTTTTAATTTTTATTTATCTATATTAATTTGAAAACATAATATTTTCCATTGATTATTTATAATGGCTTATTTTTCGTTACAATTAAAATCAATAAATTTGATTTGAAAAAAGAAACATATAGCATTATGGACAGCATATGCAAACACAATATCATTATTATGTAAACAAATAATTAAAAGGGTGTCATAAAAATCAAGATAAATTTAAAGTTTTCAATGACAAAAAATTGAAAATGAAATAAATTATTAGTTATAAAGGTTTGGGAAAAAATTTTGTGTCTTTTTGAAGTAGCTTCAGTTTTTTATCGATGTTTATAAAGTAAGTTTTTAATTGTAAATTGATTTTTTATAAATGGTAAATTTAAACTACTAATAGATTTAAATGCTTCTACCTTAATAAATCTAAAATTATTAATGTGAATTTTGAAACTATTATCTAATACCAAAATCTTTTCTAATTTTGTTTGAAATAACAATATCACCTAAAACTTCAACAAATTTCATTTTACTCATTTATTGTTTTCTAGATTTCAATCTAATGGATGAAATTTATTGCATTGCATATAAATACATTAACTGCAGTGGACGTTACATTTATAACTCCGTTGATGGTATTAGCAGTGAAGATGAAAACATCTTTCGCACTAGTTCAAACATTTTTCGCAAAACCAACTTTTGCGTTTGTTCTCACTTCGCTTTAGTAAAACGTAACATCAACGTAAAAGTTGAAACAATAAAAACTCTAATAAGGCAACAAAAACTAGTTGACGATTCAATCAAAGAGGAGTTGAAAAAACAGCAACAACTATCTATTTTTACAATAAAAAATATTCGTCATCCTACTCTATTTCTTATGTTTTTAATCATTTTTCTTCTATTAAAGAGCAAGTAACTATTAATACCAAGCCAAACGATGTAAATGGGTACAGAAACTTAAAGATTGGGACATTGAACTCCTACGCAAGTTTAGATTACTCATGCTGGGATGGCATTAAAAATAAAATGTTATAAGAGGTTTTCAAAGGATCTGAAATAATTTTAGATGAAGATGACTATCACAAATTATAGGTTTATTTACCTGTGAATCAAGTAGAAACCCTTGTACATTTATAACTATATATATATATATATATATATATATATATATATATATATATATATATATATATATATATATATATATATATATATATATATATATATATGTATATATATATATATATATATATATATATATAATATAAATAATAAAGAAATATTTGCTAATCTATTTCCAATGGCAGTAAAAAAAGCCGTTGCAACTAGTAGGGCTGTAAGCGAAACTATTAACACGTATTTTGATGACAATGAGTTCAATCACCAGTATGATTTCGGAAAAGCTAAAGTGAGCAATTTATCTACCTTAGAAAAAAAGACTTTAAAATTAATTAAAACCTGGTATGAAAAAAAAAAATGTATCTCTAAAATTGACTTTTTTTGCAAAATAAACTTATTAGTTTTAGAGTGGTATGATATTGATATAAGTGTTCTACTTGGAACAAAACATAATAATCTATAGACATGAATATTAGCTTTGCTTTTGATTTTATTTTTTAGTTTATATTTTTTATATTTTTTATTAATTTTTGGAAAAATTTTATTAATAATTTTTATACCGTTCACCATGCAACTATGTTACAAGAGCTTTTGTCATGTTGTTGAGGGTGATTAAAGATCAAAAAGATGTCATATATGTTTTTATAAGAAGATTTTCAGTCTACGACAAATACGATTTGACAGAAATGCGTGATGGACGATTTAAAACTAACCTCTTAACATTATTTCAAATATATATGACTAGCCATAAATTCTGAAATAATGTTAAGGAGTTAATAATTACTTTAATTATAATTATACATTTAAGTTAACAGTGATATAAAAATTAAGATAGTAGTGATTGAAAAAAAAAATATTATAATATAATAAAGAAAAATATAGAAATTAATTGACCAGAGGAATATCACTTTATATATGTATGACTATTTTAGTTTTAAAATTTAAATTGTAAGTAATACCATGTATATACTATTTTAATTAAAATCACATGGACTTCGTGCAACCAGCCCTAAAAGAAAGACTCTCAATATTTAAAAAATGTAAGTTAATGAAAAATATAACTTATCAATATTTAATTTTAATTAAAAGTTATTTATTTGCTCTTAACTCTGAACTCTAAACTCATATTCTAAAAAACTCTAATCTCATATTCACTCACAACACATCTAAACTAATGAACTCTAAACTCAAATTCTGATTCTAGTTGCAATTGTTATACTAGTACTAGAAATATTTTTGCAGATAATAAACTTATTATAACATTAAGAAATACAATTATAAACGATATTATAATTAAAACTTGTTTTTGTTTACTTTAATTTTTGTTAAAGTTATTGTTCTTTTTTTTATTTACAAATTTTTATTTTCTATTTTTACTCTTTCTGGTTTTTGTTGTTTATTCTTTTTTTCTTCTCTCTTGTTTAACTATAAGCAGTACCGTCCAAGTAACGGGGTTACTTTGAACGTTTTTGAGATGTTTTTACTTGCTCTTCCTTCACTATTGACAATATTTGAAATTTAACAAAGTTAATATAGGGGCTTAGATTGACTCTTACATAATCCAAATTAAAAATAATATTTAAATAAAAGTATTTTGTATAATATTAATTTAAATAGTCATTCAAAGTTACCACGCAAATGAATTACTTAGAATGCGTATTTTGTAAAAGCAAAACTTTTTCAAAAACGCCTTGTTTTGTTTTAAAATTTAAAAAAAACATTTATCTAGTTTCACAGTAATTTATTACTGCTAAAATAATATAACATTTTTCATAACTAACACCCATTAAGTATTTTATTTTGATTAAAAAAGTCTCATTTACACCAGTTTCACTTCTAGACTTTGCAAGTGGAACATTTTTATATTTTTCCAAAAATCCTCAAAAGAAATATTTTTAACAAGATTAAAAGTATTTTTTTTTCCCCTTTGAGTCTGCTTTTTCCTTTACATCAACATGAAAAATTTGTTAAAGTACATTAACTACTGCTCGCCGAACTAAAGTTTTAACTATCTGTCCAACGATTAAAGAAGATACTTATATCTAATGGGTAACACTTATATTTTTTTCATAACCACTAAGCAACTAAGTTGTTGATTACCTTTTGATTTCACTAATATATTGATTACAAGTAAATAAGAAACAAAGATTTATTTTTTGTAATTGTCTGTGCATTTTTTAAACAAAAGGATTCTAACTGATAAAGTATTTTCTTACAATATTTTTTAAGAGACCAATAAAATGCAACATTAAGAGATTGCAATAAATGGGTAGAGTTAACAGTTATAGAACAAGATACTGTTTCTTTCTCAACAAGATACTATTTTCTTTCGTAAATTCAAGTACTTTTTCACTGTAAAAATTACTTTGATTTAATTAATGGGAATGCTCCTACGTCTGCTACCAATGCATTGGTAGCAGACGTCGATACCAAGAACATAAATTTCAAAATGATAAAAATAAACCAAAAGTTAGATCCATCTTTTTCACCACCCTTGCTGCTAAAAATTTAAGTAATTTATCTGAATATTAATAAAAAAATAAAGCCATATAGACCCGTACCTTGAAAATTTTGTAAACAAATATCTTGCTTGCTTTATACACATAAATATAAATATATAAAATATGTATATATAATAATACTAATACTAATAGTACTAATAATATTGTTATATCATTATTTATTGATATAGATTCTGACTTTGATACATAGAATCATACACAGAAACATAAATTTCTATCATTATGTTCTTCTTACTAAATAAGCAATACAATTACTCAGAAATACTGTTATTAGATTAGACAAAGATTAAAAAGTCTAAGCATTACTAAGTATTATTATATCTAAGTGAAATAGTGATACTACTTGCATAAAAAATGACTAAATAATTAATTAGAAAATGAAAATCAAAATTTTGGTAATCTTCCAATTTATTATTTGCATAAAAATGACTAATTAATTATTTGGAAAATGAAAATCAAAATTTTGGTAATCTTCCAATTTATTTCTTCATTTATTTTATATGTATAATATATATATATATATATATATATAAAATATATATATATAAAAAAAGTAAAATTTAATAAAAATAAAAAATTTACAAAAAAGTTTTATTTTTTTTTTAAGGTTAAAGAATTTTTTTGCACCCCCCGATCGCCCGCAATAAATTTCAGATTGAGTAAAATAGGTACCAAAAGTGGGCCCCAAAATAGACTGCTTGGGCCCAATTTTTTTAGCGAAACTTGGCAGACAAATAAAAAATGGGTAAACTTAAATGGCTGCGAAACAATCTCAATTGCTGTCCATGTCGTTAATATTTGCTGGATGTGCAAAGTTAACAAAGTTTTGCATGTCAAGAAATCAACTTATAAAGTACGTAATAGTAATCACAGGACACAAATTCTTAAAGTATAATCATTCTAGTTTCTAAAAAATATCTATGTTAAATGAAATTATAAAAAATAAAGCGACATAACACAGCACAACCTACCTCTCTAAATGCGAAGTTCAAAAAGCGTGGCACAGAATTTTAGCACATTTATCGGTTCTGTAAAACGCGGCTATCGGCGTACCTAACATATATTTATTTGTATATGTATATGTTTATATACACATATAAAAAAAAATATATATATATATATATATATATATATATATATATATATATATATATATGCATGTATGTATATACATACATACATAAATATTTTGATACTTTTTTCAATACTGTGTTAGCTAAATTTTTAGCATTTAAACAATATTTAAAAATGGACATGTTTAACAAAAATAAAAATTAACAACGCTGAAAAACCAGCCAACATTTTCCATTTTTATTTTTATAAACATCCACCTATATAGCGTGTCTTTATTACCTGTTATTATGTAGGTTATTGTTAAAAAACAGTGTTTAAAGTTTAAAATAAATATTTTGAGTCACTACTTTACTCAATTTGAAAACAGCTTTAAAAACAAAATAGCTTGTTGAACTCTAAAGTTTTTATATACCAAGTTTTATACCAAATAAATTAACTATCTAAAGAGAAAAATTAAATAGACAGATATATATATTTGTTTGACTTGTGCACTGACAAAAATAAGGAAATTGGACGTACTAATAATATCTGGATGACTAGCTCATATCGCTTTCATATGTTCTTATCAAAAAGAGGTAAACCAACATGTTGAGTATATAAATGTGTTTATATACTCAACATGTAGGATTAGTGAGATATAATAAATGAGAAAGATATTTGGCAAATAAGTACTATTAGCAACTTTTACAACCTACTAGTAATTTTTAATAATGGATCAGATAGAAAACCTATTAGAAAATTTTTATTAATGGATCGGGTTTGTTTTAACTTTTGATTTTATTCGTGCTATGTTACTTAAGTTGCGGAATATTTAAACAGTAGATCGGGTTTTGTTCCTCTCATGACTTTATAAGTAAAGAAACAACGTTCGATGCTGACATGTTCATTAAACGGTAAGTTTAATCTGATATTATGAATACCCTAATTAAATATTAGTCGAGTTACGTCATTTTCTAGGCTTTTCTATCTTAAAGTAGTTGCTAGGCTTTTCTATACGCGGTTTATTTTTTTAATTTTATTTTCTAACAACGCGTATTACGGGTTGCTTACTGGTAGTGGTAAATAAACGTTTAGTGTATATAAGTGTAATAAGCATATAACGGTTTTTGCTGGATAATGGCGTTTAACAGCGCATTTTCGATTCTGGTTAAATCGCAGACCTAGAAAATCTTAACGCTTGCCTAATTTCCATGTATTATAAAACGATATTAAAATTTATAAATCACATCGTTCGTTAATAAATAGTCGTTCAAAAGAACGTTTTTTAAAAATTGTTTTATTTATCTAGGGTAAAATACCCAGTGTTTGCCATGCAACCTAGTCTTCGCCACTTGGTCAATAAAAAACATGCAGGGCTATAATTAATTGCTGGAAAGTTACGAAATTGTATTATAAAAAAACTCTGATGTTCTTTATAATTGACGAAAATTAAACTAAACTCTGGTGATCTTTATAATTGACGATCGTACCTTTAATAGGTTCGTGGACTGATCTTTTTTAATTAATCAAATTCTACAATGATGTATATCATTAAGAAGACCTCAAATGCTGTATTTCAAAGGTGAAAAAAAATTATAAAAATCAGATAATTCTCTTAAAAGTAAGAACATATATAGTAGCTAATTTTCGATATGGATTTCTTGTTAAAACTGTGGTCAAAAAACTTTTTTTTCCACCTATTTTGTTAAAACTTTGTTATTTCGTATTCAAAAATCTATAACTTGGTATCAAAAGATGTGAAAGGTGTAAAAATGAGGTTTAATTTTAAACTGTTTATTTTATTTAATTTTAAACTTTTTCCTAGGTAAATGGCGCATCAAAGGATCCGGAGGGGGTGCTAATCCACCACCAACACCGCAAAAAAAAAAACACTTTGTCTTCTTAAAAGAGTTTTTTTTTTTTTTAATTTAAAATTATTATGTACAACATGTTAGTATTATTTTATTCTACATCACTATCAAGTGATACAGGTCTATTTTAAAGTTGGTTGTTAGGTTTTTGGTTAGGCTTAACACACCCTATCAAAATTTATTATTTTAAATATTCTAATATTTACTAAAATGAGTAAATTATATAAAATTAAGTATAATATTACAATGCAATCAAAATTAGTAACTAGTGGTGTATAATATTTCTTTATGTTGGGGTAGGGCGTTTGCCGCCACCTGCCGCCCTAAACATAAAAAAAAGTTTTTAATGACAATTTCACAAAAAATGTTACAATGCTTTCTTAAGCAGAGAATAACTACAATAAAAAACTATTTTACCACATTACAAGATGCGTTTGAATATCCTTTTTGTCCTTGAAATCGACCGAATAAGTGCTCCAACCTAAACAAAAATTACGCAAAAACAATAAAGTTTTTTGAATAAATTATGTAATCAAGTTTTGTCTCGGCTGTGGTGAATGATCAAATTTTTTAATTCCATTAATGAATAAAATTAAATCAATTTTAACAATAGTCACCACGTGAAGGTAAGCCAGAGCCGTCTATCAAAAAAATTTTGCAAGCTACAAAACTTGTGGTACTCATTTTGCAAGCCATAAAACTTGCTGTACATTTTCATGCATTGCATATATGTTAATGCAATTTAAATGAAGAAAATACTAATTCTCCAGTTATAACATCAGTAACAAGCTGGATTTTTTTCATCTTATATACAACAGCTTCAATATCATTTTCATCCTGCTTCCAGTAAAATATAGTGTAAATTATATCCTGTTGTCTCTTGTTTACTTTTTCTACTCTTCCATCTTAAATAACTGTTTTTAAATCGATAGCAACATACCATTCATGACAATTTTTTTTATAACATTCGTTCAGACATCATCTAAATCATTAAGTTGTTCAGCAGATAAGTGTTTATACAAATTTATAATCTCGCTGGTAGGTAATACGCAGCTCACGCTTCAACTTTCTTTTTTGTTTTTCATCTATTTTTTTTCGTTTAGATGCTTCTCTATCAAGAGCTTTGTCGCGAATATCATTGTGTAATTGTCGAGTTCTACTTCTATTATTACGTGACATGTTAATAGACCACATAACTACTTTTTCTCTAGACAATTCATCAAGATTATCAAGATAATCTATAGTTCTATTCTTTTTGGACCTTAATTTGCTAGATATGTAACAAATTATTGCATTAGGGCATCGTCCTCTGAACTCGCTAAACATGCCAAATAACTCCTCACTATCAACATTATGAAGCGTTGCACGCGCTGTCTCCTTCTTAAGTTTCTGCGTAATTGTAAGTGAGCAATATCTCTTATATTGACGTGTCAAAACATCCTTCACTGCATTAAGACAGGCCTCCTACTCCTCCCTAGAAACCTTAAAAATCTTTGAAAAAAAAAAAAACTTTTAAAATCTTTAAATTACCTTTAAAAAGTTGGAAATTTGTCATTTCTCCTTAATTTCTTATTTTATATATTTTCTTTTTTGAAAATTTTATTGAAGTAAAAAGGTTTTACTAATTGATAAAGATGCTAATAACTTTCTTTTATTATTTGAAATGCTAAAAATATTTATATTTGGTATATGCAATCATCTTTTATGCTTTTTGGCGCTTTTCAATTAATTTCGTAAGAAAGGTTTCGTGCAAAATATGACAACTTTCTCCTTAATACTCCTTATTTTTTAATGAAACTTTTGCCGTTTTGGGTTAAATCTCCTTAGAAATTAGGGAAATTCCTCCTTAAATCTCCTTAAAATCCTTATTTTTACCCTCATTTTTTATAGTGTTAACCCTGTAAGACAAGCAGAAGTAATTTCAAGAAGTTGGTCATTAATGGGCCATATGATTATAATAGGTTTTTAACATGTGGATCAAGCGATTTTTCAAAAAAATTCTTTTTCTACAAAATAACGCACCTGGATCTGATATGCATTAAGTAATTTCTTTCAAATCATTTTCTTCCACCTGGATTCCAGTGACATGATCGAAACTTGCATTACCAGCTAATCCCTAAAACTTTGTCATCCATGGTTCACTGAGAAGTTTACTAATCAGCGAAAGCACTCCTATTTGTTTTATAACAGTTGCGTTACAAAATGCTTCTCGTAGAATTGGTTGTAAACTGAAACATTTTACTGTTCCAGTAGTCCGATAATGTAGAAAATCAGCATAGTGTTCCATGAAAATGAAACAAGTATTAAAAAGAATGTGCAAACGGTTTCCACGATACCGTGGAGTAATACCTCGAGGTAGTTATTTACTGCATAAAAAATTTTTAAAATCTTGTGGATCACCTTTGTCATCCTTAAACCTTATTTTATTTATTGCTAACACAATTTTAATTGCCATACAATGTAAACAATTTGCTACGTTCGAGTTTTAGAGATTTAAAAACTTCGCGACTGAAAATCGCAATTGTGTCTAGGAGGTGTAAATGGCAGTTAAGCTAATTTAAATTCTTCCCCCATGTATTACACATTTTGGTAATAATAAGATGGTTAACTGAGACTCTGTCAGACATTGTGTTAGAAATATTTGATATAATTGAACTACGACACTCATTAAAAGAAAGGAAGTGAAAATCTGTTAAAATAAAGGCTAAACTATCAACTGCTCCTCATATATGGCTTTCATAATCATCAGCTGTTTCACCAGGTAACTGGTCCAGAGTAATGACCTGACAGTTGTTTTCAAATTTGAGATGATCAGTGTTGATATGAACACCCTCTTGTGTTGTTGCGTCGAATCCAAGAGTATGATGAAAATTACTCATAACTCATTCTGCTGCTTGCAGTTCTGCTATACTGCCAAGCTCACGAGCCATTTGCTCAAAACGATAAGGAATATTAGTAAAGGTAATTCCCAAATATTGCCCAACTTTTGCAATTAGAACTGGAATATTACCTGTTGGAACAATTGCTAATAACACACCATAAATTATCATTCTCATTTGTAATGGGTAACTTTTATCATCCACTGACATAATAATATTTTGAATTTGGCCCTCTTATATTTGAAAAATATCGTTTTCTATAGTTGAGCGATAAACATTTTACTTGCCTTACTATAAGTATTATGTTTTAGTTTTATCTTTATTAAGTTTTGTCTCTCTTTTACCTTTGATGTCTTTGATTTTGCTGTAAGATTGCGAATTAACCTCTGAAATGATATGTTTTAATTTGTTATTTTAGTTCTCTAACTTCCATCCTCAAAGCTTTGATAATATTTTCTTTTCTTTTGATGCTTTGCCTGAATAATTTAAACTTATATGGCATGCTATTATGTTTTGGTTTAATTTTTGTTATTTTTTTCCTGCGTTCTCTGGTTAAGCTTGCTAATTGAGAAGATAAATATGATAACCTTTTAAGGAGTATTGCTTTCTTAGGGGTTACTTCTTCTCTGGATGTTTGCTTTCTTTATTCATTTTCTATGGATTTAACAGGCAAGAAAGGTTCACTGTTGACCAGAGGTAAAATTGCAATATCTTCATGAAGTGACGGAACAAAAGACCCTGAAACAACTGTCGAAGAAGTACTCTGATTAACATGTATTTCCTGGTTAATTGGTACGCTCAGTAAATGGTATGTAATAGTTTGATTACAGAAATCATCAAACTTGATACAATCCGTTGCATAATTGCCAGTAAATTATTTTGGCAACGTTAAGAACATTATAGAGTAGACGGTTTCTAATATTTAAGCTAAATAACTCATTCACTTGTTTAAAAGTTTTATCAACTAACTCACTGTTATTAGTAAATTACAAGATTACATGCCCATTTTTACAGTGTGTAAATAATTCATTGCGGAATTAAGGTTTCCAACTAAATAGTGTTTCACTGCATACGGAAATACACATGCACTATTTTTTGGACCCATAATTTCTTTATAAGGTTACATTTAAATAGTTAATATATTTTCATTTTAATTAAATTTCTGTAAATAAAAGCCTATTTATTTAAAGACAAAATAATTTTTACAAAAGTCAAGTAATCATTTTTAATCAACTAAAATATGAAAACTAATAAAGTATGCAAAATGACTCTACACACTTAATAATAGTTAACAATTAAAAAGGTACTCATACATTTTAAAACTTGTATTTAATATAGGTTATGAAATTCTCATGACACTTTATTTGCATTTGACAGTGGTAATTATTTATAAGTACCACTTTTAAATTTGTTTTATCACATACAACATTGAAAACATGCAAAATATTTATTGCAACTACTACACTTATTAATTATTATAATTTTTTTATTATTTTGGCAAAAAACTTAGATAAAAATAAAAAAATGACAAAAATAATTTAATTTAAAAATTGTGACAATAAAGAAAACAAATTAACTAATATTGTGTATTATTAAAGAAAAATTGTTTATATTGAAGTTAACATAAAGATTGCCACCATTCCTCCTTTGTCAACCTCTTCTGGCGCGACCTCCTCTGCCGTTGTCCCCAGCACCCCTTTTTGGGGGATAATAGGGTCATCTATAATGGGGTCATCTTTGCCCCCAAACCGGACTTAACGCAAATATGACTTGTTGCTGATGGATCCAGGATGTTGGGTCCTAAAAATTTTGTAGGCTTCCTATGTAAGCTCTAAAAGCAAATAAATAATTATAATATTAACAAATGGCATTATGTAACGCGTAATACAAATCTAAATATATAAATTATAGACTAAGAAATCACTGATAGGTAAACAAATTTTTAATAAGAATAAAAATTTAAATACTTTCTTTATATGAGAACTCAAATAAGAACACAATGTAAATGTTTTTAACAGTGTATATGAATAGGAGTAATAAAATTTTGATAACCATTTAGATACATTATTAATACATTAATTTACCAGCAGAAGGTTAAGCAGGTGGAACTAAAGGTAGAAAAAGTTGTTATTTAAAGATATTGCAATTGCTGAGAAATGCGCACACATTTTAAAAGTAATAGTTTTTAGACATACCATTTGTTGCAGATGAACATGAAACCAAGGTTAAAAAGTTGAAATAAGAAAATTTGCAATTAAGGAAAAATGCATAGACAATTAGAAGATAATTTTTTAAAACTTACCAATCGTAGAAGATGTACATGAACCTAAGGTTAAAAAGTTGTAATAAAAAATTAATATAGCAGAGTTCCCACTCCTCCTTAAAAACCTTAAAAATCCTAATAAAATAAAAACCTCCTTAAAAATCCTGAAATAACCTTAAAAAAGTTGGAAATTTGTCCTTTCTCCTTAATTTATCCTAATTTTATTTTTTTTTCCTATTTGAAAATTTTTTGAAAGTGAATGGGTTTTACTAATTAATAAAGATGCAAAAACTATTTCATTTATTATTTTAAATGCTAATAAAATGTATATTTAGTATATGCAATGCATCCTTTATGCTTTTTGGCGCTTTTCAATCAATTTCGAAAGAATGATTCCGTGCCAAAAGTTTTAATGAAAATTTTGCCGTTTTTGGTTAAATCTACTTAGAAATTAGGGAAATTCCTCCTTAAATCTCCTTAAATTCCTTTTTTTTTATCCTCATTTTTATTAGTGGTAACCCTGTATAGCAATGATGAATAATGGATACATATAAGCATTAACCACCATTGATGCAGACGACAATAAAACTGAAAAAGTTGTAACAAAAGAAAAATATAGCGATTGATAAAAAAAGGCATAAATAATTAGGAATTAATAATTTTAAAACTTATCAATCGTTCCAGCTGAAGGCGGTCCTAAGGATAAAAAGTTGTAATAAAAAACTAATATTATTTAGACATACCACTTGATGCATAAGACGATAAAACTAAATTAAAAAAGCTCATAAAAACAAATAATGCAATTGATGAAAAATGCAAACACATATAAGAAAGTAAAGTATTTAAAATATAGCAATTGTAGCAGATGATGATGCTCAGTTTAACAAGTTTTAATAGAAAATAAATATTGCAATTGTTGAGAAATGCATTCACATTTAAACAGTAATAATTTTTAAACGTACCACTTGTTGCAGTTAAAGTTGAAACTAAGGTTAGAAGATTGTTATAAAAACAAAATATGGTATAGATAAAGATTGCATAACAGTTTTTTAGAACTTACCATCTGTACCAGATGAAGATGATTCTAAAGTTAAAAAAGGAGTAAGACACCATAAAAAAAAAGTATAATATTAAATATATTTACAGAATAAAAATGACTGATTTTCAAAATTAATAAATATAGCAAGTGATAAAAGGAGAAACGATTAAACAAAATATGAAGTAAACCTAGACACATATGTTTAAACTGTTATTACTATAATTCCTAACAAAAGTTAAAAGATACATACTATGGTAGACCTTGTTGATTCAACCAAAGTTAACAAAAAAATAACAAATAACATTTAATAAAAAATAACAGTTTGTAATTGTCAAAAGTTCAAAAAATAAAAACTAAAATATAAATATTATATAAGAATAAACAAGAAGAATGGGCATACACTTATGTAAACAAGAACATATATAAAATAGTATTCATCTAAAAAAGGTATTAAACAATAATTATTATATAATATTATATTCCAAAAAACTTTAGAAACATTGAGTTTATGCTAAAATATTATGGGAACTATATTTACGAGATCTCAAGGAATCTATAATACTAGTGCTAGGATCTAAACAAGAAGCATATATAAGACATGCTTGTATAATATTTAAAGAATGAAGTAATAATACTACTTCATACAATACTATTAGTATACAACAGGAAAATGATAAAGGATAATTAGTGTAATTTTTATAGCATTTTTAAACTAAACACTAAAAAATATGTTTGTTATAAATAAATCAATATAAATTTGATTTTGAAGACTTCTATTAAAATTAAAAAAAGAAGTAGCAGATTATACTAATCATAAAATAATGTATTCTTAACAAAGTATTTGTTATGCACAAATAAGTATTTTTAATACTTATTTGTGTATTAACAAACTTTTATACTTATATGGTGTTTTAATGAATCTGTGAAATAATACTTTTATCTATTAATAAAATCAAAACAGTTTTCATCTAATACATTTCCCTTTTTATACTTAAGATTATCTTACCAAGATAAACAAAAGAGTAAAGTTAACATTTATGTTATTGTTTTAAAAATAGTTATTAGCAATATAATTATGAAAAACAAGTTTTCTTACTATCTGTAAAGGAATCTATGTACTTGTGCTACTCGTTTTTTTCCATTTTATACTGTTATCTAATAATAAATATAAAAATAATGCAGAAAAAAAATTTTTTTTAAGAATTGGCACCCCTATCCGTCCCCGTATTTATATACGTGGTGTATTCAAAAAATTAAGGTGACTTTCCAAATTTCGCGGGCAACGTACTTTTGGTTATCGATTTTTTTGTTTTGTCATGTTGGTACACTCTTCCACGAACGTTTGTACCAAGTTTCCAGTGTATAGCATTTTTTTTGGTTGTGAGAGTTAAAGGTTATAAATGTTTTGCGTGCTCGGCAATTTTTTGCTGTCAATAAATATGGTCAAAGGATTTGCATCAAATTTTGTGTAAAAAATAAAATAAAGTGCTTCAAAACACTTGAAGTGTTGACAGTTGCATACGGTGAAACTGTTTTGAGTTAAAAAAATGTTTACAAGTGGTACAAACTCTTTCAAGATGGCCAGGAAGATGCCAATTACGATCCTCGATCTGGACGCCCAACTGATGTAAACGTTTAAGCAGTGAAATAAATTGTTTTGGAAAATCGTCGAATCACTATCAGAGAAGTTGCTGATGATGTTGTATATGGTACGCTTGGCTCGTACCATGAAATTTTTTTTAACGTTCTGGGCATGAGTCGTGTGTCAGAAAAGTTTGTTCTGAAATTGCTCAATTTTGACCAAATGAACCGTCGCACGAGCATCGCTGAACTGTTAAATTACGTCGACGGCGACCCAGATTTACTCAAAAGGGTTATAACTGACGATTCATGGTTATATGGTTATGATATCAAAACCAAAGCCCAATCGTTCTAATAAAAGAGCCCAGGTGAGCCAAGACCAAAAAAAAGCACGTCAAGTTCAATCAAATGTCAAAGTTTTGCTGACTGTTTTTTTTTGATTACCATGGTGCATCATGAGTTCTTACCATATGGCTGTACGGTCAATAAACAGTATTATCTTGAAGTTATGCGCCGTTTGCGAGAAGCAATACGAAGTAAACGTCCAGAATTGTGAAAAAATATTTCATGGCTTTCGCATCACGATAATGGCTCCTTCATCTTTGCTTGAAAGAGATTTTTCGGCCAAAAACAACACCACTATTATGCCTCAGCCACCATATTCACCGGATTTGGCCCCATATGACTTTTTCTTGTTCCCAAATCTAAAAAGACCTATGAAAGGACGGAGATTTGCAACGATTGAAGAGATAAAGACTGCATCGCTGGAAGAGCTTAATGCTTTACCGAAAAGTGCTTATAACAAGTGCTTTGAGAATTGGAAAAACCGTTAGCAGTGTATTGTATCTGAGGGGGATTACTTTGAAGGGGACAAAATAAATATTTATAAATAAATATTTTTTTAAGAAATACAAAGTACCCTTAATTTTTGAACACACCTCGTAGTGTTCGCCATTACCGAAAATAATGAAATTAGGTACCAAAGTGCTGCACTTAGTTAAATATCTGCTCCTTTTTTTTTGGCTTTTTAGCAGGTAAATAGAAAATACATATAGAAAGTAGAATATTAAAAACCGCGGGCTCAACTTTCTCAGATACTAAATCTAAATTTTCATGGAAATTTTTTAGCATTAAAATTCACAGAAATGTTAGGCAACCATACCCTAAAAATAATATAATAATCAAGCTTTATCCTTTTTCTTTCTAAAAATATTCTATGTTCATATGTGTTTCTATAAAGAAATACCTCAAAAAAACGTTTGCCTAAGACTACCTATAAAAACTGGTATAAATAGAATAACAGTAAACTATCTGTTTTTTTGTCCTTTTTCCCTTTTTTTTTTGGTTAAAAATTAGCATATGCATAAAAAACGCATGTATTAATTTAAATCAATAATTAAAAAAGTGGCCTCAACATTTCTTTCACTATAAATATATATGAGAACATATACCAAACTTTCAGGACCATAACAAACCTTAAAAAATTAGTAATCATACATTAAAGGCCACATAAAAATCAATATTAACCCTTCTTCTTTCAGAAAAATATCAATGTCTATATATGTTTCGAAAAAAAGAAACACCACAAAAAAAAGTTAGTATGATGCTACCTAAAAAAAAGTAAAAAAAACGTGCAACAAAATTTTTGCACAAAAGTCGGCTCCGTAAAACGCGATTTCGCCGTACCTACGTTTAATATAAAGGCACAGGGTTTATTGTAAAAAAAAACTTTGTCTAAAAATGGTTAATGCTTAATGACAAATTTTCAATATGCTTTTGGATAATCACTAAAAAACATAGGTATTTATAATTATATGGCTTTTTTTTTTCTGAGACTGTTATTAAGATGCTTGAATATCTTATTAACAAAGAATTAGCGGATAAATTAGGAAAGAGTTGGCGCGGGGTAACGTAAGGGTTTTGATGGCGATTACTAGACCCTTGCTAGTAATCGCCACCAAAAAGTTGTTTTTTTTTTCCTAAAAAGTTTATTTTTTTTTCCTAATTTAAAATATGAACACTTGCACAATTGTCGGTATGGGTATGGTATAATTTTATTTAAAAACAACCGTGTAATATGCAGTTAAATATTTTTCAGTCTTCACAAAACTCACTTTCTAGAAGTCGCTACTTTTGTTAATTTACAATTTTATTGAATAGAAAACTTTTTTTTATATTTCAGAACATATATGAATAATTATGTTTTAATTTAAATACTTATTATTTAATTTTATCTTAGTAATGAACTTAGTTATAGGTATGGTCATAAAAATAAATTTTCTTTATCGTAAAGTTCATACTGTTGCGCAAGAACTTCAATCAGCATTCGTTGTGATATCCGATCAAGTTGTATCTCTGCTGGCGGAAATAAAAGAGAAAAAGAAAGTCTAAGAGCAAGCTAAAGTTGAACGAACAAATAAACGCTTGGCAACTAAGTTAGCGAAGAAATCAAAACCCCTAGTAAAAAAAAAGTGTGTAATTTATTTTAAGGCTATCATAAAGACTAACTATCAATCTTTAGGCTGAGATTAAAATATTTATCATTTATGCAAAAACGAGTGAGAAATAAATACTTATAGCAGACTAAGTATGAAAAAGTGCCGAATATTGGGTGTTTAACCCTATTTATAATTACTTTTTTAATATTTATTTTTTTAAGCAATCGACTTTATTTATTTAGCATATTTTTCAAGTTTGTGGTTTTATTCTTGATTCTAAAATGAATGAAAATAATTGCTCCCTTGTATTATTAATTATATACATTTTTCTTTGTTGTGTTATGTTATTAAATATTATAATATCCTACAATTTAATAAAAGGATACAAATAATAATAAAAAACCGCTTTAATAATATTTTTTGACATCATTACTTTATATTTTCATTTTTGTTTTAACAACTTAAATCTCATTTTTAAAGCTTCCAAAAAATTCAGTACGGTTAAGAAAAGAAAATCAAAAAAACTCCGTGTAGCCTTAGCTAACCCTAAAATTAATTACTTAAGTGCAGAAAGTATCACTTGGTAATGCCTGATATTTCTGTTTATATGGACTATGCTGTAGATGACGTGATTGAATATTTTCCTGTCAAATTTTTTTCAAATGACAAATTTTTTTTTAAATTTCAAATTTTTTAAATTTCTTTTAAATTACAAATTTTTTTAAATTACAGTGTTTTTAACTTTGTTTCTTTGTTTTTTAAAGTTTTCTATGATATTGATTAAGTATTATTGTTTAAATTGTTGGTCTCAGTCAGCCAATTTCTGAGAATCTCGTTGTAAAAACTGCTGAGTTTGTAAAAAAAAGGTGTTCATGCTGTATCAGAAATGATACAACATTTTGAGTTTTTTGTTCCTGTAGAATATACTGCCAATAGTATTCTACAAAGTCCCAATAAACGTTACTTTCCGATAGATAAGACCATTCAAAATCATATGTCCATTGAAAGAAGAAAGCTTCGTAGATCTTTGATAGATGTTTGAATGATAAAATAAATGAATAGTGAATGCAATGATAGAGTTTAGCAATTAAGTGAAGCAATTATAAAGTTTAGACCAAAAGGTGTAAACGTTGTTAAAAGTAATGATCCTTAGCTTAAAGATTCATTGTTGTTTATCTATCAAGAAATGCTTCAAAGAGATTACACTTACGATATAAAACCGAGCTTATTTTTCTTGATGCAACATAAAGCACATCTAGGTAAGCTCGACGCCTTTTTTTGGTTGTAAAAAGAAACATTAATTATCAGAAGTAACCCAAAATTAGCAGAGTATTTAAATATTAAATGTTATATAAACAAAAGGTTAGTATATATGTTACATAACATAAAAACAATTTGGTTTTTGTCAATCTTTTAGCATCAGACTATAAGAATCATTATTTAATTACTATATTTATAAATTAATTTTGTTTCATAGTAATTCTTGTTTTTGTTATTGTTACTTATTTTATTGCAGTTATGTTACCATTGCTTGTAGTGTAAATCATCTGTTTCAGAGATGTGTATTTGCTTTTTGACAACAACGTTTATTGCGAAATAATAATACTAACAATGACACTAAACAACAAAACCAATCTTCGAAAGATAGTTTTTTGGAGAAAAGAAAGAGGAATTTCTTGTTCACTATTACGTAAAGTAAGTTATTTTTATGTTAATCTAGCTACAACCACTTATATATTAGTACTGCTGATTACAAACATGAATAGCAGTAATTTTAAACATGGTATTTTGTGTAAGAGTTTTTACTGAGATAATATTGAGAATTGTTTATAATCAACAATTTCATTGTAGTGGAGATTCATGATGGCTAAAGAGCGAAGTCTATCTGCAGTCATACTGGCTCTCAACCATGTTCTTTTTCTTCGGTAGAGTATATCCAATCTTTAAAAGCTCAAAGAAATATTGATTCTTATATCTGATTTTTAAAAGCTCTAAGGATATTGATTTTCATCGCCAATCCTTACTAAACTCTACATTGAACTGTTTAATATCATAGTGTATTCCTAAAATAATCTCTTATGCCTCTGCCATAAATGGTATAGCTAAATAAAAGTGTTCATATGCAGCATCTCTTTCTGATCATCTTGTTTTGCACATATTTATTAAAATCTTTTTACTTTCAATTGACTTGCAACGGATCTCTGCAATATGCTCCGGCAATCGCTCTCTTTTTGGAGAGGTATTGAAATAAATGGGTATAATTCTGTAAACCTCCAAAATGTTATTAATGATTGATATTTTTGATGTTACAGCAATTGATAAATTCAAACTATGTGAGCTACAATGTGTTATAATTGCTTTTGGTGATCCCTTTGAAATATAGCTGGCAACATCTTTTTTTACAGATAGCGTCTTCACTTATGGTGTAGACAAATCAATATTGTAAATATTCTTCATTACAAGCGCGTTTGCAACCATGTTTTAATATTATAGAAAATTGAAAATGTATCTTCTGCTATAAGTTATTTGTAAACATTTTGTATATTTCATGTAGTGATAAATCTTGATATACGCGTTAGTGTTCGTCAATATCGTTTTTCTTCCTTAAAATTATATTCTTTTAAATTTGTTTGGTTTTCTTCGCATGACAAGCTTTTGTTAACATTATTATCATCTTTAATGACTTCTTCTTTTTCTTCTACTTGGGTTATTGTTTTATCGTTACATTTTGAAAACTGTCGATAATAAAAAACACTTGAAACGTAAGTAATAATAAACTTTCAGATCTTAAACTATACCAATTTTAAAAAACTCGCGTAAACATTACTATAAAAAACAAGTAATAACAAAAGTATATCTTAAAAAAATTTGACGTATAGATAATATCTATATTTAGTTAACATCAAACTAATCAAGCTAATTATTAAAAGAAGCTCAAAATAACTTTAATACTTAAAATATCCAGCTATTACTTTGCTGCGTTTTGAAGCTCTTTTCTATTAGCTGCTTGTTTCCTAATTCGGTTAGGCATGTTAACTCTATCGTTTGCTTTTGAAAGTGAATTAGTATTAATAGAGAATTGTAATTACAGTATAAACTCTGGAGAGACTATTTTTATTTTTCGTTTACAAAGGATTTTACAATGCAATGACTTGTAATGACGCTTTAGGTTTGTGAAACAAAGTAAAAATTGTTTCATAAGAATGATTTATAAAAATCAAATAATTATCATGAAAATTTTGAATAATTGTTTTAACATTGAAAACAGTCTAGAAAAATTCTTGGCGTCAAATTAAAAAGGCTCTTTGCATCAAAAAGGGGTTCGATCGCACCCCTATTTCCCTTTCCCCTCCTCCCCCTCCTTCTTCTTCCCCCTCCCCCACATTACGAGCCTGATATATCTATCTAAATACAAATATATATATAGATAGATATATCAGATATATATATATATATATATATATATATATATATATATATATATATATATATAATATATATATATATATATATATATATATATATATATATATATATATATATATATATATATATATATATATATATATATATATATATATATGTGTATATATATATATAAATTAGTAAAAACACTTATCTAATTTTTATTGTCTTCTACACCATGTATACATACATTAATGATTCAAGTTTTTCAAGAAAGATGTTTGCTGTTATTGTGTCTAATACCCTAATAAGTGCTAACACCACTTTTAAAATACTTATTGATAGGTTTTAGTGTCACAAAGGTCTCAACTCCCATAATTTTTTCCATTTTTTTTGTCCAATTTAGACTTATTTTTCTTTGCGTACACTTTCATTAAAAACGGTACTTGCTTGTCTATGGCACATATGGCACTTGGTTGAATATTATTTATATTTTTATTTAAAATAAAATCACATAATAAACAAAAAGTTTTTTTTTAATTCTCTTGTTTCAGATTAACTCTGAAAAATTAGGGTCACAAAAAACATTTAACAATCATTATTTGAAGCCACAAAAAAAAATCATTCTTTAAATTTCATTTTAGATTTGTTTTAGTGAAAATGTTCTCTTAATTTTGATTTTGTTAAAATAAATTATTTTTATTATGACCAGTCAGAAATTTCAAATCTCTCATTTCAAGGTTAAGGGTGATAATCAGTGTCATTGTTATCGTCCATTATAAGTCATGTTAGAATCCTAAAAACATGAAGGAAATATCTCTGGTAGAGTTGAAAAGTTATATGTTTGAGTGCCTTTTGAGGAGATTATGAGTCGTTATCTTGTTCAAACTGAAGAAATATAATTTCTCTGAGAACTTTTATATTTAGCATTCAACTCAGAGGATTCTCGAACTGAAAAGTCAACAAATTATGCAACTTCTAATTCTTTTTCTTTTTCACTTATTTCTACTAAGTTCTTTTTATTGACAGTTTTCAAATGCCTGTCCATACGCTCGACTTACTTGTCTGCATGGAAACGGAAAATCTTTCCGTTTTCGTTTGCAAATGTTTTGAAAGTTTCGCCATACTTATTTGAGTGTTTTATGGTTTCGCAAATTAGGTTGTCCCGATATAGATTTAAAACTTGTTGAAGACCATTTGTATGTTTTATCTAGATCACTTCCTAAACATATATCTAGGGTACACTCGAATTTTGATCAAACAATTATTTTAGAAACAAAAGACAAATTTTATTTTTTCTTTCATAATTCTTGCAGTCTTGGTGTTGCTGTGATTATTTCTGACGGTGTATTATTATATCGTAGTTTTAATCATCATGAGACCTAATTTTTTGTGTTTTACGCAGATATCATCCTAGATAAAAAAACATGATGATAAGTTTCTAGGTACACTTAAATTTTGATCAAATAATGGTTTTAAATAGAAAGAAATGATATGTCGACAATGACGATAAGTTTTAAGAAATAATAATTTAGAAGTAAGAATTTGTATAAATATAAAAGTATATTTAGATTTAAACATAATGATATGGCTCTAAAATAATTAATAAAATATTGTGAAAAATCTGCTGCTGCAGATTTAAAAAATGTTGAGCAGTTAAAGGTATATAGGTTATGAATAAACACGTAGATAATAAGGAGATGCATAAAAACATTAAGAATATGAACTAATATACATACTGTTGAAAATAGCTAATCAAAAAACAAAGACTTATAATTGCAAAAATAGTCCAAACACTTTAACATTTGTAAGAGCACAAAGCGAATTAAAAAAGATAAAAACATTTCCATTTAAAAGTATTAAGAGGAAGATATTTCTGAGATGTTTCTAAAAAACAATTGCATGATACATATACGATCATATTTAGGCCTTCTCAGTAAAGGCGGGCGGTCGTAGGCCTTGTTTGTCCGCGCATAAATTTGATTGTAAACAAATGAACCTGTTAGATGTAGTAATATTGACCCAACTTTGGGGCGGTGCATAGGGCCTTTTTTTGGTAACATAAAAAGTAAATGAAAAATAGAGATAATAAATGTTTAAAACAAACCCGACAAGTGCTACATGTTCAACCTATGAAACATTTTTTAGTCGCATATTGTCGCACCGATTTCTTTTCGACCTTTAAGGATTTGGGCGCCTAGAAATATTTTTACAGATATAATGGGGTTTGAGTAGAACAGAAAATCAAGAGGAACAGTGTTAATTAAAGTATCTGTTCAAAAGGTTGCTGAATAGTCCCTCTCCTTTCTAATTAAGATTATTTAAATTTTGAATAGCTGCACTTTTGTTAGATGCATTTTTTGCTGTATTTCAAGATCTCTTTTTTTTAATTGTATCGCGAAATATGTCCAAACCTTGTTTTAAACCTGGATCCTGGATCTCCTGCTTATAAACCAAGCGTTTTAACCACTGCGCCACGGCTGCACTAACTCGGTTGATGACTGAAACTACTATCTATGCCTACTACTATTTTTATGATTTTAACAACTTATTTTCTTCTATCCAATGCTCGAATTAAATGCTTATATTAGAGTAAAATATTTTGAAAGAATTTTTTTCTGGTTTATTAGCAGAAACATAATAATATAAACAGAAAATAATCATGTTCAATAGCGAACAAGTATTGAATTCATGTTATAAATATATTTATAGCAAATATTATCAAAGTGTTAGGAATAATTTATATGCTGTCCTCTTTATTGCTGAGAGGACAGGATATAAAATGTTTACTTTAAACACTGGGGCCTCAGTATTTAAAGTAAACATTTTATATCCTGTCCTCTCAGCACTGGGGCCTCAGATAGAAAAAACGTTTGCTCACTTGGTGGTTGGTAGAATCATAGAACACATTCTAGCCAGTGATAATTAAATTCGAAATATAATTTATATATCAGTTTCTATTCAGTTATTGTGGCGTTGATTTATTTTCGAATTCTAATTTTACTCATAAAATAATTCCTCTTTCAGTTTTAAATCAGTTCTCTTAATATTAATTTCATTTCATTTTTTATGATTTTAACAATTCTACTTTTTTCAGTTTCTGATTCATTTAACATTGCATTATTATTATAATTATTGTATGTATATATATATATTTTTATTTTTTATTTATGGTTTGTAATATTTTTTTATTTATGCTTTTTTTATTTATGGTTTGTAATATTTAACAATATTGCTGTTGTTGATTTTATTTGTTATTTTATTTAGGTGTCACTCATTTGACTAGTTTTTAACTATATCACACCTAACCAGATTTGTAAAATTATATTTAAATTAGTAGTTTTTTTTAAATTTGGTTAAATAAATGAATGAAAAAATGAATATGTATAAATAAATATAAATATATATATATATATATATTTATATATATATATATATATATATATACATATATATATATATATATATATATAAATATATATATATATATATATATATATATATATATATATATATATATATATATATATATATATATATACATATATATATATACATATATATATATACATATATATATATATATATATATATAAATATATATATATATATATATATATATATATATATATATATATATATATATATATATATATATATATATATATGTATATATATATATTTAACGTCTTCACGATCTTGAAAGCGCTGCTCCGCTTGACCATGAGCCATTGACCGGAAAAGGTGATAATCAGACGTCCTGTGAGGATCAGACGTCCCTGATTATCAGATGTCCTGAGAGTAAAGCGGGTGCAGTAAGACTTCCCATTTAAACTCTCCTAGCGTGTCTTTTACTGCTTGACTGACATACAACCTTGCATTATCATGAAGCAGTTTCAGTTTGTTGTGTCGATCCGCCCATTCTAGTTTTTTATTGCGATTTCATGACACAACTGCGCTAATTGATGTTAATAGCAATTCGCAATAACTGTTTCGCCAGGTCGAAGAATCTCATAATGCTGTATGCCGCGTTGATCCTACTATATGCACACTTCTTTCCATGGATCTTTGGTTTTGCGATTGAAGTTGTTGGTTCACCGGAATTAACCCACAATACTTTTTGTTTTGCTTTTCCTACTTTACGCATTTTTTTATTGCCAGTTGGAAAAACGCAGAGTTTGTAATCCATCTATGGGATATGTAATTAAGATGATAGTTTTAAAGATATACTTACAACTGACTAATTTTTTGAACTTTTTTTTCTAGTGTTATCTTACAAGGTTCTTTCAAGGTTTAAGTCTGAAATATAGCTGAGTATCACATACGTATAGAGGAAGGGTGAGTTATACAAATATTAACTTAATATAAACGTCTCAATCATTGCCTTAAACAACTTTTTATCAAATAATGTCTTCTTTAACTCACCACAATTTTTACCTTTGTATTAAGTTTGGACAAAACATAATGCTTCGCGTTATGCCCAAGCCTAATATAAAGAAAACAATTCTTTCGAAGATATTACACTGAATATTAGAAAATTTTGTCATTAACGCTTTGTTATCATATTGTTGATTATTATACACGAAATAATTTGTAACTTGCAACGTTTCATACCTCTAGTAACTACATACAAGTATTGGAAATTATTGAATCAGAAGGTTGAGTGAATAATTCTTACAAATTTTGTTTTAGATGAAGGTAGAGGATTATTTGAGGATAAAATAAAAAGTTACAATTAGCGGGGTTGTGTTGAAACAAACTAGTATTGCAAGGAACATCCTCTGATAGAGGATTACGATTGATGTGAAGTTCTTAATGAGTGATGAGTTGTGAGCTAATTATGCACCCCAGGCGAAATTATTTTGAAAAATTAATAAAAAATTAATACACTTTTTGTTAAATCATCAGTTTAATAGTATATATATATATATATATATATATATATATATATATATATATATATATATATATATATATATATATATTATAATATATTTGATATATAATAACTGTAATAATATAACTAAAATGATAAAGAATATTTCTTCCTGCCTGTCATGTCTAAATAATTTTCGATTTCTGTCGCGAGATTGACGTTTGTTTCGACTTCATTTTCAATTGAAAATGTCTAAGTTATTTAACTTCTTTTACTACGAGCAACACTTACAGGAATTGTTGCAAGCCACCCAGAGGTTTAACATTGTGTTCTTTTATTTATTAATATTTTTAAACTTCGAAGATTTAAAAACTCATTTATACTAGCTGTCATAAACCGTGTCATAAGGGTCGTGGTAAGTCTAATCCCACACCAGGCTATTTCTAAACTTGTTTCTAATTTAATCTTTAAACTTTTATTTTAGTGAACCGCAAAAAATAAATTAATTTAAAGTTCTGGTAAATGGTAAAATGCGAACCATAAATCTATTGCTTGTTAGATTATAACTAATTTAAAAGAAAACTGGCTAATTTAAATAAAATATATCTAATATATTTAAAAATTGATGTATTTGATAAAAATATAATGTCTGTTGTGGTCATTAAAATGTCTTGGTTGGCTAAAAATTACTCAGTTTGCATTTTACTGACTACTTAAAGTTCTTGCCTTCTGGTTATTTTAATATAGTATACTTTTAGAACAATATGTTGTAGTTTTACATATTACATTATTACTTATTTACTTTTAGACAGTAGTGTAACATTTCAGGTGTTTTTGGAAACTTAGGCTAAATAATATTTTAACTCTCTTATGAGTGTATTTATATAGAATTTTATTGCTATTAATTTGAAATAATCAAGTTTATTTTTGGATATAACATTAAATCATAAAAACATGATACAGACATGTTAAATTCTGTATATTTTTATATATGCAGTATTTAATTTATCTTTAAAATAAGGATTTATTTAAGTAGTTAATAACAATTTAATTATTTATTTGTAGTTTATAATTATATCTTTAAAGCATCATTTTCAAACATTTTCATGTGAAATAACAAAATTATTTGATTAAATTTGTAAGCTATTATCTACGAAAATCATGCAAAGTAGTTGTGAAGAAATCATTTTAAATCATAAGCAGATTGAATCACAAATTAAAAGAAGCGGTCTTTAGAACTCAGAATGGTCGAGTCTTAAGATAAAGTTTTAATAAAGAAATTAAAAAAGATTGAATCATAAGACGAGATGGTTGTGAAAAGAAATTACTAATTGTTGTTTAGAGAGCACAGGTGTGAAATACTCTATTTCCATTTTTGTGCTTATTTGAAGTTAATAGTTATACTCTAACTACCGTAGTTATACTCTAACTACAGTACTCTAACTACAGTAGTTATACTCTAACTACCGATATTTTTAGATTTTTGATAAGAAATTTTATATATTATATTATTTATATATATATATTATTTATATAAGATTCTTAAATCAAATTTAACAGTCACAGGGTTCTTACATAAAATGTAACCATATGTAAAATAATTTTTTATGTACAAAATACAACAAAAATGTATATTTTAGGTGTTTACGTAACTTTTAAATAAGTTTATCTACATTATTTTAGAGAGTATGATTTATCAAGAACTTAAGGCTACCACAATTACATGAAGGTTTGGGGTAAAATTGTTCAGTTGCCATGTATCCTCATGGAGCAGCATTGGTTTCAGGAGAATCTACAAAATTGTGCTATAAGGCTTTAAACCTACCATATCTTGCATCAAGACTATATTTTATGATCTAATACTTTTATTTTACTTTAAAAGATATTTTCATGGTGTAAATCATTATACTTTATCGTTATTTCTTAATATTATTATTGTTGCATTATCTGAACTGATTTAAGCATCTTTTGATTTGAATTTAAATTATCGTTAAAGAACTTTAAATAATTGACTGTCTAATGATCGGATGATAAAATTTTTTTTTTTTTTTTTGTTATTACTATCGTAATAGAATTAAGTATCTAGAATTAAATAGTATAATATAATAATATTAAAATATATAATTATTTTATATAAATAGTATGAAATAATTATATTATTTTATATAAATAATATAATTAGCCTAACATTATTTTATATATTAATGTATAAAATAATATAAGGCTACTAAAAATATAAATACATTTCCAGCAAATATTCTAAAGCAGAATTTCAGTGTACCTATGTAGTCAGAGCAGACCACTGTAGTTTGCTTAACAGTTACTTAGTGGACCATTGGTAGAAGCCAACAAAAATGTCAGGCCAATGACAACTATTAACATATCGGAAAGTTATCAGCTTGCCATTTATTGCGGATACTACTAATGGTCCACACTCATAATCAGTAACTCATAATCAAAACTCGAATTAACTTCAAAAAAATGCCAATATAGATCCACTGCAAATCTATTAAAACAATAGGTTATTTTGCAACTGATACTAAGTTTTATTTCACTAATAATTTAGATGGGTTCTTATACAAATAGAAGAAGAGTTAGAAAGCAAGTTAGTTGAGATATAAAAGAAACTTAAGTTAAAAGTTGTGATTAGAAAGTTAAATTATAACCCAGTAATTTTCTAATGATTGTTGAAGTACTTCTAATGACAACAATCTATATAAGAGTGATAACGAAAATGCAAGAGAAAATTTTCCTTTTTAAGGTAATAATAATTAATATGACAATGATCTTAAATGATCTTATTTCACAATGATCTCAATAATCTTATTTCACAACAGACTCAGAAACACTTTTTTTTGTTTGATTTTTACTAATATCTGTATAAAGGAATTTAGATACAAGCTAACTTATTTTTGCAATGATGATATTGTTTAATAATTTTTTTGTTTAAATAGGATTTGAAAAAAATGTATTGATTCTTTGTCTCCATGTTTATGCAGGTAATGCATCATTTTAATTTTATTATATTTATTTTTCACATTTATTGAGTATACATATATATAAAAAGATAAAATATATGAACATAATACATAGTATTATGTTCATATATTTTATCTTTTTTTAATATTTGTTATAGATGTAGACTATATTAAAGTTGCACAAAAGACTTAATCGGATTTTTGTACTATTTTAATTTGTATTATATATATATATATATATATATATATATATATATATATATATATATATATATATATATATATATATATATATATATATATATATATATATATATATATATATATATATATATATATATATTTAACAGTAGTTATGGTATTGCCTAAAAGCTAAACAAAGAAAAGATGCAAGTTCTTAGATTTCTATCGAATCGATTAACGAGTAGCGTTCGAACGTCAAAGCTTCTTTCAAGCAAATTAAAGACTCAAAATTCGTAAGGAAGCCAAGCAGTCGAATAAAATATTATTTTTTAATATGTATAAAATTTCATAATTCTTTGAAAATATTTATTCAATAACGTTTGTAGGCACCTAAATTAGCCTATTTTGTATCAAAGTCAAATTTGTTTTTTTTACCTTAAGAGTTCTTATAAAATGGCTACTATTATTATAAAATAGTATTGCACAATAAAAGCAATCAATTAATATAATCAATTAATATAGTAATTACAAAGTCAAATATAAGTACAACAACACGTGTTGAGCCAGAAGAAGTACCTATATATATATATATATATATATATATATATATATATATATGTGAATATATATATATGTATATATATATATATATATATATATATATATATATATACATATACATACACCTTTATGACGCAAAATGTATGATCGCATCAAATTATCTAATATCTATTAATTTAAGATCTTGTCACTAATTCAACAGATATTACAGATTATAATAGAGATAATAAAGATTCAAGAATACCTTATCATGTAGTCAAAAATATAAAATGATATATTATATGGTCAAGAGTAACTATTTTTCTTTATAAACTCAGAGTCAAACAAGCATGAATGAGTAAGCAGCATTAAATTAAATATGAATTATATTGGACTAATTAGTTTGTATTTAGGACTAAAAAATTGTCTAACAGCAAATCAATCTATAATACAAAGTACCAAGATGCTCCAGTTAATTGTACCATCAAAAATTTTTACTTCTGCCTTGTTTTCAAATGCAGAAGTTAATGTGTTTTCTTGTTTATTTAAAGTTTGTAAGTGTTGCATTAACTCATTTATACCATCATCATTACCAGGTTGCTCCATTCTGAATGACACGGCTCCATTAGGATCATATATCTGACAATACAAGGGTAGAAAACCTTCTTCAGGCCTAAAATTTTCAACACGATGCAAAATTTGCCTAGAAACCCTAAAACAAAAAGGCAATTTTTGTGGGTTGAGGTATTTTAGCTGTGAAGAAAGCAAAATATACAAAGGAACTATAACACCTATCCTAATACCTTTTATTTCTACAGCAGTTTATTTCAGCTAGCCTAGGCTCTTCTCTTTGATTTCAACTACAATTTACCTCAGCTAACCTAAGCTTATCTCTTTTATTATAGCGACAGTTTAATTCATTTTGTTTAGCATGGTTTCTTTTATTTCAGCGAAGCCTATAATTTTACTATTTAATTTTCAGACATAACTGAGCATCAAAGGAGTGTGTAAAAATGACGCTTAATATAACAAAACCTGCACTTTTATTTTAAGATTTAACTTTTAGTTTTCTTTCTTACATTGTTTTAAATAAAGTGTAAGCAAATAAAACAGAGTGTAATTAATTAGTTTAACTATATTCTACCTCTACTATTAGTCATATTTAAATTAAATATATTTAACATATTTAAACTAAAGTTATAAATAAATTGATATAATCTTTATAACTAAGTGATGTTATATGTTTAATGTTGTTATTAATATATTATTAGTATTTGACCCAAAAAATTAAAAATAAATTAATAAAAGTTACAAAACTTTTACAAATAATATCTCATAAATAAAGCAAACTAAAAAAGTTCTAAAGGCTGTCTGCTCAACAAATATTGCTATCTTTAAATGGTGAAATGTAATCCTTCCTCAAACAATCTTATTAAATATAATGCAATATTTGCAATTAATTAGTAAATACAAAATTATTAATTGAAAACTCTAAACCTCTATAAACAATCATATATTAGCTTCAAGTAAAAAACTTGAAAATATTGAAATCTTGACTTAAACTGTTTTAATTTTTTAAATATTCAATAATTTGAATAAAAAATTTCATTATATAAAACATTAAATATTATTATGAATAAAACATTTTCTATACGAAAAATCTTTAAAATAAAAAGTATCTAACACTTACGTACACTTTGTTCACATACTTTTGTAAAAAACAAACAATAAAGTTAAGTTAAACATATTTAATGAAGGAAATAAAGACTCCACCCTACGGGCATTTTTTTTTAAGTTATATACTAAAAGTCTTTTAAACATGTTTTAAGCATCTTTTAAATGTTCTTTATGTAAGAATGTTTAGAAGACGTTTAAAAGACATTTAAAATACATTTAGAACGTAACTTTTAAAAACAAATGGGGAGGAGCTATTTTAAAAATAGCTCCTCCCCATTTATACATATAACCCATTAAATGGGTTATATGTATAAATGAGGAGAAGCTATATTTAAAAGGAAGTCAGTTTTTTAACCAAATTTATCATAAAAAGAATAAATTATTAAAAATAAAGAACAGAGTATTTAAATCAATTTACTCAAAAAGTAACAATATTAAAAGTATTTATTAAAGTATAAACCTGTTAAGTAAAATTTACTTAAAATTATAAATATTAAAAAGATTATAGATATTAAAAAACTATATATCTTTTCAGCATTTTTTATAAAAACATTTATTTAACAATATTATTTTAACACTTTTCTAACACTAACTACAAACAGATTTAATTTATGTGCTTCATCATGACAATATACCACTTAACTGGCATGACAACAATCATGCTGTCAACAAAGCCAAGTCACGTTATAGCAAAGTACACCACTTGGCTATCAAGGTCAACACTTTTGCTGTAAACTAAGCCAAGTCACAACAATTTGAAATCATGCAAACAACATAATAACCAATGCTTGCCAACTCCCGATAAATATATGTAATTTTAGTCGCAAAGCATTGTGGGATGTCTTGCGGGACCAAGTAATCATAAACAACGCAACTCTTAGTAAAATATTTATCTTTTTGCATTTATCTTACCAGAGGGCTTCCCATAATAAACTTTTCTTTTATAAATTAAAATAATTTTAAAACTATATCATATTATTGCTTATAAAACTTTTATATATCATCTAACATTAATATGTTGACGCAGTTGTAAATTTGATGTAAATTTAACATAGTTTGCATAAGTCATTTTAATCATACTATCTCTTTATTCGTTTCATATTAGTTTAATATATATACCCCATATTAGTCTAAATATATAACCCTTAATTAGATCCTAAATATATAGTTATAGTACTTAGAGAAAAAACAACAATAATAAATATCTTGTTTCAAAAATTATCATTAAAATAAAATAAGATATTCTCATATAGTGTCTGATTAAATTTTCTTCTAAATGAAAAGCATGATCAATATGTTCGTCATAAAGAAATGTAAAATAGCAATGGTTTTTTATTACTTTTATAATTTGTTGTATAATTTTTTTTTTTTAGTTAATTTAAGTTTCATTTGTGTTATAAAAACAGTTTTTATTTCGTGAAGTAGCACTTGTAAAACAGAGTCAGAATTAAATAAGTTACTTTCACAGGGTGTCACACTTGAAAGAACTTGTACACGTTTTTGACAGACTTGAACTTTCTTTATCAAATCATCTGCAATTAATTTTAAAACCTGTTTAATTGACTATAAAACTGAATCAGTTAAAATATTTTGTAATGTGTAAGGTTTTTGTTTCATTTTAAACAATGCAGTTGGATGCTTAAAAATCAATTAATCATTTGCAGAAATTTGATTCTCAAATACTATGTTGGTGATTAAGTCAATGGTAACTGCAGCCGAGAAATCTGATTCAAGGAGACAATTACTGTTAAAGTTAGATTGTTTTATTGAAAGGACAACTAAGAAGTTTTTATATGCTGATTTAAACTGCATTGCTGTTTGTTTGTCATTCCAGCCTCCTTTGCTTCGTTTTAATATAAAAAAAATCGTAAACAGTACTGATTAAATTGAGCTGTGCAAACATAAAAAAATATCCTCAAGAAACAATTTGTTTCCCAGACAAAGAGTATTAGAAATAGAGACATCTAAACCCAATGACTGGATTATTTTCGTGCATAGCTCCTTGATCTCTTCGTTTTGTTCAACTATTAGTTTCAACATATGTTGATTAATACCTATAAAAAAATTTTGTTGAATATATCTTAAAATTTAAATATGGGATAAGTTGCCTTCACTGTAAAAAAAAGAAACTAATTTTCACCTAAGTATACAAAGAATTTTATATGCATGTGTTTATAAAAATTGTAAAATATATGCACATGTGTTGGAGTAAATCATATTTTTGTAAGGCTGTTTATAATTTATTTTGTATATATTTTTGAGTACACACGTATTACTAATTATAATTACAAACGATTGAAAATGTTCTTAAATTATACTAATTTATGTAAACTTAAACTTTCATTTGGATAATTAAATTATAAAGATAATTATTTGAAACCTGATAAATGTTTTGGAGATAATTTGTCATTATTTGACATAAAGTTTGACAACTTTTTGGGCGCATTGGTACACGGCCTGATTTCAACCAATTCTGGCGTAGAGCTAAATAAAAAAATTTTGTACTTTAAAATATATATATATATATATATATACTTTTTTAACTTTTCCAAAAAATTTTCCAATGGAAACGCGCTAAAACAATCAAGTGGACCAAATCTTTTTGCATCTGAAACTAAATGCACAAGATTGTGAACATTATACACTAAAATTCTTTTTTATACAAAATGTGTGCATTCTGAACAAATAATTTTAGAAGACTCCCAGCATACTCTGAATGTGTTTTACATAATCGAGGGTTCACCAAAATACTTACTCCATGGACCAACAACAAAAAATGTTTACGAACTAAACTTTTTTGGTTATAAACATTTTTTGTTTATAAACAAAAAAAGTTTAGAAACTCATCAACAACTCCTTTTAATGCAGCATTACCAGCATAAAAAAGGAAGGTTCTAAGCTCAGTTGCTTTCCAATAACAAATTTTTTGAATAGCACGTGGTTTACGAGAAAATTCATTGGGGAAGTCTTTAGCCATGCTAATTAGTTTATCTGAAATTTCAGCAGTTTTTTTTCTGCAGGGTAACGGCCCATAAGACCTCCTTTACCTATCCACTGTTGAACTAACTTACCAACTAATATAATCAATTGGAAAATTTGTTACCATTCTTATTTCAAGCTCAAGTAATGGAGTTGAATCCTTATGGTGCTTTTGGTCATCCATTGCAGCAAAACCTTCATTGGTACGTAATTAGCAATTCATATCTGTGTATATTACTCTTTCACTCCATTCACCTTCAACCACACATTTTTCACAGGCAGAGTATCCACTGTGAAGCCTAATATTTTTTAAGAAAGCTCTTGCAAGTGCTTCACAAACAAAAGTACCTTTTTGTATAGTGTAATGAGCTCCGTTAAACAAAATACATTGTAACAACAATTCTTTAGCCTCTGTAACAAATTGGTCTAAATATTTATTAAGTGAATCTGGCTTTGTTTTGTTCATGTATATACCAACAACAAATGGTTTTGGCTTTTGAGATTGCATAACATAACACAGTATTGGCCAAAATTGATCTAATGTACTTTTAGATTAGGGAATACCACCAACATTTAAACATATTGTTAACACATTTTCTTCATTAGTAAGTATTTGATTAGAGAGAAAGCTTTCAATACCACTACGCAGTCCTAAATGATAGTAAGTCCCATTTCCTAGTTCTCTAATTACAACACTGTGTGGAGTCTTAAGCAGTGTTCTGGAATCTTGGGGCAATAAGGAGTGATATGGGTTTAATAGTTTCAATAGTGATGTTAATGATATATGTGTTATGTTAAACTTAACAGTATAATAATAATCATTTTATTTGCTTCTATTTTATATATAAAAACATTTGTAAATATTATTCAATAACTCTTATGATTTAACTTAATTTTATATTTTTCTTAAACATATAATTATATATTTAAGCAAAGAGATAAAAATATAAGTTTTTGTGCTAACAAAAATAGCATTTGCTAAAAAAAAGGTATAAAACTTCATTATAGATTTTTTACTTTATTTCATTTATTTTCAGATTATTTTACTTTGTAGAAATATATATTCTTAATAAAAATATGTGTCAATAATAGCATTTTAAAATAATAAACTAAATTCTACATGCAGGATGCCAACAATACGTTTAAGTAAAAGTCAAAAATCGGTTAATTTTTTTTCGTTTATCTACAACACGGGATATTTTGTAACTTGAAGGAAGGGCCAACGTTGGCTCAATTCGTTGATTTTTATTTTTTTGCTTTTGAGGAATCAATGTTCGCATCCTAGATCCAACGTTGGTCCAACAGCAGTCTAAATTAATAAATATTATTAGTTCGTTCTGTATTGGTTGTCAAATATTATAATTTATTTGATTTTTATGTCCAAACGTAAAATTTAACATACGGTAATAAACTAAAATAAATATTACTGTTTAAAACGCATGTTTTGTATTTTTGTTTGGCTTTATGTTGGCATATAACGTTGGACCAACAATAAAAATAAACTAAATAAAGTGTGCTATCTGGGAAGACTATATTTGACTAGTGTATGGTAACATTTCTATTTTCACGTTCTCATTAAATATTTTTTATGTTGAAGAGAAAAACATGTCATTGCAAGTATCAACTACTAATAAGTTATCAAACCCCACAATTTCAATAAAAAAGGTTGCATAGAATGTGAATTTGGAGTATCGAGATCCTTTATAGCAAAAAGGATGAAAAAGGTTAAGAATAATAAAGATATGTGCATCGCCCATATATATAGACAGCCAGCGCGAATAGGCGCCATGTGGAGGGAGTGCCATTAAGATATTTGCCAACTTAAAAATAAAAATCATTGATTCGCAGACGAAAAAAATGTTTCCTACAAAATAATTCTACTTTCTTTTAAAGTTGATCATTTATCAGTAAGTAATGTTTGATGTTGTATTAACAGAAGCTGCATACACCAACCGAAGCATTAATTTAACATTCGATAAAAGATGTTTTAAATATTCAAATATTTTAAATATTTCTTTTTAATTTGATATATTAAAAATACAGAAAAAAACTCCATCGTAGTTAGTGAGTTTTGAAACTAACTTTCCTGGGGGATATAGTACAATTACTTTTTTTAAATATTCGGGATGACAACTTGATTTTAATGGCGTTGCAAATAGGCTAAAAATAAGCTCTGGTCGGAGGAAGTCAAAAAATTTCTAAAACCGATGAGTGCAGAGTTATGTGATTTTGAAGAATAATGTTGTTTAAGCTTTACCTTGTTTCCTTCTACTTTTCATTAGATGCCAACTTCACCGTATGATGCCAACGTTTTAAAAAAATTTGGAAAAACTTTACTAAGTCCATTAGGAAATAAAAAACAAATAAAATAAAAATTCTGATTCTTTTTAAATGTTATACTCTAAGTGTGAAAATTCATTGAGCTATAGTGAAGTAAACAGACATTATTTTATTTTATTCCATTTAACAGATAGATTTTTTAAATATCAAAGTAAATGATGAGTTATGTAGTTTTTCCTCATATTTTATTTATTTTTTGACGTTTTAAAGAGATCTGACTAAAAAAAAAAAATTTTTGATCATAAAAAAAAATCCATCTGTTAAATGAATTTTATAGGTATTTCGAGCAAGTACTGAAAATTTCAGATCAAATGAACAATGCTAACTCAAGAAACTGTGTTTTGAAGTTTAAGCAAAAATAAAAAAACGCGAACTGAGATAAACAGCATTAAAAAATTCTTGATATAATATTTACAATATTAATTTAAAATCCTCCTGAAACATAACTGTCATTACATTCTTTTGCTTTCTCCTCCTCTAGGTGACCTTTTTTAATGGCTCTAAGAGTTTTTCTTCTTTTTTTTCCCTTCTCTGATGACTTGCACCTCATTTGACTAATCCTTTTTTTGTTTTTAGAAGTCGCTGAAATATTTGATACCTTACCATGTAAACCAAAATGTCTAAAAACACTAATAACACCCTTTGCACCATCATTGTATGCTAAAATAGCTGAATACGTTTCCATTTCCAGTGTTGATTTAGAAACAAAAACTTTTTTTGGTACACGAGCCCAAATAAGTCCATTAAGTGCCTCGTTAGCATTTTGTGTGTTTCCATGTAAACATTTTGATAACAATTCATCTGATTGTAAATTTATAATTATTGGTAGAATTAAATCTTTTATCCACAGAGGTATGGTAGATTTGGGTTTATAATTCTTTTGATTTAGAGCCCAGTATTTGCACCAACTATATTTTCCACGAGGACAAAACTGGTGGCGTGCGTAGGAATCAGGAAAATTGGTGAAATGGAAAAGTATGGCATAAACTGCTTTTTTCATTGAATACAAGTTTCCCACATTAGATCTGATTGCAAGACCATAGAAATTTTGCATTGAATTAATGCAGTTTTCAGTGAGTTTACCTCTGCCTGATATTGGTTTTTTAGTACCTTTTTGGGCTTTGACAAGGTTTCGTAGACGTGTTTCTAACTGTTTTTGAACATATCCAACACATTCCAGTTTTACAGGCATAATACCATACTCTTTGTAAGGATCTGCTTCTATTACATCATTAAAAGAAGATGTATCCCCATCTCCTAGATATTCTTTATATATCAACTTATTTTTTTGTAAAGATCTCTTAAACATAGCCACAGCTCCTACAGATTCCATACTACCCGATGAACCCTTGTGATTCGATTCACACTGGTGATCAACCAACCAACACTGTTACTCTGGAGTTCCTTTTTTAGATCTCCACATTTTACATCCATTGCAATGTTTGGTAAATATCTCTGCATCAATACATTTATCACTACAAACAGCAGTTACAACACCATTCAACGAATTATGACCTCGCTTTTGCCATGAACCATCAATAGAAATTCTAACTTCTTTCATTTCAAGAGAGTTGTTTATTGATTTGGTTTCAAAAGCAGCTTTTTGCATACTTTCCTCAGCAGCAATTTTGTATACTAACATGGCAGTTTTATTTAACTTATTAAAGCCATTAGGCGACAAACAATAAAGATTCATACAGAAGGAAAAAGTTTTCATTGACTCATGGCCCGCACCTATTTCTCGCAATCCGATGACAGCTCCCAGGTTGATCTCATATGGTGATTCTAGAGATGAAAGTTCTTTTTTATAAATAGGAAATACAGTATCAATAGGAAACTCATTTGTGTTTAAAGAATTCTTTGACTTTGGTAAAGTTCTAAAATTTTTAGAAAAGTTACACTTTGTACACTTCATCTCAAGTAAATGACAAAAGCCCATGCGAGAATTAACGTTATCTTTGATTAACAAATTTCCAATAAAGCAATTGGGCAAACAGTGTGTGCAATTAATTTCTTTAACAATAAAAAGTTAATAAGTATAAAATAGTCGTCAGAGTCACATTTATCCGAGCTGAACGATACATCTAACTTTCTTGAGCTAACACAAGAAATCTCATGATCTGCAGGTTTTGATTTAAGAATATCAGATGGTTTAAACCCATTCCGTTTTCTGCTCTTCTTTCTAGTACTATTTTGTTTATTTGGCATTTCTTTTAAATATATTTATATAATAAATATATAATATAAATCCAAAGGGTAAACAAACAATAACACTCCAAATCTTTCAAATCTGTTAGCAGTTACAAAACGTGTTTAATGGTTAAGAACAATTACTTTTAATTGAATTTCAATTCGGAAAACATAGATGTGACATCAAGCTTACAAAGCTTGAAGACTCCAGTAAAATTGAGCTTATTTTTAGGGAGAAATTGCCCTAACAACCATGTTAAATATTTAGTATCTCCGTTGCTAAGGAAAAAAAGATACACAGTGTTCTAATAAAATGCTCATATCTAAAGAAAGATAAATTATTTAGCTCTGAAACTTTGGCTAAACGTTCTTTGATTAATTTGACACATATTTTATGCAAAATTGTAAAACTCAAAAAAATTTTTAGTTTTCTAGTTTTTTTGGTGTTGTACCACCTTAAAATTTAACTTAAATTTAAGTCAATTATAAATTAGCCTTATTTATCTTTTTAATCGTTCAAATTTTTTACACATAATTTGAATTTTCTTTACAATAAAAATGCTTTGATGTTCAACAAAATAAAATATGTTTTGAAAAAGATTAAAACAAAAACGTTTCCATAAATTCTTTATTCATAAAAACTTTACCTTTTTAATTCCTATAAAGTAAAAATATGATTTTTACTTTACAACTCTTCTTTTTATAAATCGAAAAAATAACAACAAACACACGATTATTCGCTCTAAAATTCTAAAATAAAATATTCTAAATTTCACCTTAAACATATAAAGTGAAACTATGTAAAATTGATTCCCCGAAAAAGCTAAGAAAAGTTCGACTGGTCTGGCTTGGGAGACCTTTTCGATTGACCACATGTAGTCAAAAAACGCGCTCTTTAAATTTAAAAAGCCTAGAATCTACTTAAAAATACAACGCATGATGACGTATGCGAGATTAGCATTAAACATTGAATTTTTACAATATATATATATATATATATATATATATTTTTATATATATATATATATATATATTTATATATATATATGAAGCTGTTGATTGCTAAGGTGTATTTTCTAACGATTGAGAAGAACATTTTTTATTTTCCTATACATTTAATAACCTCAACCACGGTTGTTGAAAACCTAATAATTATTCGGTATTTACATTAAATAGTAAGTGGTGAATTATACGTACTGCTCAACTATTACTCAAGTACTTGAGTAGTAGTTGAGCTTGCTAAAATTAAGTTTCCCTTAATTAAATAAATGTAACCCAAAGTTATGAGTTTAATCATACCAATTGCCACAATGATTTAGAGTTTTTGATACCTCAAAACCTTAAGGATTAAGATGCATAAAAGTTTTGATTTCTTAATACTGAACAACATCAAATACTAATTTGTTGTATCAAATACAATTTGTTAAATATCTGGTTCATCAATCATGAACCAGTCGATAGAGATCGGTTCATTATGAGCCTAATTTGGTCAGCAAAGAAGAGTTTGTGATAAAATACAAGATGATTTCACAAGACTTTCAATTGCCTAAAATTAGGTTTTCTATAGAATTCTGCATAGAATGAAATATTGATCAAAGTAAAGTTGTTTGTATTAACAAACAATTTTACTCTGATCAATATTTTATTTTTATCATGAACCAGATATCAATTTGTTAAATATCTGGTTCATGATTGATGAACCAGATATCAATTTGTTAAATATCTGGTTCATGATTGATGAACCAGATATCAATTTGTTAAATATCTGGTTCATGATTGATGAAACAGATATGAATTTAACAGGCCTTGCACACGCACTGCTTGCGTAAAAAACTGGAGGCAATTTTAAAAATATTATTTCGTAGCCATTTACATTTTCAGTTTAATTGATTTTCGCCTGAATATTGTTTTTGCGTATACCTATTAAAAGTAACTTATAAAAAGTAAAAAAAAAAAATTTGTTAATATACTTTTTTTAATTTTATTTATTATTAAGTATATTTAAAAATAAATTGTGATGCAATGATTTATTATATAAAGTAAAATTTATAATTTGCTAAAATTTTTTCCAGCTTTAACCACAAATTTTTTAGTGTGTTTTATATAAGAAATTTGAGAGATAATAGAGATATCCATACAAAAAAAATTTTTTGTAGAATAAAAAGCAGATTCAAGTTTATAAAGATATTTTACAAAACACAAGTTTTTGCCTTAAAACATTGCAAACATCAAATAAAGCTTCTGTTTTGGCTCCTTCAGTGAACGAGGTGAATAGAGTTTACAATAATTATTTAACAAAATGTTTGTCATTGTTAATCCATGATGTCTTTCTATACCTAATGAGTAGTATTCTGATACCATCGTAAGGAGGTTACATAGTGATGAACGACTAGTGTTATTGCATACTTCATAAAAAAGAATGTAACAGTAAGTTACCTATTGTCAGACTTTGTCACTAGGAATAGTTAAACCTCCTCGATTTATATTTTTTACAAAATTGCCATATGCTTCATAGAAATAAAAGGTGTCATCTGGATTTTTATCTTTACGAATAATGTACCCAGCAATAAATACTAATGACATTTTAATATCGGCAGCCAATGAATCGCTAAGAGCAGGCAAATTGTCAATAATGTTGCAAATATCCTCGCATGGTAAAAATTTGCATTTTGGACAAGAACGATCTGAACTAAGATTAATTAACACATCTGAACTATTCTCAGACTTTAACAGCAACTTTGTACGATATATAGTTCTTTTTTGAAGAACTTGTTAAACAGAAATAAAATAAGTTCCTCCTAAGCCTTGTCGTAATTTTCCGAAAAGTTTTTCTAATGGATTTAATAATACATACTGTTGAGTTGTGTCTAAAAGATATTTTGACAGCTGAACCAAGCCATAACAGGTCTGAGCTAAACAATTAGCAGTATTTTTAGTTAGTAACTTGATTCTTTTTCCTTTTCCTAATAACACATACTGTTCCTATCCTAATAACACATACTGTTGTGTTGTGTCTAAAAGATTTTTTGACAGCTGAACCAAGCCATAACAGGTCTGAGCTAAACAATTAACAGTATCTTTAGTTAGTAACTTGATTCTTTTTCCTTTTTTAATTTTTTTCATATCTAATGCAAAATCACCAATTGCAGAAAGTTTGCTTAAATTTTCATCATTGGCAGAAAAAATGGCAGATCTATTAGAATCTTTCCAACAAATGTCTGCATATGGACTGTGAACAATACAAATTTTCCAAAACTCAATGACTTAAGAGATAAAAAATAATTGTTCCTTCATTTTCATGCAGGTCTGGATGACTTTTTAATGCTGCTAATGTTTTATGACAAAACACTTGCAAACAAATGATAACTTTTTGGATATCGGCTTTGGATAAACAGAGACTTCTGTTAATTTAGACATTTTAGCAATATTCTTTGATTCAAACTTGTACAAATTAATAATATCAACCCACCGTGCTATTTTTTTTTCTCCATCAATATAAAATTCAAGCTCTTGTGTTTTTTCTGTTATCTAGTTATTACTTATACTTTTAAATAAATGTACATAATCAAATAAAGAAAATATATTATCTTTAGTACACCATTTTTTTTTTTTTTTGAAAAAAATTGTAAAACTTCTGTTTAACTCTGTTACCATCACAGACAATAGCAACAACATTACCTCCATTATTTTTAATTGCATCAAAAATCAGTGTTGTTTGTTCGAAAATAAATTCAGTACCAAGTTCTCTGACTGGTAACATTTTGTAAAGAAATTTTGGTCCATTAAACAACGTTACAATCAAAAAGCTCACTATTGAGTTTGATCAAAGTCATAAGAATACATAGTCTGGAAACACGGACCATTTTCATTGTAACTGGAAAACTACACGACGACCCGGCGAACCTGCACAAGTTTATAATAATGGCAAGTTTTAGCAGCGATTTTGAGAAAAATAATGATTTGGGATGTTTGTTTCACGTGTTTGAAGGAGGATTTTTGAATGATGACATTAACTTAGTAACAGATATAGATTCCATTGTTTCTGAATACGATATTTATAGAGATAATGTCAAGCAACATGCATGTACTCAGTGTCCTAAACTATTCAAAACAATTAGAGGTTTAAAAAGACACATTGCATCGAAGCATATTTTAGAATGTTTTGAAAAATGTTCTGTAAAAATGTCTGATGCGGAGAATTCTTCTAATAAATTGTCACCGCTAAAGCTGAAAAGCATAGTTGAAGAATGTGCAAGTTTATTGGAAATGGACATGTGCCTGCCATTTGATGTAAGAAAAAAGTTCTCATGCGAGCAATTTAGTTTTTCAATAGATGATGCTGAACATCTTTGACAAAAATTAAAACCGAATATAGAAAAATTTAAAGGCAATAGTGATTTATTTTATCAAGAGTATTATGGACTGCTGAGCGAAAATCTACTAGCTTCACACTTCAGTGATATAACTTTAAGCAATACACTACTCACTGAATTGTCTGCCATTATATTAAATAATCTTTCTAATATAAACCCAAATATAATTGAATCTGTTGGTACAACTCAAGAAATAACTGAAATAGAGAAAAAGATGATACTCAGATATAGAGAAGATGATATAGAAACTGATATAGAGAAGATGATACTCAGGCACTTGTTAATATTACAGATAGAGGGGGTTTGTGGAAAGTAAACAATATAATTCAGGATCTCTTTCTAACATGCGAGATTATTTTTTGTAAAAAAACAACACAAGTTCCTTCAAAAATAGATCCTGAAGTTCTAATTGACTCCATGTCAACAAATTATATTGTTTTATTTCTTTTTAAACAAGTTTGCAATGATCCAGAATCAACCGAAGTTAGTAAGAATTTGCTAGAGCACTTAATTACATTATTTGTAAAAGTTCGTTCGTTTTCTTATGCCAAAGATGTTATTGAAAAGCATAAAATGAGTAAGAAATCTTGTAAGACTCGTTCATTGCGATGTGAAATTAAGAAAGCAAGTGAAGGAAATTGAAATTGAACATAAAAGGCTATTTTCATAGCCACATATCCTTTTAAAACATTAATGGCACATAAACTACCTAAATTCTGTTTAAAAATTTACTTAATAGTTACTTTGTATAATAAGATAATCCTTCAATGTTTGCAATGATCCAGATATGATAAACTTAAAGTTAGGGTCAATTATTTCTAACTTTTATTATACTTACATCAGTATTTATATATATATATATATATATATATATATATATCTTTGTGATGACTCCTGGGAGGGCATTTTGTAATAACGCTAGGGAGGGCATTAGTAAAAAATTGCTTCAATTCTTTCTTAGTGGCATATTTATGTCACTATGGAGAACCATCCAAACCACGCAAGTGTGAAAACATGGATGTAAACATGCCAAAATGTATACATAGCGAGGAACAATTACTAACAGTTAATAACTGTATATACTTTAGCACGTTAGGATAACCTAACCTGACAGATATATATGCAGTTATTAAATTTATTAATGAAGTGTACCTGTTACCCAGCAATTTATTATTTTGTTATTGAAAATTATTTACTGTATTATTGTTTATTAAATACTGAATTTTAACATTTTATCAAATACTGTTATTGGATTGTAACATGAATGAACTTTTTTTTTAACTAAACTACAACAGCTTAACGTTCACTATTGTGGTTATATTAACTATATTGATATAACATTCACTTATAATTATAAATAACCAATTATAAAATATCAACCCACCTGGAAAATAATTTAGATTTTTCTTTGGTCATTTAAAAAAAGTGTTATTCCCTATCAATTTCATGTGTTGTTCAATCATCATGTGAATCAATTAATATAATTTCTTCCTTTTCCTTGATAAGTTTATTATTTCAATTAAATTTATTAAAATTGGTTATTTCATTTTCATGTTTATTTCAAACACCCAGTGGCGGATTAAGGGAGGGGGCTACTTTTTGTATTATTTTTTCATTATTCATTATTTACCTCCCCAATGCCGGAGGGGCCACTACAGTCAAGGAGGCTACTCTTTTTTTTTTTTTTTTATTTTAAATCGTGGTACAACCCTCTCAACTCTTTAACTCCAAAACACAAACCTTACAAGCAAAGATAGTAGTCGAGCTCCGAACCTCTCACATGCAAAGCGAGCGCTCTGACCACTACAACACTGCCGCATATCGACCCTAGCCCCACAATTTAGGGTATATAAAATATTGAAGGACTTTTTACTTTTTACTATTTTTAGCTTCTGACACATAAAAAAAATAATCCAAAAAAATTAATTGCCCCAGACCCCAAAAAGTATTAATCTGCCAGTGCCAACACCTTTTGTAAAGGGGCGTTAGAATAGTATTCGACCGTCGTTTTATTATTCTTAAAAATCCCCTAGTTTATTGAAATCAGAGTACCTTTTTTTTGGTGAACCCAAATACAGCAGTGTGAATATATTTTTAAGGGGAGAGGAGGAACCCTATTTGGTTAACTAAAATAAAAGGTCATCGGTTTCTTTGATATCTACGAGCTTAAAAATTCGTAGGTGAGACAAAGTTCAGGTTCGGTTTCCCTCGATTTTTAAATTTATTAACGTGCCCTAAGCAGACCTAATGGCTTCTTAGAGCACTTTAACAGTACACTGCCACAAGAAGATTATTATTTAATAAGTAACTTATTAAATGGCCTAAGTTAGCTCTCCGTTTCCAACTTCATCAAAAACGTTTATGCGCTTTGAGCACATCTTTAATAATAGACGTTCAAATTTAAATTTGATTTGTTGCAGGGCTGTACCGACGAGGGGGTGTGGGGGGGGCGGAGATGTGTAGACAACCCCCCCCCCTCCCCCAGATATGCAAAATTCTGTCGGTTTTTTTTGACGAAAAACTCGAAAATTATGACTTCTCTCGGTTTTAACTGAAATTTAGCTTTTAAAAAAAAACAAAAAAAAAAAAACGATCTTGTCGGTAAATTTAGCTTTTTTCATATTAAGCCCTCCTCCCCCCCCCCCCTACGTCTTTGTCGTTCGGTACGGCCCTGATTCGTTGGAAGAAATTTGAATGGTTGTTTGATTATTGGTAGTACATTCGTGGATCTTTTTAATTTTCTTGTTTTAAATGACACTTAAAACTTTTTTTTAATTTTGTCGTTAATAGTTTGAAGTTCTTTTGAGGGGGGGGAGGGTTACTCCCTTTAAAGGGGGTCAGTCTAGCCCTCCTAGCAGTGGCGAATTAAAACTTCTTGGGCTGTTGTGGCTTTTGTAGGCCTTTTTATGAGCCAGAGCCTAAAAGTGACTGAAAAAAAAGGTTCTCAAAAATTTAAAAGGTCCCTAAATTTGCGGGGCCTTGAAATTTTTTAGGAGTAATTACCCGTTCACCCCCATTTGTATGGACCACTGCCACTGAATGGTCTAAAAGGTCTATATTGGGCGACTGATTTGTCATAATGTCATCATAAATGACAAATAATGCTTTTAACATTTTGTAGTTATGAAAATAACCTTTTTTTTAAATCAATAAATGTGAAAATGAAGAGCTTAATGTTGGCTTTTAATTTGAATTAACGACTTGCTTTTTCTTTTTGGTAAAGGATTATTTTCAATATCTATGATATTATTGCTGTTAGATTGAACATTACCATTAATTGGACGAACTGAAAACTGCGACTTGATTGTATTGTCGTTGTAGCCAAAATCTCTGATAGACGGATTATCTTTTCTGCGACCAATTGCACGTTGTCTACCAAAATAGTTTTCAAGGTCATCTTGGCAGAATCGCTCAGAAAAAAAGAATTGAACACCATTTTCAAGTAAAACTTTAACAACTTCTTTGAATGAATGCACTGTAATTTGCAAACCTTCATAAGTTTCTGTAGAAATAAACATTTTTGATTTTGAGCTCTCATCAAAACTTCCTTCTCTTTGATCTATAGATTCTTTCCACAATTTAAAGTATAGGAGAAACCTAACCAAGTAAATCGTGAATCATCTACTGTATCATATGGTTTTAAAAATGGCTTTCTTTTCGTTATATATTCAGCACTATTTTTTACATTAAGACAATCAAAAAACATATCCATCATTAAACAAAATTCTGCTGTTCCAGCAGCTATTGGTGGTCCAAACTGCTTTAAAACATTTCCAACTGTTTCTCTCAATACTTGGGATGCAAGTATTGAGAGAAACAGAATACGGTGTTAAGTTTATATGATCGCTTGTTAGTTTAGGAACAAGTTTTAAACCTCTTTCTAAATCGGAATTATAAAATGTTGAAATATGATTCCAAAGAAGAAAAAATCCACTATTCCACATGTAGCGTGATTTACATCCAGAACCAGAATTACTTAGGCAGTTTCTAGAAGTTTTAATTAGATGAGGTACATCTGCAAAGAAAAAGATGAATCTATTATCTTTACTAAATAAGTTTTTAGTGCGATATATAATGTTATTTCCTGAGCCACCATCTAATTTCTTATGCATTTTAAAAAACTTTATTTGGAGATGCACCATCAGCAGTTGCAGCAATTACTTTCAAATTTATACTTTCAAGATAACGCACTGCTTTTCAAAATATTGGCATTAGTTGTGTTGATGTTACTCCAGTTGTGGCAAATGTTGCTAGACTATAGGAAAGTGGGTTTACTACACTTTTAACATGGAAAACTAAAACACAAGATGCTAGCTCTCTTACATTTTTAAGTGTTGCATAGTTTGTTTGAACATCTCCTAAATCTACAAATCCAATCAACTCACCAGAGTACTTATCCCAGACCAAATTTTCTTGAACTTTTATTTCGTCAAACAGAATTGTAACAAATCGTTCAGCACTAGAGAAACTAGCAGTTTTATATGCAAGATCACTTATGACTTGAAGATTAAAACCTCTTGAAGGATGTATATAATTTTTATAGTCTCTCAATGTGCGTAAACTTGGAAGAACTAAAAACCCTGAACCAGTCTTACTATCTAAACGCAAATCAGAATATGCTGACGAAGATTTAGCTGCTAAGTTAAGACAAAATTTTATTATCATTGGATGATACTTTAGGACTAGAAGCTTGAATATATTTTTGCTGCTTGTTCCAAAATAGTTTTATGAAGTCTGTAATATTTTTTTGATTAAAACTAGAATACAATGTTTTAAGGTCTTGGTCAAGTTCTAAATTAACCTTTTCACTTTCCATATTTAAAACTGTTTTCATTTGTTCAATTTGACTTTCCAACTGTTTGCATTTTAAACGTTGTTGTTGAAAACTTAATTTAATTCTTTCTGTAGAGGTAAACTTAAGAGGAGCGTTCAGTTTTGCAGGTTGTTTTAAAGTTTTATTTTTATTATTTACTTCATAATTCGATTTAAGTTGCAAAGAATGGCATGAAGAACAACAACTTTGGGATTTTATTAAAACATTACATCACGGTGAACGATAAAACTCATCTTGATTTAATCTAGGTTTGTTAGAAAGCAGCTTAAAAAGCAAGTAATTAAATTCTTTGGTTATAACATGTTTTTCAAATGTAAAATTTTGGTTAATTAAGTCTAAATTTTTTACTTCAACACCTGGGCAAAGAATAAGAGTTTCAATATGACTTATAAATTTAGATAAAGAAACATAAAAAAAAATCCTTTATATTGTAGGTACAAAAGATGATCTATTGGTAACATCCAACCAAAAATTCTAATACAATAGTCTAGCAACTCGTCGACTTATATTTCCAATTTAGGTAAAATATGTTCTTGAGAACTACAAGTAATAATTGCAAATCTCTCATCGAAAGATATTTTCCATCTTTCACTTTAAGAGAGTTTTAAAATACGTTTGATAAAATCATCAAAAGATTTGTAACATAACGGTGTAGTTTGAGAAATCAACTCATGAGTTTCTAAAAACTCCTTACGTTTTGTAATAGATAGCGAACTTCGCTGCGATGGATTACTTTTTTTGGGAAGATTTAGGGTTGGCAATGCTCCATCCTTTAAATTCTTTCGAGATTAGTAAACCCAAAATTGATCTTCAGTAAAGTGAAGCTCACAAATATAAAGATTAAAAGAATCAATTCGTTTTTTTAAAGATTCATCGATGAGTCTGTCTCTAGTAACTACGTTAATAAGGTCATTACTCCATTTCTTATTTGCATCATTAGTTGGAGTAGGAACTTTAAAAATGCTGATACCTTTGTGTCTTCTTGAAGTTGAACAACTAAATATTGCACAATTTTCACCAGGCATATCAAGAAAACTAATTTCAATCAAAACACAAATACAACTTAATAAAATAACGAGCAAACGCTAACAACAACAATCTTTTTGTGCAGGTTCGGAAGTCCGGAAACGAGAAAAAACAGAAAAAGTTAAAACAATACGCTATTGTTCGCTTCCAAACTATTCTTTCTTATAACTATGGTTTGATGTAAGTGGTATTATCTTTAGACTTACATTTAGATGTAATTCTTTCTAAAGTGCGTAAACTTGGAAGTTCAAAATCTTCTCTGATGGGACTGTAGGCTGATCGTGAAAGGCAAAAATAACAAATGCTCGCACTAATGTTTCAATTAAATACTTTTTTCCCCCAATGCATGTTTTGTTCATTGACAAAATTTGTTGATGTAAAACTTTTTTTCTGTGTGTTATTTCACAACAATTTAAAAATCTTAATGCTTCTTGGATATAAGAACATTTGTTCAAAATATAAACTCTGTTGGATGACAAAGTCATAACGCTACATTTAACTCCACAATGGAATGTTGCAAAACACTTTATTTATGCAAAGAAGAAATCTAGAAATAGCACTTTCCATTAAAAAATCTGAAGACTGAATATATAAGACTGAATATATAATATCATTGCTTAAGTAATTGGTAATAACAAAATTAAATTCATTAGCTTTTAGTTTTTCATATAAAACATCTATCTTTTCGTAAGAATTAAGTATTGCTAACTCATCCTCTTCTTTCCAGTAAACACTGTTAAGACTTTTTGATGTTTTTGTGGCACGGGTACAGTTGCGACTAAACTTGGCTTTATGCAACTAAATTCTGATGGAGCATCACGAGGTCTCAGCTTCCCATAATCACTAACAGTTAAATAACCTTTTGGCTAATGTCTTTCACATACTACGGTGTAGAATTATTAGTATTAGAAATATTATCTCTTGGTATTATAGCAATCCAACGTTTTCGTTCTTCAATTCTATTCTGAATCTTCAATTCAATACTTGGAAGTCGAAATGTTTTAACCTTATTCTGAGGATTATGATTACCATTGCAATTTGTTACACAACATCGACGAACCATATTTAGAATATATAGATACTTTGCCTTATCCTTCTTTTCTTAACCGATTCATTTAATTTAAAACTTGATAGTTGGTTTGAATACTGACGGGTGTTTTGTAATTTATGTAATTCGTGTTCCAGTTTTTTACGCAAGTCGCGCGTTGGCAAGGCCTGCTATTTAGTAAGCAATGGTTTAAACTAAATTTTACACGATGGTCAGTATTAAGTAAATAACGTAGGATTGCGCCCCTCTAAATAGATTTTACCTTTAAACGCGTAAAGCGTTATAGGTAGCATTGCAGACAAACAAATAACATATAATGAAAAAAATATGAAGGATAAATGCAGATATTGTGACCAAGCGTTGTTGTATATTACCTAAGAGATTATTTTATAACAGCGTTTGTTTTAGTGTTTTTTTTTTTTTTCAAAACAAAAAATTCTTAAACATTTTACTCTACTTCAAAAGAAAAAGTTAATAAGATATATATAACCCAGCCAACATGTTCATATGGGGCCTATATGGGCCCCACATGAGCTGTTTCATGGACCCCATATGAGATACCCACATGGAGCCCATCTAATATTTGTCCGCGGGTGCCACTTAGGGCCTATTGGGCTAGATTGTAAAATTAAAAAGGACCTCCTTTGATATATATTTTCAAAAAAATTATTACTCAAATTATTACTCAATAAAAATATTCGTTTAACTTTACGCGATAATTATAATAAAAGAAGTAATTAAGGATATTTATGTTTTTCTTCTATATCCTTTAACTTATTTATTGTTTTATACATTATTAATTCGCTAGGCTATATGTATTTGACTGTATTACCCTTGGGATTTCATTGTAAAATACATTGCAATTGACATACAAAATTACATGTAATAACATTGTTGCAACAAATTAATTCGTTGCCATTATTACTAAATTTGATCACCATATGTTTGTGAAAAAATATATAAAGATAATATACTGTTTAGTATTATATATTTCACCAAATTATACTATATTTATTGCTCTTTGTCGAAAATGTCAGGAGATACCTCTCGATGAAACGTCTTGTTTTTTGAGGCTTTTGTACGTTTAGCTCGATTTCCGTCTCGGTTACGTGACCCATTAAGCAAATTGGATAAACCGATTTCAACATCTTTTGAATTCGATTTTGCTTAAAGAGCATTTCTCTTTACAACCTCTGTAGAAGAAATTATTAATATTTAAATAATAATTCATATAAATAAAATTTAGAAATCTGATAATATTAATAGGCTAATTTAATATTATTAGTCGAATTGCGTCATTTTCTAGGCTTTTGTATTTTAAAGAAGTTTCTAGGCTTTTCTATACGCGGTTTTATATTCCACGCGGTCTTTCGAGCAAGATCTGCAAGCAAATTTGAGTTGTTGATTAGAGTATATATATTTTCATTATTATTCGCGAAGAATCGATGTTGTTTATTTATTTATCAATGTTTTATTTGTTCTTGATAATTTTTATTTATTTATTTTTATTTTTTTAGTAGAAGTTTTTATAAAATAAAAAATGACTGGTAAATTAGTTTTTTTACTACATATTTTATAATTAATAACAGTGATTGTTTTTAGAACAACTATTGTTTTAAAAACAATAGTTGTTCAGAACAATAATTTTTCAGAACAATTCGAAGCAATAGAAGACCTATTTAGTAAGTTTAATTCATTTTATTATTTATATTTTATTTTTTGTTTGGAGAAGGATTTATGAGAATAAAATTTTTTAGACAGGCATCCTGACAGCAAAATAAGTATGTTTTATTATTTATTAACTAAATTATCAGATTAGTTTCAAGTAGGAATACCATTTTCTCTAATAGCTATTGTTTTAATTTATTGTTTAACAATTACGTTATTAAATTAAAAAATACGTTTTTATTATAGATTATTTTTGTTTTGATTTTATTGCTTAATTTTTATTTTTTAGACAGACAGATAGATTTCAGTAAGTTTGTTATTTTTGTAGATTTGAGAGCAGTAAGCTTCTTTTTTATCTCAGCTTTTTTTATTGAAATAGCATAATATCATTGAATATGTTTTATATTAGGCAAATATACATTTTTTCTTTTAGGTATTGTTTCAGCAACTTTTACTAATGGCGATGTCTTTTATTTTATTCAATAAGAAAAGAGATTTATTTGAACATTTATTGTTTACTTACACTTTACTTATTATTTATTGTTTATTTGAACATTAACATTTATTGTTTATTTGAACATTACCAAAATAGCTTTTTTTAATTAATTTTTTTTTATTTAGTTATTTCTTCTGTAGCATCAACCTCTCCAGGTTAATTTATACATTTAATTTTTAACAGTAAAAATTTTTTACTTTCATCATGCTTAAATAAATTATCTTTATTGATTTATTCATTTCACTTAGTTGTGTCATCTGCACCATCGACCGTCCCAAGTAACAATACATTTATTTTGATTCTTCTCTTGAAAAACTTGCAATAAACATTCTTTATTAGAACGTTATCTTCAGGATTTAACAAAATATATATATTTTTAAATATATATTTTTTATTTAGTTG
>NC_061167.1:9769948-9777448 GCF_022113875.1 Hydra vulgaris | reverse complement strand
TTGAATAAAAACTTTAAAAAAATATCAAACTATTTAAAGTTGGTATGTTCAATTTGTTTGTACAGCCCATTTTGAGCAATTTACTGACCAATTTGTAATTTATGCAATTATTTCACTGGCCGGTCTGTAACTTTTGCAATAGTTTTCAAGTGATGTATTTTTTAGATTCTATGATTTCTTTAAGCATATTTGCATGTTATAATTATAACTTGACTCCAAATTTTATTCTCTAAAAATAAGAGAATAATATAAAAATCTTCAGGCTGTACAATAAACGAGTCTGGTCAATCGCAACAGATTTCCTTTAAAAAAATTTAGGTTTTCTATTTTCGTATAGTTGTTTGATCACTGTTAAAAATTTTAATTATGGAAACAGCATACATTTAAGAAGATTAAAAGACTGCACTGCATGTGAAGCTGGTATGTATTGTGCTGGTGTTGACTAGACAGCGCCAACAGGAGAAGGTGATGCTGGTTTTTTTTACAAAGAAACTTCATTTAGGTTGGTGTTTATTATTTAAAATTTTAATATAATGTTTATATTGTTAAAATAAGGTTTTTGTTTGATACCATATGTAAGTAAGTGCAGAGAATAGATACATATTAGAGTAGACAATTGTATTAGAGAGACAACTAATGTATCTAATTTTTTTCAGTAGACCTAAGATAAAATAATGATATACAAGAACACTTTTTGATTGGGATTTTTTGCCACAGTCTTTATTTTAATTCCAAAAATCACGAAATTACAAGTCAATTATTTTGAACAAAATTTTATAAACAAGGCATTTCCTGAGACAATCAAGTCTTGATGATATTCTTTTTGGATTTTGCAAGTAAAAATCTATTGAGGTAGCAAAGTTTAGGAATTTTCCCCAAGCCTCTATGAAGATAATAAAAGTCAAAGTTGCTTTGTATTGGCTTCAGATAATCACTAACATGCTGAATCAGCATTATTTTAACTGACGATATTTCTGAAACCCACCTGTATTTTTAACTAAGGTATTTGCAGTTATTATTTACTTAATATAGACTGCAACTGAGGTAAAGTTCTGAAAGGGTGTCATGGTCTGGATGAGTTTATAAAGTCATAAGCTTATATACTAATATGCTTGTGTAAATAATCATTTTGGCAACATGACTAGGTCAATAACTGTAGGTTTCACACCTTGTCTGGGTGGGTTTTATTGTGAAGGAAAGTAACTGACTAAACCTACAGTTTTATGTTATGGTGACTCTTTTTCTTTGTTAGGAGCAAAAACATTAAAACAAAATTATGAATATTATTATTGCTTATTATTGGGCTGCACACGTTCCATGTTTTAACAATATTTTTTTCGTTATTATGTTATGGTTTTATTCAATTCTTTTTAATGATTTCATATAACGAAGTTATAAAAATGTCTACTTTTTTTTGCATTTATATATCTAGCTAATCTAGAATTTATTTGTTTATTACTAATTATTATTGATGATGTACATTTCAGTATAAACTTAGGATAAACACATTTATAACAAGGGGTCGTCCATAAAGTATGTACGGCAAAAATTTTGAGGTTTGACCCTCCCCCTGTTGCAATGCACACTTTCAAGATTGTCTCCCCCCTAAATAGTACGTATGTTTTTAAATACCCCCCCCCCTCCCTACTAAAAATTAAAAATAGTAATTGGAGTGAGATTTGTTTAAAGTATGATATAAAATGAGGTTTGGCAATAAATCTAAGAATACTTTGAGGTGCCAAATAAATATATCTGCTCGTTTATTTATAATTTAATTTAATGTAATATTATGCTATTATCTACACAGGCGAATCCATAGGGTGTGGGGCGATGGGGCAATCACCCTCCATAGATGGTTAAAATTTTAAAAAAATTTTTTAAGTTTAAATTTTCAAAATTAAATAAAATTTTAATTTTTTGTTATGTTGTGTGAATTTTAAACTGTGTGATTGCTAGGGTAAAAGTCATTAAACCTGGAAATCGCTCTTCCTCTCATTACAAGATGATCCGTATTCACCATATAAAAAGAAATTAAATTCGTTCTCTCCCCTCGAACTACATATTTTGGATCTGCCCTTGATTATATACAGCTATTATACATTATACAGCTATGTATATTATACAGCTATTATATGTAACTAGCAGTAAGCAACCCGTAATGCGCGTTGTTAGTAAATAAAATTTAAAAAAAAAACGCGTATAGAAAAGCCTAGAAACTACTTTAAAATAGAAAAGCTTTGAAAATAACGTAACTCGACTAATAATAATGCTATTAAATTAGCGTATTCATGTTATCAGATATTAGCGCAATATTATATACAGCTAGTCCTGTATAATTTAAGAGTTATTAGCCTAAACAGGGGCTCAGAAAGATTCCAGAACCTAAGTTTCAGAACCCCAGCTTATGGGGTTCTAGAACCCTAATGTTTTCAAAAGCCCATTTTGCAATAGAGGTTCCAGAACCAGTTCTCTGGAACCCCTTACAGTCAGAGTTCCAGAACACCCCGGGTTCTAGAACCCCGAATAAAGGTCGGAGTTCTAATCCCTGCTTTAAAACTATTTGGAAAAAACTTCAATTAAATTAAATTGCCGGTATTTTTTATAGTTAAAAATTAATTTCTTTAAGTCTGACGATCTGGTCGATGAGTTGAAGATACCTGCAAAGTACAGTCCACAAATTTTTTTCAATTCAACACAAATGGCGTTCGCAGTAGATCAGGATGCGAAATGATTAGCACAGATTTACGGACAATTAAAGAGGTTTTATGCGTTATTGTTAGCATTTACTATTTGTTAGATCTATCGTATCCATCTTCTTTTTCACAACTGATGGGCCTTTTACAGGAGATGTTGCTAAATGAAAGCTTTGAAAAAAAATCAAAGAAGATTTTCTCTTGTATTAAACAGTTAACTTGATATTTTGAATGCGATTACTAGTTATTAACTTTTATATTTTATAAATTGTTTTATTTTATATTTTTAATTTGTTGTTATAACAACAATAAGTATACTTATTGTTGTTACTTATAATTTTATATTTATGTGGTTACTTTAAAAAAAGTTGGGAAATAAAGCTTTCTTTGAAGTAATAAAAATAGTAAACTGATTTTGTAAAGTTGTATCTTTTGACATGTATTTAAAAATATAAAAACTAATCCTTGCTTTAAGTAGTTACATAAATTACCAGATTTATTAGTAGATCATTGAAATGGTTTATGTTGTTTTATTTACAATTATGTTAAAATGAATTTATTTCGTCATTGTTTAAATTAAAAATATTTTATAGTATGTATTTTATGCCTCACTAGTAATAATAGCATTGAAAGATTGGTAAATACATCAGATAATTGGTATTAATTATATAATTTAGTTTATTATTGAATTAGTTTTATACTTGAATAAAAACAAAACATATAAAAAATATATATATATCATTTTTGAAAAAAATAACAGCATAATAACACCATAATGACACAAAACAACGCCATTTCTGCTGTTATATTTTTGTTAAAGAAAACAGCAAAATTTTTTAGTGTGTATCTTTAGACCAGTCAAAAACCTTAAATTTCATGCCAATGAAAACAAAGATTTTATTTTTTCAAAGGTATTTTGTCAGTTTTTTGAACAACAAAACTACAAGCTTGATTCTTTAAACTATTTTTTTCAAAACAAAAATATAAAAATAGTAATTAACAAAAGTTCACAAAAATGAAAATTTGTAAGAAAATGTTTTTATTTTGGTTAAAGTAATATGAACTCTAATAATAAATTACTCTCTACTTTTAAGCTGTAAAATTAACAATAATCTGCATAAAATGGCGATTCCATATATAATTCTAAAAAACAAGTCTTACTGTGGTAGACATAAATTTTTTAAATTAGGAACAATGTATCACAATAATATTGCTTTTTAATAATTTTATTATTTGAAACCAAACTTTATTGATCCAACCTTTATTATGCTTTGTGGCAAGTCACTTAAATTAAGTTTACTTATAATTTTAGCATCCAAAATATTGTCAGATACAGCTTTTTTCTATCTTGGAGAATGTTTTGGATTGCTTTCTTTAATAAATAATGATCCTTTATTTTATTATAGTTTATATAATATTTACAGTAGGACGTAAAAAATAATGACCATGTGTAGTTATATTTATTCAACCATGTGTAGTTATATTTATCTTTTTCTTAACAAATATGTAAAAAGTGGCTATTGGTTAAGATAGAAGGAAACTGGGGGGAGGGGGTAAATAGACCAAACTCCCTATCGCATCGTTTTTGAATGGATATACTTACTTTTTTAATAGTAATTATCTTTTACGCATTGTGAAATTTTATTAAGTTTACTACATAACTTAACTAAACTATAAAAAGAGTTATGTTTTTAAATTGATTTATAATAATTGTTTTTCTTTTAAGTTTGGTAAATATATGCCATTTTTTGTATTTTGGTAGGAAGTGCTCCAATAGGGTAAAAAGAACTTAAAACCTAGTTAATAATGTTTTGTAATACTTAGATTAGTATATAACTTGCATTATGCGGTTTGTTGCAGTTTAGAGATAAAACATTTTCCTTCAAATATATTAATATTTTTAATTGCACACTTTAACATGGGCGAAAACACAGTCTTTTAGTGTTTAATATAGCTAATGGTCGTTGTCCTGGATCTGTCCAATTACCATACGATGCTATTTAAACCAGAAGTTCATTTCAAACTGCTCGTCTTGTCGCAAATCTAGAACGCGCAATAATTCAATAGTTACCAGTTAGAATGCAAGGTCAAGAAATACAACCAGTAACAGCTTACGGAGATTTTTGGTGCGTTTGAGATTATTTCTTACCCACCACTCAGCGAGCTTTACCTGAAAGATTGATGCAAGGTGTTGATGTTTGGAAAATCCAAATAGTAGCTACAATTCGAAAGTAAAAGCGTTGGAATTACATCAATACACCGTTTAATCGTGTAATCCGACGTTTTTCTCAAACAAAAACATTTAAACGTAAATCTGGTGGTCAGAGAAAGAACGGTTTTAATGATAAAAAACTAGTTAGAAAACCGGTTAACTGTTTTAAGACTAACCCAAGACTTTCATTAAGGGAGCGCGCAAACATTTATAAACTTTCTTATAGTTTTGTTGTAAAAGTATGAAATAAACATGATTTTCATTCTTTCAAAGCACAAAAAGTGCTCAACCGATGTGTGAAGTGCTGAAACATAAAAAAAAGTGCGAAAACCCGTTGCAGAAAGTTTTATGACAATTTTACTTCTAAATTTTTGTAAGATTGAAGACGATAAAACTTATATCAAGTAAGATCATCGCAACTTCCTGGTGTCGTCTGTTATATTGCCTAATGTGTTCCAGCCAAATTTAGCTTAGATTCATTATTGTAAACTAACTTTGGAATGGTATAAAAATTTGAATGTCAAATTTGTGCCTAAAACAGAAAATCCTCTAAACTTCCCAGAATTGAGAGTTATTAAAACGTACTAGGCCATTATTCAAAGAAAAATGAAAGAAACAAAAAAAACTTTGCAGAAATTTTAAAGATATTAAAATATCATTTAAAAAAGCATCAAATGGCTTCAATTCTAAAATTTTAAAAAATTCATAAAGTTTTATACAAATATATTGTTTATTAAAGTATTCAATTGTTATATTATCTTCACGAAGGGTTGGTGTTTGTCCTTATAAACATTATTGTGCTTGCATTAAAAAAAAACTAATTACTTAATACTTTTAGGTCTTAATACTAGAGTTAATTGAAGTGCGACTGTTTTATTTGTATTATTAAACGTACCAATAGCACAAAATTGGCAACTCAAAAATGGCCTCTTTTAAATGTTCAACAAACATCCAAACAATCAAAAGACAATCGGAAGACGTTTAAAACAAGTTAATTTAAACAAAATTAACGTAAACAAACTAATTTCTTTTTACTAAACTAAATTCTTATTTTTACATAAATTAATACAAAATAATATCTTAAGAGAAAAGAAGTTTTTGGTGTTTAAGAAAGCAAACTTCCAGTCGTGGAACAAACTCCAAATAATTGTATGTTTATACTTTTGCCAAGTAATGATGCTTTAAAAAACCTGCAATAATTGGAGCCTGGGAACAAATAAACCCCAAAACATTGTCACCTCTCCCCTCTCATCCACTCCACCCGAACGTATGGGCATCAAGTTGATAAAATATTTTTTGTATTATTCACAGCTAGAATTCATTGCATCAATAAATTTCAAACTTCATATTGTTTTCTAAGCATTCTTAAGTTATTGCCATACATAGTGTAAAGATATGACCAAATAAAGTTTAACCTCAAATTAAGGGGTATACAATTTTTTTTGGTCATATACAACAACACAATGAAAAGTACTAATTAATTAACTCAATGAAGCAGAGAACTTTACAGACATTATCATATATAAAATCGTTTGAGAAAATTGTTTTAGGGGGTACGGTTACAAAATTATTGCAAAATATTGTAAACAGAACGAGTTTAAGGGTCAATTGAATGACACGATTTGGCGTCACTAGTGTGATCTTTTCAGCTTAATTTTTATAAGAACACCCAATGGTCTTTGAAAAGATTTATCTCTAATAAGAATGCGACTGCCGTTTCTATCTAACATTGTCTAGGGAATATTGAATTCTGTGAAGCTACTGCGGAACTTTTCGTAACAAACTGGCTATCATCAGCAAATAGTTTCTAATTATTTTAACTAATTCTGGCATGTCGTTGATTAAGATCAAAAAAAGAAGAGTTCTTTGGGGTACACCACTCAGGACATCCGTCTAATCGGAGGAGAAATTTACAAGAACAACCCGCTGTTTACTATATCCAAAAAGACCCTGAGCCTGACCCTTTTAGTTTTCCAATTGCTGAGGTAAGTGAAACAGGCCAGTAATTTCAAAGATCAGTACGCAGTTCCTTTTTAAATAATGGCGTTATATAAGCAAGTTTCGATCCAGACGGTACTTGTCTAGAATCAATCGTCTTAATAAGTAGGAGAGAAAGAGGCACACAGAATTCTTTAGGGCATTTTTTTTAGCCATTTAGGATGGATTCCATCATTACTAGTGCCCTTTAAATGTCGAGAGCAGGTAAAAGTTGTCAATTTTGCAACAATTAAACTAGGAGCTAGAAACTGGTGAGCAAACAATATCGCTTTTTCGAAGAAAATCAGGAAAGTGGGAATGAGTTTCAGGTAAAAATTTTAAAAAATTGATTATTTAAGCAATTTGAAATAGACTTCTTAATTACTTATTGCGCTCTATCTTGATCAAAAAGAGATCGAATGTCACTTTTACAAGCTTTACGGCTTTTTATATAAGACTAAAACTTTTTTGGTCAAGACTTCGCTGTCTAACTTTAGTAAAGCAACAAACTCTTGTAAAGATAATCGCCCTAAACCTACTTACGCAATTTTGATCAAATTTTTTCATACAATACTCGATTTGATTTTTTAGTTGGCTGAGATTTTTACCTTTCCACTT